>ML664177.1:40888009-40944544 GCA_007570785.1 Antilocapra americana
CACACCACACACACACACCACACACAGACACACACACCGTTAAGGATTTGATGCTTTACAAATAGGTAAAGCAAAATTTAAATATGTGAAGATGAAATTGAGACCTAAGAAAAATGTAGATAGAGGTATTAGCATTGGCCTCATCCACTGAGTACTTACTGTATGCCTTCACAGATGGTTGACTCCAGCTTCTCAGCTGGACCCGGCCAGGGAAGAGGCTGGTCATTTTAGAATTCCAGGTTTTCAATCTGTAGAAGCCCCTAGAAGTGCCTGAATTCAATCTCCTACACTGAGAGGAATGCCCTAGACTTCATTCGTTCACTCAGTCATGTGTTCATTCCACAAGTCCTTTCTTGAGCACCTACCGTGTGCCCAGTGATAAGCACAGACAGGCAGGTTGGACAGAATGGCAGCCGTCTGCTCCTGCTCCATCCATCTCCACTCTACAAAGTGCTCTCCAGGTTCTCCCTCTCTCTCTCTTTCTCTCGCTCTCTCTTTGGAGGCTCCATGCTGTGACACAGAGCCACCCCTACAGGGAAGCAGGACACAGATGCTGGGATCCAGCCTGCCAGGGCCACTGAATAGGAGAGAGGGTGGAGGACAGGCCCGATCCAGGCTTTCTGGAATGGGAACGGGACTGGCGCCAGGTTTTCCATAGGCTTTTCATGTAGTGTACTTCATTTTATGTATCATAATGCAGCGTGACCTTGGGCTAGATACTCAGCTTCTCTGGGCCTCCCTAAGCTCATCTGTAAAGGTGAGACGACTAAAAACTCAAGGACCTAAATGTGCCAACGTTGGTTTTGACAAATGTACAGTGGTTACGTAAGATGTTAACAATAGAGGAAGCTGGGTGAGGGGTTTACAGGAACTTTCCACTATTTTGGCAACTTTCCTGTAAATTTAAAATTACTCCAAATGTAAAAGTTTAGTAAAAAAAAAATTAGAAGGCTGTTTCCAAAGTTTGTTATGAGGAGAACTAACTTTGTAATAAAACACATTCTAAGTACTGGTGGTTATGACTTAATCCTCACAAAATAGTGATGGAGTCTTATGATTTCCATTCTCCAAAGGTCTCAGAGAAGATCAGCGAGTTGCTTGAGGTCACACAGACAGTATTAGGCAACGTCTGGATTCGAACCCAGGCCTAAAGTGCTCCAAAGGCCACACTCTGCCACACTCGACCTCACTCAGCTCCCTCTAACATTTTAGAACAGATGACAAGGAAATGACCGCTTCACCATGAGCAGTTCTGCTAACTGGAGCCTGATCACTGTAATGACAAATGATCGCATGTCTTCTCCTTGCTCAGGCCTTGATTCTGAATGGATGGTCACCGCCTCCCCCACCCCATCTCACGTGAGCTGACCCATCTCAGCTGGTCATCGTCCCCCTTTCCCTTAAGTGAGGGGCTCAGAACAGGCTCAGGGCTCTGGGTGTGGCCCCTTAGAGCTCACCCATCCTCTTCCTCCAGGGATCTGGGCAGCATGGGGCAGCTCATGCAACCTGGGAGGAAGGAAGCCTTGTCCTGCTGCTGAAGGAGCCAGGGAGAGCACCGTCCTGGCTGCTTGGATGTCGCCAAATAAAAAGACAGCGTTCAGTCCTGGCCATTCTGTGTGTCGGTGTGGTTGTGGGCAGTCCATTAACCCTCCTAAGACTCAGTTACCTTACCTGTTACACAAGACTAATAACAATCCTTCCTGTCCCCACTTGCCTCCCAGGCAGAGTTTCAGGTGAGACAGAATACCCCAGCCCTGCCCATCCGCCCACCACAGTCCCTATACTTCCTGAAGGCATAGCCTACGGCACTGTAGCACAGCATACACAGCGTATGGAGCATAGCATAGCCCATGGGACAATAGCATAGCCCATGGGACAATAGCATAGCCTATGGGACCTTGGGCTTCCCTGATGGCTCAGACCGTAAAGAATCCACCTGCAATCTGGGAGACCTGGGTTCGATCCCTGGGTGGGAAGATCCCTGGAGCAGGGCATGGCAACCCACTCCAGTATTCTTGTCTGGAGAATCCCCATGGACAGAGGATTCTGGTGGGCTACGGTCCATGGGGTCACAGAGTCAAGACATAACTGAGCAACTAAGCACATGGGACTGTAACACCACTTTTCTTGTATCTCTTCCCCCCAGAAATCTGTCATTCCTTCTGGCAGGGGCAACTGTGTTTTATTTATCTTGAGTGTGCTCAATGTCTAATAAGGTTGACAGTAGAAAACTTTCTGTAGCACTTCCTCTGGTTGGGCTCAAAATAGTGTGAGGTAGACACTATTTTTTTTTTAAGAAGATCACTCTCATACATATTTATTCATCCAATAAGCATTTACTGAACACCTACTGTGTGCCAGCCTGCGGGCCTGTAACATGATCCCAGCTCTTAACAATAGCTGCCCTCCTGGAGTTGACCTCTTGTGGGAAGGGAAAGGCAGATGGGAGATGGGGCAAGCAAGACCACGGAATAAAGGATAGGCCACAGGGGTTCTGAGAAAG
Organism: Antilocapra americana; assembly: GCA_007570785.1. Lineage (NCBI taxonomy): Eukaryota > Metazoa > Chordata > Mammalia > Artiodactyla > Antilocapridae > Antilocapra > Antilocapra americana. The sequence continues at coordinate 40,890,513 of ML664177.1, forward strand.
ACAGAGAGGGACAGTAGAGCAGAAGGGGGTGTGGAGGGGAGAGGAGAGAAAGGGAGCAGGCCGGGAGATGCAGGAGGAAGCCTCAGCAGGCATCCAGGTGAGTCAGTGGTGGTCCAGGGGAGGGTGGTCAGGTGAGTTACAATGGGGGGGCAGGGTGGTCAGGTGAGTCACAGTGGTCCAGGGGAGGGTGGTCAGGTGAGTTACAGTGGTCCAGGGAGGAGGTGGTCAGGTGAATCAGCAGTGGTCCAGGGGAGGGTGATCATGGTGGGGATGGAGAGAAGAGCCCGGGGTCAGATCCTATTTTTATCCCTATTTTACAATGAGGAACCTGAAGCACAGGGAAATGTCTGGAACTGTACCTGGCATAGAGTGTCCACTATCTGCTCTTGTTAGAGAGACAGAAGCATGGATAGGTGAGTTAATGAGCAGCTCGGTGGATGGATGGTTGGGAGGATGGATACATGGGTAGATGGATGAGTGTATGAAGGAACAGGTGGATGAGTGCATGTGGAGTGCAGATGGCTTGGTAAACAGGTGAGTGTAGGGGTGAGGAGACGGGGTGGGTGGGCATCTGGAAAGATAACTGGAGGAGTGGGAAGATGGATGGGTGGATGGGTGGATGGGTGGGTGAGTAGGTAGATGGATAGACAGTGGGTGTGTGGGTAAGTCAGGAAATGGATGGAGTGGGTGAATCGATGGATACCTGGACAAGTGCTCCGAGGCTGCTTTGGAAAGCCCCTGTGTTATCAAGTCCTGAGAGTGAGGAAATAACCTTGCAACCATTTAAAGGGTGGAGGCATTTCGAAATAGCAAAGGAAACCTCCTCTGCACTAATCGTGAAAAGCCGTTGGAACAGGAGACTGCTTTCCTCCACCCCCAACTCCAGATCCTTGGGCAGGCGGCCACCCCTACACCTGGGATCTCTCTCCTCCCCCGCCCCTGACACCGTCCCCCACCCCCAACACCTAAGGATGAAAGGTGGGCAGAGGCAGCGGGTGGGAGGGCGGCTTGCTCCCTCATCGTCTGCGGTAACCTTCCTCCCGGCTGCTTGTTCTGCGTAATGTTACACTTGTCTTCCTGCAACACTTCGATACCCGAGCCAATTTTGTCATGCAAATTAATTCAGCCCATTGTAAATTCCCGCCGAGGGAGCGGGTCTCTGAGCCAGCGGGGGCGAGGCTGCGTCAAGAGCAGAGCGGTGCCCCTGGCACCCCCTCCTCCGCCGTGGAGAACAGGGGTTACAGAGCTTTGCCGCGGACCCTGGGCCCTTCTTGGCCGCCCAGAATCCCAGACCGTTAAAGCCGGAACAGGCTTCACAGATGATCATCTCCCAGGATAGGTTAATAATCTGAGGCCCAGAGAGGGTCAGTGACTTGACTTAGACACACAGCCTTCATTAATAGTCAGCGCTCACCTGCTTCTCAGTCAGAATTCCCTCCACTGCAGTTGAGCTGCCCCTGCTCTATCTTCATTCAGAGCCCACTGGCCCCAGGGTGGCCCAAAGCTTCTCCTCCATCCAATCTAAATTGGAGGGTGACAGTAGGACCTTCCAGGGGTAGGGACCTCCCAGGAGCTAGTCTTGCTACGGAAGGCAAGACTGAAATGGGGAGTAGGGACAGGTCTGACTCAGAGAAGCAGGAGGGTCCACCAGTCTAGGCAGGTGAAGGCCATGCCCAGGGATGCTGGACATGGCAGGCAGGGCTGCGCTGACAGGTGTTAGTGGTGAATTTTCGGACTGGAGTGCAAATGCCAGGGGTTTTGCCGAGGAGGGCAGGCTGGCATGAATGCCAGGATATCATCATCAGCAAAGGCAGGAAAGGGTAGGAGTGCTTGGCCCCTGGGAGACGAGGTGTGACTAAACCCACGTAGCTATCTGGGGCCTTGAGGAGGGTGAGCACTGCGTGTGAGCTGGTCTGGGGAGGGCAGGCTGCCTTGTCCCACTGCAATGCTGACAGCAGGCAGGGTGGGAGGTGAGGACGGAAGAACTGGCTTTTAGTTCAAGGCTGCAACACTCCAGCCACTTGACACCATCCTGAGCTAATTCTTGCAGCAACTCTGTGAGACAGATATTGTCCCCACTTTACAGATTAGAAAACTGAGTCCAGGGAGATGACCTTCCTGGCCCCCAAGGCCACAAAGCCTGGAGATCTGATTTACAGTTCACTAGATTCGGGCATTCCCGAGGCAGTGATCTTGCCACTCCACATTCTGCCACTCCTGCCAAACACTGCTACGGGGAATCAGTCCCATAGTGAGCTGCTGACAGCTGAGGATGATGGGGTTGATGAGGGTGGTAGTTAACAGTAGAGCCCAACATTGCAGGAAGGGAGAGCTTCAGGGGCTCCATCAAGGCACAGGATAAAGCCCTGTCTCCTTCCCTGTCACTGAAAACCCTTTCCACCCTGCCCCCCTCACACCCCCGACTCCTGCCTGTTCCTCAGCCTTCATCCCACGCTCCGCCTTGCCTCCAGGTCCTTGTGCAGGCTGTTCCCTCTGCCTGGAATGCCCTTGCCCGCGCTGTCCACCTTTAAGGTTTGATTGCGCTGTCCCCTTGACCCTCCCGTCCCCACCCTGGACAGTGCGGCCTCTCCTCCTCTGCGCTCCTGCAGTTCTCACACTGGCCCCTATCACACTCCTTGTTTGTAGGAATTTATATTGTATCAGTCTTCTAGTCCTAGAGGGTCAGAGGGGTGTACAACCTCCCAACACGTGCCAAGCGCATGATAGAGGCGTGATAAGTACTGCATAATAGAAAGAAGGAAAGAAAGGAGGGAAGGAAGGAAGGGATGAAGGAGAGGGAGGGAAATGGGGGAGGGGAGGGGAGGAGTGGGAAGCGAAGGGACAGGAAGGATGGAACTGGAAGCCAGCTGGCCCTATAAGGAAGACACGGAGCAGACACAGAGTGAATAAATCCCAGACTTTGGAGTCTGAGAGTCCAGAGTCTTACAGCCTGTTACTTCGTCTCTCTGGGGCACTTCCCTGGCAGTCCAGTGGTTAGGACTTTGCCCTCTCACTGCTGAGGGCCCAGGTTCAATCCCTGGTTGAGGAACTAAGATTCCACAAGCTGCACAGCGAGGCCGAAAGAGAGAGAGAGAGAGAGAGAGAGAGAGAGAGAGAAGGCGCTTCATCTCTCTGTTCTCTGTGTTTCCCCCTGTGAACTGAGCATGGGAATGGCTTCCTCTTAGATGGTGGTGAGGAGAACAGAAGTCAAAAAACTCGTGACATGTCAGAAGCGCTCAACAGATGCTGAGTCCCTTCACTACCCCCTGCCCAGGGTTGGGCTCTTGCCAAGAGCCCAGGCGGGTGCGTGGGTGAGTCGTGTACCAGGAGAGGCTGTGTCTGAGGGCTCCCCCACCGTCCTCACCACGGACTCCGTGACCAGCTACCTTCTATACTCGTCGCATCTGTCTGGGGCCCCTCCTCTTGCCCTGCTTGCATCCCCCTGCCCCATCCCGTCACTACATGCCTCTGCTGATGACCCCGTCCGTTTCTCAGCTGGCCTGAGCCAAACCTGATGCAGAGAAGCAATCAACTGCTAGAAGCACTCCCGCTTTGGAGTCTGACTCGGGTCGTTCTGAGCAAGCTGCAGACTGGAACAGCCCTGGATACGGGCTCAGGGCCGCGGGCCAGTGGCAGGGCCTTGGGGCCCCTCTGCCTCCCATGGCTGCAAGCACCTGTGCTCTCTCCTGCCCGGCCAGCCTGATGGCGGAAGCAGCCCAGAAGGCAGGATGCTGCAAAGGAGAGGAACCCCCCATCACCCCGGAGAGCTGGGAGACCAGGGCCTTGGCCCAGCTCTGCCTAGGACCCACCATGTGCCCTGGGCCAGCCCCTTCCTTCTCTGGGCCTCAATATCCTGTCTGCCAACCGAGAGGAATGGACTCAGGAAATGCCAAGGCCTCAGCTTTATGGGAGCAGGACCTGAGGATAAGGCATTCACTTACAGCTCAGATACCTCTCCCCTGAACCCCACGTCCCCCTCACTGGCCCAGATGAAGGAGGAAGTGCTGAGCTGTACATAGGCCTTGGGGCCATCAAGGAACAGCAACCACACAGAAAAGAACAGGCTTACTGAGCACGAGGCAGATCCAGGCGTTGTGCTAACGAATACATGCTTGCACTCATGTCGCCTCAGTCCTGTCCGACTCTTTGCAACCCCATGGACTGTAGCCCACCAGGTTCTTCTGTTCATGGGATTCTCCAGGCAAGAATACTGGAGTGGGTTGCCATACCCTCCTCCAGGGGATCTTCCCCACCCAGGGGTCGAATCAGCATCTCCTGTGTCTCCTGGATGGCAGGCGGATTCCTTATTGAACCATCAGGGAAGCCCCCTGGTACTGACAGACCTTCTTAAATGATCTCATCAGTCCTTTCGACCTCTCTATGGGGTGGCCCCCATTATTATCCGCATTTCTCAGGGGGAAAGGGCAAGAGAAACGCCCCTGTCCCAAGCTCCCCAGAGCCCGGTTCTGCCCACCCCAGTCTCCACGCCGGCATCTGGGTTGGACCCTGCCTGGCTTCAGGGCTTGGCTTGGGGACCTATGTGAGCCTCTCTGCCCAGATGTGCCCACTCCCCTCTGCTGACTTTGAAGGAGGGTGGCCCATGGTAGACAGAAGGCAGACTTTACAAGCAAAAAGTGCTCGCAGTGCCGCCACGGTGCCTGGCTCCTCCTAGACACTGGTGCTGGAGGAAGGGCAGGTAAGGAAGGGAGAGACCCACAGCTCCCGATGTTCCGGGGACATCCGCCCTGCACATCGCCACCCGGACACTAGTCCAGGTGACACAGGCTTACCTCTTTCAACCAAGCCACGTGGAGGCGTGGGCCAAGGTGGACGTCTAGGACGACAAGAACCTGCAAGAGGCCTCAGGCGCACCCTTCCCTTCTCTGATCCTCATCCCTGCCAGAGGTGGACTTGAACCCCAGGACCGTCTCCACCGCCCACCGACTTTACTGCACTCCCCCAGGCCCTGGCAGCTCATCGAGCCTCCCCCATCCACCACCCCCCCCCCCCCCCCCCCCCACCCCGCTGATGAATACACTCCCCCCCGGGGGTCCAGATGCCGGGAGCCCCCCCGGGCCATCCACTGCGCCCACAGGGTGCGCCTGGCTGCCTGCGACCATCATAATGTACGGCCCGCGCCGCCGCCGCCCGTCACTCTGTCCCAGCCGGTCTGCGGAGGCAGAGATAGTCCTTAATGAGAAGGGCCCTGGCTTTATCTGCTTTCTACTTCAGCCATTATCTCCCCCAGTCTATAGACACGCAGTTACCTCTGACAATAATGCTCAGAGGCAACAAATGCTGATGAGTTTTCTATGCAGTCCGCACAATAAGTCTATCAAAACAACCTCGGAAAATTATGAACCCCCGTGACAGACAAATACAACCAGCTCCGGCATGAATTTAGAGCCCCCAACGCTACGTTTCTTTTAATTCTTCAGGCCTCTCTTATCTCTGCTGTTCCTCTTCTGGTAGGAAGATAACAGTAATTCTTCTCCGTGCTGGTTTTTTTTTTTTTCTCTCTCTTTCTCTCTCTCCCTCCCCCCTCCTTTTTTTTTTTCCACCCACTGAGTGAGATGTTTTCCATGTCTTTCTGCTTGCTAAAGATAAAGGGTTAAAGACCAACTTATGTTGGGTGCTGGGAAGGGGGGAGGGGGCAAGGGAGGGGGGGCAAAAGTAATCAGCATTCAAGAGATTGCTATCAGAGAATCGGCGCAGAGAACAGTAATTTTGCTGGCTTCGGCGAGGGCTCTCTCCGCTCCCCCCCCCCCTTTTTTTATGAATGCACATAATGCCTGGAGTGTTGGGGCCAGATAAAAGAATTAGCGGCAGGCAGGGGGACGGAGGCCCGGAGAACAGGGGAGAATTAGAATGTCTATCTTTGTCTCTTCCGGCTCATCCAGCCAGCCGAGGCTCCCGGCTCGTAAACAATTTAATCTTTTTGCTACAGTTAAAATACAAAGACAGCAAGCCTCCTTCTTCCAAATGGAAACGGGAGGAGGAGCAGGGGATGGGGAGGTGGGGCTGGGGGGGTCCGCAGGGTGAGGGCGAGGCAGATAGGAAAGGGCTGACGCCTGAAGCTTGGCTGCTGGGGCTTAACCCCTTGGCCTTGAGACCTCAAGAACCGACCCCCCCACCCCACCCCATACTGCCCGGCACTGGGGACACAGGCTAGATCTGGTTTGGCCCAGCCACTGGAGGAAGGGGACCAGGCAGGGGCTGCAGGGGGTGCGGGCTGGAGGCAGTCTTGCTTCTTCAGAGCGTCCGTGGTCCCTTGTCTTCCAAGGAGGTGACAGCTGAGGCCACTCATCCCATGCTTCCTCCCTTGGAAAGTAAGCAAAGCCAAGGCCTTTCTTTCTTCCTCCTTCACCTCCTATCTCTCCTCCCCTGGCTTCTTTTAAGCTCTGCTAAGAGTTCTTGGGTTTTGCAAAATGACTTGCTCGGCAGGCTGCAAGCTCCCTGAGGCTCAGGGGGTTATAGTGGGCACTGTGCCATGGTGCTCCCTGCAGGGGGCAAGAATGGGGCTTTCTGCCTCGAAGCGAAGTGGGGCTCCAGCTCTCCACCTACTGAGACCAGAGATGGAGAAGGAGAGAGGTCCTAGGGATGGAGAGAGAGAGATGAGATGTAAGGAAGCATCCTTTCTCCCTTTTTCCTGTTCTTTCACAAGTGCACACACACAGAGACTCAGTAAAGAACCTAGTCTAGAAAGAGAAGCCCCTCTGAAGGGACAGATCATTTTGAGGAACTTGAAAATAAGCCAGAAAAGTAGGAGCCTTCTAAGGGTCCTAGAAATGAGTTTAGAGAAGGCTTGACCCCCTCCAACTCAAGGGTGCCAGCAGCCCATGTGACTGGCCAGCTGGGCTTCCCAAGGCAATCCAAACAGCCCCCGTGTGCTCACAGTAACACCACACTGTGGCCACTCGGAGCCATTCCAGCTGGACTCTTGTCCCAGACAACATGAAAAGCTCACTTTTCATAGGGCCAAGTTGGAAGCTGGTTCCTCCTTCTCTGCCCTCGTCTCTCCTGCACAGTTCTCATCCCAGGGTATTGGCAGCGAATGCACTGCTCCCTGTTGCCTGAAATCTCTTAAACGGCTAGGAACATCCTCCCCACTCCTGGATGCCTGAGCCCAGCACAGCGCCTGGCCACGCTGAGTGAACTCGTGCTGAGTGATTTGGTAAATGACAAGAGGAGTGAAATCAAGGAAAACTGGGCGAGAGCAGGGGGCTTCTTTGGGCACCAGACACACACTTGAGGAGGGGCCACTCAGGCAAAGGATGGGGGATGAGAGCTCACCAGGAGGATGAGGTGTGGTCCAGAGAGCCAGTCCTTTCTCCCCAGGCTCCACCAGCTGGGGCCATTCAGCAAATGGCAGGAACCAAAGCAGAGACCGAGCCTCAGCCACTGTCTGAGAGAAATCCCCAACCCCTGGGCTTGGGTCCCTTCCCAGGCAGGCATGGGGGGGAATCGTGGGCCTTGGGGTCAAGGGAGCTGAGGGCACCTTGCAGCTCTAACCTCTTGTGAGCTGTGTGGACTCCATCCAGTAGGTCAGTCTCTCTGAGCCTCCTCAGCCCCCTATCTATAAAATGGAATGAGTTTATTTGATTATCTATAAAATAATGACTTCTATTAATCCCTTAGAGAGTTGGGTTGGCACATAGAGTTGGTCGTATCAAAGGAGAAGAGGCAATACCTTGTAACAACACGCATAGCAGACACAATAAACCAAGGATGCTGAAAACTGAAGCTCAAAGCTCCACAGAGAAGCTTCCATTTTACAGTTGACCCTTAAACAACCTGGGGGTTAATCTCAGGTTCTAAGTTAGACATAAAGTATGTGTCTAACATAATATATAACATATATATATATGTATATATATAACTTAACCTGTAACTTAGAGTTGGCCCTCCATATCTCTGGTTCCTGCGCATCTGTATGTATTCACATAGTTCATCCTACCTCTGCCCTCTACTCCTTGGGAAACTGAAACTAGACTGAGCCCTGATGGGGGGTGGGGCAGGGACTCTAGAGTTGCTTCCTCCAGCTCCTCTGTCCCTCCCAGGCCTGGGAAGGGAGCAGTTCAGGAGGAGCTGTTGGGAGATTCCAGGGAGGTGGGGGCTAGTCACCTGCTCCAGGGTCTGCAGCTTTGCAAATAACCTCCAGCCTGCTGGCTTTCCTTCGGATCCCTTCACATCTGTGACCTGGGCTAAACTCTCCCTCGGGTCCCAACTCCAAGCCCAACTTACTCATCCTTCCGCACCCTGACTCCAGTGTTACCCTGAAAATTACCCCTCAGTGTAGCAGATGTGACGTGGGAGTGGAAAGTAGTGTATGAACATGGGTTTATATAAACAATGCTCAAATAATAATGTTTAGTATTTATATCTGAACAAACCAGATAACAGTTATTTTCAAACATACATGAATTATATGTAATCTTGGTCATGTCCTCAGCCAGGATATCCCAAAAACCATCCACATGTCAGGATCACATGGGTAATTCTAAAAGAATACTAGATTCGGAGTGCAAGCCTGGAGATTCTGAATCAATGTCTATATGGGTGTTTTTAGATTTGGGGGGTGAGAAAGTAGATTTTTTGAAAGATCCCAGGTGATTCAGTTGAGAAGTCTAATCTGGGATCTTCTGTCTTTAGCGGCAAAGAAAGTGGCTTCACTTTATTCATTAATTCAACTTTTTAAATTAATGAATTCATTAATTCAATACTTTTGAGCCCCTTCTATCTATCTTTGTGTTGCAAGTGGGGTTTGGGGGGCAGGATATAAACCAAAAAGCCCACAGAGCACAAACAGCAGTGTCTAACCACGAAGATAGTCCCAACTCCCCAGTCTCAATGGAAAAATGCACCCGACACTGATTTCTCCCCTTCTGATATCCGTAGAGCTTAGTGTCTCTTCTCTACTTAAGAATAGAGCAAGCCAAACTCTTTGCCACTCCATATAGTGTAACCCCTCAGGCTCCTCTGTCCATGAGATTCTCCGGGCAAGAATACTGGAGTGGGTAGCCATTCCCTTCTCCAGGGACCTTCCCAATCCAGGGATTGAACCTGGGTCTCCTGCATTGTAGGCAGATTCTTTACCATCTGAGCCACCAGGGAAGCCCCAGAGAATAGAGCAGGAATACATATTAAGTAAGGATCTGATAAGCGCCAAGCACTCAATTCAGTGTGTTGCTATACCTATGATTGAATTTAATCCATACTTTGGATGGTAGTTAATGCTTTTTAAAATTTCATTCCTTTGGTTGCACCAGGTCTTGTCTGTGGTACGAAGGGTCTTCAATATTCACTGTAGCATGTGGGATCAGTCAGTTGCAGCACGTGAACTCTTAGTTTCGGCACGTGGGTTCTAGTTCCCTGAAGAGGGACCAAACCCGGGCCCTCTGCATTGGGAGTGTGGAGCCTCAGCCACTGGACTACCAGGAAAGTAGTTAGTATTACTTCATATTATGAATGAGGACACAGAGGCACCAAGAGGCTGAAGAATTCACATTAAGTTCACAAAGCTAGCAAGGGACAGGGTTATACATTTCCACTGGAATTGTGGGCTGCTGAAGTGCAGGGTCTTGGCTTTCTATTTTTTTTTTTATGATTAATCACAGTGCATACTGCTTAATTAGTCATTCATTCAAAAAACTGATAAAACCACCCACTATGTGCAAGGCACTTGACTGTGGGGGGATAAATAAGACCCTGTCCTCAGAGTGCAGTTTAGTGTGAACTTGGGCAACTGAGCACATAATTCAGAGGAAAGGTATGTGTGTCTCCCAGGAGAGGGGCAGTAGCAAGTTATCAGAATCCGTGGAGAGAAATTCCTTCCAGCTTCAGGGACTCCGAATGCCAGAAATCCAGAGGTCCTTGGCAAGCACTGAAGTCTTATTTCATCAGAGAGGTGACACACCTCACGCAAGGTCACACAGTTGGGTGTGCCATAAATACATGATGAATCGAAGGAGATTATTCACTAACTCCAATTACATCTTAACCGCTAATAACTTGGCGCTGGCTCCCCTAATGGGATTTCCTTCTTGGACATCAACTTTCCCTCCCCCTTCCACTGACACCGGCCAATTAGAGAAGGGCAGGTGCTGTGATTGGGGTCACCGTGAGAGCACGGGATGAAGAGGACCACAGCTCACCCTCACCAAAGCTGAGAAGGAGGTGATCAGTTTCAGGTGCTCACAGCCTCTTGTGATGGCGTCTAAGAGAAGCTCACCCACGTGGCACTTGGATGTCCATGTCCAAGTGCCCCCAACATGAATACCTACAGCATCCTTTCCACATCATGTTGAAAACTGGCAGGGCTGTGGAGAGATGTAGAGCTATACGGAGAGACACTGAAGTAGACCAGCAGACCTGAAGACAGATAGACAGGGAGAGGCACGATAGCCCAAGAAACACACATATACCTGCGCACAGACCAGGTACTGCCACCAAACTTGTTACCAAGAGAGTCACAGAGATCCAGAAAGATGTGGGCAGACACAAAGGAATTCTGGGCAGATTCAGGTATCCACTGATTTATTCCACTGGAATATATGTGTGCTTGAGTGCTCAGTCATGTCTTACTCTCTACAATCCCATGGACTGTAGCCCACTCGGCTCCTCTGTCCATGGGATTTTCCAGGCAAGAACACTGGAGTGGGTTGCCATTTCCTCCTCCAGAGGATCTTCCCAACCCAGGGATCAAAGCCACATCTCCTATGTCTCCTGCATCACAGGTGGACTCTTACCTGCTGAGCCATCAGGGAAGCCCCCTGGAATGTACGAGGCACCTACTGTGTACAGGTGCAGGGAGCTCTTTTTCCTCACAGAGCTCATGCTCTGGTGGGAGAGAGCGGGCATGGGAACAGCAATTACAATACATGGGAGCAAGAAACACAAAGATGAAAAGCAGCCCGGAGAAGCACAAAAAGACAGCCAGGGAGCAAAAGACACAAAGAGAAACCCAGAGATGCTGAGAAAGAGGAAGGCAGAGGTGAAAACACACAGAAATGCTTAGAGAGAGCAAGAGATGTGCGCAGACACACACACACACACGCCAACGCCTCTGCTCTGCGTGGTGGAGTAAGAAGAGGTTCCTGCCCAGAGCCCCTCTCAGTAGACCCAAAGCTTCCTCCTGTGAGGATATGGGAGTGGGGCTTGGGGATGTCTAAGGTTTCTCCTGCAGGGGTCCAGCAGGCTCAGGTGTGGGAAGGGTCAGGCCCCAAGGATGGCCAACAGGACCTACGTGTAGATGTGGGCAGAGAAGAGCAAGATGGCAGCTGCTGACACTGCCATGGGAATCCCCCACTGTCCCGGGAGTCAAGGCCACCAGCCCAGCCCCTGCAGATTCTCCATGATGACTATGTTAGGGTCAGCATCCCTCTGCCACAAACCAAGAGCCCTTCAGCTGGCCCAATGCAGAGGAAGGGTGTTTCTTGACCTTAAGAAAGTCCGCTCGGGCTTCTCTGGTGGTTCAGTGGTTAATGAATCCTCCTGCCAATGCAGGAGACTCAGGTTCCATCCCTGGTCCGGGGAGATCCCACATGCCTCTCGGCAACTAAGCTCATGTGCCACAACCACTGAGCCTGTGCGCCTAGAACCCATGCTCCACAAGAGAAGCCACTGCAACTAGAAAAAAAGTCCATGCAGGAACAAAGACCAAACATAGCCAAAAACAAATAAATAGATAAAATTTGAAGAAAAAGTCCCCAGTCACCTAACCTGGAACCACGCAGTGCTGAAAGCTAACACCTTTTCAGTCTAACTTAAGTCTCTCCAACTGGGGCTTAGGTCCACTTCCAGTGGTAGAGGGCAGGAGCTCAAGGCCACAGAGCAGGTGTTTCCAGGATGCCGCCTTCATTCTGATCACCTGCTCAGGAGCCTGGCCCCCTGGAAGTCACCTAAAGTGGCACCCCCCTCGGACAGGCTCTAGACTGAGCTTCATTAAACAGAGAGCAAGTCAGAGACAGGATAGGGAGGAGGAACTGGCCCAAGATTTTGAAGAGGTGGAATTGGAAAGGGATCTTGACTCCTCACAAGCAGGCTAAGTCATTTCAGCCGAGTCTGAATCTGTGCAACCCCATGAGCTGTAGCCCGCCACGCTCCTCTGTCCATGGGATTCTCCAGGCAAGAATATTGGAGTGGGTTGCCATTTCCTTCTCCTCATAGCACAGCCTTTTACCCCACAGCCCCTGGCCACTGGTTCCTGGTGGAAGCCAGGAGCCCCTGGCTGACTTGAACCCAAGGGGACACAGTCCACACCCTGAAGATTGGAGAGGGTTTGGATGCAGTCTTAGTGGATGTGAGCTTGTCCCTGTACCCCACCCAAGCCCTACACACATCTAACAGCACAGGGTCCGGCACCCTAGGAGTCACCTGCCTCCACCAGCCCCCTCCCACCACCTGAGCCCAGAGGTCACCTAATTTCCTGGGCATCTTTCCTCCTGCCATGTTTCCATTCATTCAACAATTGTCTGCTGAGAGCCTCCTCCCTGGGCTGAGCACTGGGATGTGGAAGTGACAAAAACAAGACTCCCTGAAGGGGCTGATGCACGGGGTTGGAAGCGTGGGTTGGAGGCCCAGCAGGGCCAGGAACCTCACAAAAGGCTAAGTCGGACAGAGAGGCCGCAGGGCAGGGGCTCACCCACCCCGTGCCCCCCTGCCCGGGGCCCCTGCACCCCATCAGTCCCTCGACCCCTGCTCTCCTACCCAGCGCCGCCCAGCCTGGGCATCTCCCGACCGCGTGTGCCGGGCCCTGGCTACTCTCTGATTCCGCTTGCATCTCGCTGGCCTCTGCCACCTGACCGTGACCTTGACCGTGACCGTGACCCCGCGCTTGCGCTGCCCGAAGCCGCCAGACCGCCCTCCCGCCGGCGGGACGCGAGCTCAGCTGGCTCCGCGGCCCGGAACGCGCCGGCCCTGTCGACAGAGCCCGCGCGCGCCCGCCGCTCCCGGGGCCGCGCCGGGGTCCCGGGCGCGCGCTGCGCCTCCAGAGGCTGCGCCCGGCGCGCCCCCCGCACGTTAAGTGCGGGGCCCAGACTTAAGGAGCAATTAAGGCTGCCAGAGAAGAAAGAGGAGGGCAAACAGCCTGTTTATTTCCCTCCCTCCTCTATCCCCATTACACACACACCTCGTAAATGGAAGCAAAGAGGGTAAGAGTGAGAGAAAAAGGGGGAGGAGGGGAAAAAACTAAACCAAACATCACCGCAATTAGGAGAGCCGGCTGGGGAAAAAAAAAAAAAGATTTGTATTAAATGGATGTTTCTGCACAAAAACCCCAGGCTGACAACATCTCTGGCCTTGTAAGGGGGAAATGACCGTGCCTCGGTGTTTACATAGCCGAAATCAGGGGGAATTATGCTGTCATACTGACAACTGTAGGAGGACAATTTTAAAATTACACCGTTCAACACCTTTAATGATTTGTAACAGAAGAGGTGTGGCTACTCCTATTAAATGTGTTGCCAAATCAATAAAAGGGATAATTGGAGTTGTTAGAGCAAATTATAGCCGCGTCTCTTCTGTTGCTGTACAATGTTCCCTTGTAAACTGCTATTACAGGCAGTGCCGTATTTCTCTCTTATTTGGCCGCTTTGTAATGAGTTGGCATTTTGCGGCATAATAGTTCCACTTTCTTTTATGGAGCTCTTACTTTAACTTTTTCTCCTTTGTGCAGCCTATAATTTCCTCGCCCTCCCAGCCTCCCTGCCTGTTTTCAGAGGTGGCCGCACTGCCTGTCAGCAGCCTCTGGGTGATAAACTATATTATTTCACATTATTTTCAGGCCTTTTCAATTGGCAGTCGGATGGGGCTGAGGGGCAGATGAGTCTGAAGGGAAGGGCTGTGGAAGGCAGGGAGAGAGGAGACAGGGCCAGGAGGAGAACTAAGAATTCACAGAAATGGAAAGGAAAGGGGATGGGCAGGGGGTGTGAGGCGAATCTGAATCCCAGGGGCGGGGGGCCTGGCCCTTCAAACACAGGACTAGGCAGAGGCTTCTGAGCTGAGAAGAGACTCTGCCTGGTGGCTTAGCTATTGATGTGATGAGGGGAATGGGTGGTGCAGAACCCTGTCAGACCCCAGCTTCACCCTCAGCACCCCGGGATCTCTGCTTTTCCCTGCTCCTAAAAATAAAACCCAACAAACAGCTCAGGAGCAAGGAGCTATTGTTTCTCGCTACCCCGCCTCCATCCATCCACCTTCTCTGCCTGGGCAGAAAGAAGCAGGTATCCAGAGCTAAGGCCAGGCCACCGGAGGAGTGAAGAAGCATCTAGGAACTCCTGGAAGCATCTAGGAACCCAGATGGATGGAGGAGCCTTAGGGGATGGACGGGCCGCTCCCATTACAGACAAAGCCTGAAACCACAGGGAATTCTAAAGCACCATAGTCACAGCAGAGGCAGAGAGACGGAGACCATTTCAGGCCTGTTCCTGGGGATGTATCAAGAAACCAGAACCCTAGCTTCCACGCCTGAAAGTGTCACCTCTCACCTCACCCACCCACAAGCTTTGGACCCTGGCCAGAGAGGACCGTGTCCCTGGGCAGCTCTGGACCAGCCTCGAGATGTGTACCATTCAGTTCCCAAGACAGAGACAAAAACCCTAGCCCAGATAAACCTGACTCAGTCAGTCCCTGCGTCGGGTTACAGGACAATCAATTGGAATCATTGAGAGGTCTCAGTGAAAGACAATTGGAAGCGAAACACCACTTTATTACTTCCACGGGGCTACCATCCCTGGAACCCATCTGCTGCCAAGCAGCGTGGCAGCGAGACCGGCTCGGATGAGCAGATAAGACTTGATGGTGAGCAAATAAGATCCATCTGCAATGAGCAGCATCAATTTGCTTGCCAACAATGAACAAAGTCCTAATTCTCTATGGTAGGTGCCTTATGGCCTTTGGAGTGTCCTCTTGTTTCTATCCTTCATGGTTCAGGCTAACTTTTTTTTTTTTCCCAAGAAAGCAAATGAAAGTCAGCTTGCTTAGGTGCGACGAGAAGAAGTTTTAGATGATTAAGGTTTGAGTGAATGCCATTTAGCCTGTGACAGATTTCCAGGTACCTGTCACCAAGCTCCCTAATTTGAGCAATAATCAGTCCCATACAATCTCAGCAAAATGAAAACGTGTGGACAGTCCCATAGCATCTGCTTTCAGCAAGAAGGTGACATTTTTCTTTATACTGGTCTGTACTGACAGTACTTCAATTCGAAGAGTTAACTATCAATCCAACCCAGGTTAACAGTCTCTGATATTCCAGGCACTGTACTGGCTGTTAGGGATCCAGTGGTGAACAAAAAAAGACACCATCCTTGCCCTCCAGGAGGACACTGCAAATGCCGTAATGAGCAAGACAGGTGTCAGGCTTGCTCCTGTGCAGCTTACGGTCTTGTAGCAAAGCTAGACATCAATCAAATCATATTAGTATGTAATTGCAGAATGTGATGAATACTGGGAAGGAAATTTAAGCAGGGAATTTACAATTCATGTTAGGAATACCACTCACTGCAGAGGTACTGGGCAGGTGGGATTGGAGGGGCCCAAAGCAAGAACAGAAGACTGGTCCTGGTGGGCTACAGTCCGTGGGGTCACAGAAAAGTCAGACACAACTTAGCGACTAAGCAGCATTAAAGTTAAATAAAGTGCACACTGTGACCCAGAGTAAAGCCTGCCAAAAACAATGAGCTGTATTTTTATTTGTAGTAGCAAAAAAACAGAAACAACTCAAATGTCCAACAACTGCAGAATGGGCAAACAAACCGTGGTGTATCCACATAGTGGGACATTGTACAGCAATGACAAAGAGCAGTCTACTGTGAAACAGCACATGGATGAATCCTGCAACAGAAGAGGAGATAAACTGTATGTTTCTATTTATATGAAGTTCAAAACGGGCTAACAAATCTATAAGGACAGCAGCCAGAATAACTTATTTTGGGGAGGGATAATGACCAAGACATTCAGTAAAGCTGGGAACTTCTAAACCTCCATCTGGACGGCGGTTACAATCGTGTGAAAACTCATCGAACTGTGCGTTTCTGGTTTGCACACTTTGCTAAATGTTGCACCTGAGGAAGAGCTTAGTGAAAAGAATCGACAGTGGTTTAGACTAGGAACGTGGCAGAAGTGATGGCGAGACGTGGACAGAATAGAGAGAGAGTTAACAGGTAAGATAATACCTACCTAGCTTGCCTCGCCACAGTGTCCTGAGGCTTGAGTGAGATCATATACAGGAAAGGTTGTTGGCCAGTGGCTTTCTTGCTGTGAAAATTCCAACTAAAACAAAGAGAATTCCGGGCCCAGAGCTAATTTGTTTTAGATGGCCCCACAACACCCACCTCTCCCACACCCCAGAGGAAGAGCATAATAAAAGTGTTTGCCTGAAGTATGGGATTCCTTGTTTCATAGAAGATGCAGGTTCAGCCGGAAGCCTCAGCAGCAGCCTGGGACCGACTGGGCTGGGAGACACACAGGGCTTCCTGGTAGTAAAGAGGCCACTTGCTTTCTAGCTGCAGTGTAACCACTAGTGGCTGCCCCCAAGTCCCTCTTTATCCTAATTGCATTGAATCACACCATTTTCCTGTGATAACGGGATTTCCACGGGTAGCATGGGCTTGCAGCTAAGACCGGATGAAGCTGCTGCTAGTGAAACAGGATGAGAGCGCCTAAGGGGAAACCATGGAGAGCTTCCCGGGTGCCCTCCCCCACAGCCATGTGCGGGAGGCATTTCTAACACATGAGGACAGTAAAGCTCAGAAAAGAGAAGGGGGTTGCCCAACCCAAGCTGGTGGGAGCAGAATTAAAATGTGAAATTTAGCTCTGGTCCACTGCCCTGCTGGTCTACTAGTGTTGTTCCTCGTTCCCCACAGCCCAAGCTCTGAAAGCATCAACTATCAGCTCAGTTCAGTCACTCAGTCATGTCCGACTCTTTGTGACCCCATGCACTGCAGCATGCCAGGCTTCCCGGTCCATCACCAACTCCTGGAGCTTGCTCAAATTCATGTCCATCAAGTCAGTGTTGCCATCCAACCATCTCATCCTCTGTCGCCCCCTTCTCCTCCTGCCTTCCATCTTTCCCAGCTTCAGGGTCTCTTCCAATGAGTCAGTTCTTCACATCAGGTGGCCAAAGTATTGGAGCTTCAGCATCAGTCTTTCCAATGAATATTCAGGACTGATTTCCTTAAGCTGAAAATTCCTTAAGTTGCCATAGTTGAAAGCATCAACTATGGCAAAGCCAAATTCACCGTCCTTGACAGACATAGGCCTAGATATAAAGGGTCCCTGGTTAGTAACCTCATTCACCAGACCCCCCTTCTTTTTGATCCCTGGAGGGGTGCCATTTCATGGCTTATTCATCTTGAAGGTTCCCCAGGGAGCAGTGCTGCTCGGAAGGGGAGAGTCCACCACGGCATTCATGATGTGGACGTGGCAACCAGTCATATCTGCTCTGAAAGTTTCTCAGGCTAAGGTTAACCCAGTCATGGTCCACAGGGGGGAAGTGTGGAGCTAGATCAAGTTCTTGTCTGTGAGCATGATAGGTAGCAAAAGACCCATCTTGAGGGGAAACTTTGGGTTTGCCTACACGGGGACCCTCCAGTCCCCCTGCATACACAGTGGACGAGACCTTCCAGGTGGGAAGAACACTTACGCATCTCCTTTAGTCTTAGGATGTTGTCCACTCCTCTGGGTTCCAAAACCTGAGGATCTCCCCACACTTGGTGGGTGACTGGAAATTCTGAGGCTTCCTTCTGCATGCTCAGGGAACAGAGCAGTTTTGAAATGTAGTTCTCCAGCCCAGAGAAAATGTCCAGCTTAGGACAGTGAATAAGTCTTAGTCCAAAGACTCAAAGTGAAAGAGAAAACTTTTATTTTTCGTTAATGCAAATTAATTTCCATTTGGAATCTTCATTCCACTAGTAATGGGGGAATAAAAAAAACCAAAACAATTCTGTCTCAGGCATTTCTGTTTTTTCTCCAGCTCTTTTCCTTTCCCTAGACTTGTAAGTTACAGCGGTGTATTTAGTACTGATGTCAAGGAGGGACCATATAACCCACCATGTTATCTGTTCACCCTCTAAGAGGACCTTCTTTCTTGCCAAACTTACGCCTTCAGGTCTGTGCTGTATGGAACCATGATGGAAAGCACATTGGTGATTTGCTTCTCCTATCCTGGGAATGGGATGCCTCCTGATGCCACAGATGCCAACTGTCTAGAGTCACCTCTCAGCTACACCCTCTGGGATCTTGGGGCCTCATCATCTGAGGTCCAGCAACATCTAAATTCTCAGCCTGGAAACAGTGTCCATTGCCCCCAAGTGCCTGAGGTTTTGAAGACCTAAGCTAGAAAGCCTTCATGATCTCCACTTTCTACCCTGCTATGGTACTGAGGGGTGGAGGGGAGGGGAAGTTATAAAGACTGAAAAGAAAAAATAGTAAGCATTTCAAAATTACCCCCCAACACAGGAGTGATATTTATGCAGTACTTTTATTCAATAGTAAACATTTATTGTACACATGGAATGTGCCAAGTAAAATGCTAAGGTTAGGGGGAAAAAAAAGACCTAAAGACCAAAAGTGCTAGAGGAGACTGTGATGTAAAGGGAAAGTCACACTCTGGCCTCACACTGTGTGGGTTCTTTCTGATCATGGCTCCGTCACTCCAGCCCTGGGACTTTGTGCAAGTTCCATAACCTCTCTACCTTCGGTTTCCTCATCCATTAAAGGGACTCAACACATGGTTTAAATGCAGCAATATTTATCTTTTTTAAACTAACTAAACACTGACTGGCACACAGCAGGTGCCTATTAGTTGTGGTCATTATGCCAAGGAAGCCATAAGAGCTCAGAGGAGAAGTAGCTGAGCGTCAGGCGACATAAAAGCACCAAGGAAGAGACTCCCCTATGGTCCAGCAGTTAAGAATCCATCTTAGAACTAAAAAAGACACATGTATCCTGATGTTCATTGCAGCACTATTTACAATAGCTAGAACGTGGAAGCAACCTAGATGTCCAATGACAGATGAATGGATAAAGAAGCTGTGGTACAGCGGAATATTACTCAGCCATAAAAAGGAACACATTTGAATCAGTTCTAATGAGGTGGACGAGCCTAGAGACTATTATACAAAGTGAACTAAGTCAGAAAGAGAGATGTAAATATTGTATACTGATGCATATATATGGAATCTATAAAGATGGTACATGAATTTATTTTCAGGGCAGCAATGGAGAAACAGACATAAAGAACAGACTTATGGACACAGCAGGAGGGGAGGAGGGAGAGGGTAAGATGTATGGAGAGAGTAACATGGAAACTTACATTACCATATGGAAAATGGATAGCCAATGGTAATTTACTGAATGACTCAGGGAACTCAAACAGGGGCTCTGTAACCATCTGGAAGGGTGGGATGGAGAGACAGTTGGGAGGGAGGTTCAGGAGGGAGGGGACATGGGTGTACCTATGGCTGACTTTTGTTGACGCATGACAGAAAACCACAAGATTCTGTAAGGCAAATATCCCTCAATTAAAAAAATACAGTGGCCAACAACAACAAAAAAATCTGCCTTGCAATGCAGGGGACACAGGTTCCATCCCTCGCTGGGGAACTAAGATCCCACATGCCACAGAGCAACTAAGCACACGCGCCACAACTCCTGAGCCCATCTGACACATCTAGAACCTGTGTGCCGCAGTGAAAGGTCCTTCACGGGACACAGTGACGATCCCATGCTGTGACCAAGACCCAACGCAGACAAATAATAAACATTTTTAAAAGCAATCATTACACGTTCAATGATTTTTTACTTAAAAATAATGTACTTAAGTATGGAGGGGAAAAGAAAAAAAAGGAGCAATCAACCATAGTCTCAACACCCAGAATTCACACTATGAGACTCTTGGGACATCTTTTTTTTTTTTTTCTCCCTAAAGTAAAACCACCCTATGGCTTTTGCAAGCATTATCCACACTCGATATAAAAATTCAAACAATGACTAAAAATTCCAAGCTGAGAGCAAACAAATTCACTTCATACCTCACCACTTGGTCACTGATGGATTTTTAGGGTGGGGAATGTGGGGGTGATGATGGGGTTGGTGTATTAGAAAGATCACAGACTGCTGGGTGGAGGACAGTCCAGTGGTAGACCAGGGAAGAGGCAGGAAATGATGAGGTCCCACCCTACACTGGTAACAGTGGGAAAGAAAAGGATGGACTGGATTGAGATGGACAGTGGGGGAACAGCTTCCATTAGGCATTCCAAACTCTTTCCTTGCTTCCAGCTAAGTCCCTAGAAAGCCATATAGCTGGACCGCACCAAGTTAGCCTTCCACAGGATCGCCTTCACTGGGTCTGAGCTTTCACACCATGCCCTCGGCTTTTATTGAGGGCAGATGCCAGAAGCAGCCACGTGAAGATCAGGGCTGCCTGCACCTGCTGTAAATCTTCGATGGAAGCCTTTGTCTGCTCGCTCTGAGTCCTTGAGCAACAACTTGGGTGATGGCTACCTATTTGAATGTAGTAGCAGGGGATGTCAATCCTAAAGGACATCAGTCCTGAATATTCACTGGAAGGACTGATGCTAAAGCTGAAACTCCAATACTTTGGCCATGTGATGCGAAGAACTGACTCACTGAAAAAGACCCTGATGCTGGGAAAGATGGAAGGCAGGAGGAGAAGGGGACGACAGAGGATGAGATGGTTGGATGGCAACACTGACTCGATGGATATGAATTTGAGCAAGCTCCAGGAGTAGGTGATAGACAGGGAAGCCTGGCATGCTGCAGTCTGTGGGGTTGCAAAGAGTTGGACATGACTGAGTGACTGAACTGAACTGAACTGAACAGGGAATGGGGTTTCCCTGCTGGCTCAGTGGTAAAGAATCTGCCTGCCAATGCAGGAGACACAGGTTCAATCCCTGGGTTGGGAAGATCCCCTGGAGAAGGAAATGGCTACCCATTCCAATATTCCTGCCTGGGAAATCCCATGGACATGGGTTACAGTCCATGGGATCATAATAAGTCAGACACAACTTAGCGACTAAATCCCAATAGCAGCCAGGGAACAGTTTGTTTCTCTTGAAAAAAAATGTAGCAAATTTTTTTCTCCCAGATAATGAAAATGATGCAATTCAATATCTTTCCCCTTTTGCCCTTGTTGCCAAGAAGCTCAGAGCCTAATTTCATGTTATATCACCTCTATGCCTAGACATCTTTACCTCTTCACTGCTTTTCCATTTTAATTTTGGTAACTTTGTCACAAATGTATCTTTTGAGAAAATCTTTTATGAAATAAGAACTCCCACTTTGAGGCTGGTGGACAACAGATGTCGGGAAAGTGTTTGATGAGTGAATGAAGGAATGAATTAAGAAGCCAGATTTTAATTCTGCTTGGGAGCCAAGCAGGGTGATTCAGAGGCAGATATCTCTTGTGGCCATGGGTGCAGCCCACAGAAAATAATGGGGCATTTAAGGAATTAATAAGGAAATAATGAAACAGTCTCTTCTGGATTGAGTACACATAACTTATTCTCAGAGCCTAAGTGCTGTTCAGGAAACACTGAGCCAGTGAAAGGAAGAAACAAAAATACGGTACGAGAGTGTGTGTGTGTGTGTGTGTTTAATCCTCTGAACTACCCTTGGCATCAACTACCCTCTGCCTATCAGATTTTTACCTATCCTTAAGTGCGTAAGGCAAGTTACCCCTGGATCCCAATACATGATTATAATTGTAACCCATTGAGCAAATGTAGGATCTTACAAGAGGCTTCCCTGGTGGCTCAGTGGTAAAGAATCCGCCTGGAGGAGACGCAGTTTCAATCCCTGAGGTCAGGAAGATCCCCTGGAGGAGAATCTGGCAACTCACTCCAGGATTCTTGTCTGGAGAATCCCGTGGACAGAGGAGCCTGGTGGGCTACAGTCCATGGGGTTGCAAAGAGTCGGACACGACTTAGTGACTGAGCATGAGCACACAATATCTTAGAACATATTGCCTCTCATTCCATTTTCCAACAGCCCTGTAAAGGGCGTGGTATTAGCACTGTCTGTATTTTGCAGATGAAAATAATTGGGGGTCTCAAGCTGTGTGGTCCCTTAAGGTTGGCCACTAGCCATACGTAGCTACTAAACACTTGAAATTTGTCTAATCCGAATTGAATTGGGCTCTCCGTGCAAAATACACAAACGATTTCAAAAACAGTGCCCCAAATTGTAAAATATCTCATTGATAAGTTTTATGTCGACTACATGTTGAAATGACAATATTTTCATCATATCAAACTAAGTAAAATATACTCTAATTAATTAAAATAGACTCTAAATCGCTTGCTTCTTTTTACTTTTAAAATGTGGCTACTAGGAAATTCAGACTTAAACATACAATGGTATTCAGGTTCAGGGGTCAGCCAAATTTTTGTAAAACATTTCCGGATAAGTAAACACTCTGGAGCCTGTGAGCCATACGGTCTCTTGTCTCAACTATTCTGCCACTGTAAGTGCAAAAGATATCAGCCAGAGATGATTGTCAGTAAACTGGAGTGGCTGTGCTCCAACGATTATATTTACAGAAACAGCCAGCAGGCTGGGCAATAATTGACTGATTCTCACTCTAGAGCAAAAAGAAGCAGCATAGTGCAAGAGCTCAGGACTGGAAAGAAGAGAGGTTTGTATTCTGCCTCTGCCCGGTGCCAGCTGTGTAACCATGAGTGGATTACTTAACTACTCCGAGCCTCAATTTCTTTGTCCACAAAATGAGGACAAGCCATTTATGGGGTAGCACAGAGTCAGACATGACTGAAGCAACTTAGCAGCAGCAGCAGAAGTCTAATAGAAAGTGGGCAAAGGGAGGAAGGAGGCTCAGGAGGGAGGGGACATAGGTATGCCTATGACTGATCCATGTTGATGGATGGCAGAAACCAACACAATATTGTAATTACCCTTCAATTAAAAAATGAATAAACTTTTTAAAAGAAAGAAAAGAAAGTGGGCAAAGGGAATCCCTTGGGTGTCCAGTGGTTAGAACCCTGGATTTTCACTGCTGAGGGCCTGGGTTCAGTCCCTGGTTAAAGGAACTAAAACCTTGCAAGAAGTAGCACAGCCAAAAAAAGAAAGTGGGCAAAAGAATGAACAATTTATAGGATGCAAATGGTTGAGAGGTGTAGAAAATATGTTTAACTTCACTGTAAGAAACAATGAAGAAGACAGTAACAAGTTGAAAGGTGTTTTAAAATTATAAAATGTGCACTTACATGTACATCTATATAGTTAATGGGGATGTAGATAGATATAACCCTCTTGGGAAGCAATTTGGCAATACAGATCAAAAATCCTTAACAATTTATACCTTTGACCCTGTAATTCCACTTCAAGGAATCTATCTTAAGAAAATAATCAGAGATGTAGACAGAGATTCATGTACAAAGATGTTCACGCTAGTGTTACTTATAACAGTGGAAAAAACTGGAAGCAACTTATACATGCAGTAATTAGCATAATGGCTAGATGAATGTTGATGTGATCAATACTGAGCAAACATTAAAAATTGTGTTTAAGATATTTAATTAAAAGGAAAATGTGTCCTTTGTAATGTCAAGTGGGAAAAGAGGTACTGTATAAACCAGATACTGTATAAAAGAGGACTGTATAAACCATGTTGTTCTCAGAAGGAGGTAGGAAGCACATATATTTGCATAGAAAAAAGGTGCAAAAATGCACAGATACGCTGCCCAGTGTTATCTCAGGGTGGAGGGATTCTGTGTTGAATCTATTTTCTTTCTTTGTTACTGTCTGTGTTTGCTAATATTTTTCACTGAAAATGTACTATAGGTATTTTATACTCAGAAAATTAATATTAGAAACACCTTAGGACCTCAACCCAATCAAAATACGGGCAAAGCATATACATAGATGAGATATAAGAAGAGCAAAGGACTTCCCTGGTGGTGTGGTGGATAAGAATTCACCTGCCAACGTGGGGGACACTGTTTGATCCCTGGTCCAGGAAGATCCCACATGCCTTGGAGCAAATAAGCCCGTGCACCACAACTACTGTATCTGTGCCCTAGAGCCCACGAGCCACACTACTAAGCCCGCACCCTCTGGGGCCCGAGAGCCACAGCTCATGAGCCCTGGTGTAGCAGCTGCTGAAGCCTGCTCACCTAGAGCCCGTGTTTTATAACAGGAGAGGCCACCGCAGTGAGAAGTCTTCATTCCACAACTAGAGAGCAGCCCCACTCTCTGCAACTAGAGAAAGCTCACGTGCAGCAACAAAGACCCAATGCAGCCAAAAGTCAACAAATAAACATAGCAGTGTGTATATGTCAAAAAGAAATAAATAAAAAGCAAAAAAAAGAAAAAAATAGCAAATAAACATAAAGCTCCCCAGTCTCAGTGTTCATCAGTCAAGTTAAAACAACCAAAGTTTTTTTTCATACATCAGCTTAGCAAAAACGGGGCAAAGATGTATCAAAGGATACAAGGTGATGAGGGGCTTCTCATATACTTTGCAGGGAGCATGAAGCCTTTTTGGAGGACGGCTTGGCAACAGCTATAAAAAGGTTAAGGCACATTCTGGCCTGTCTGCAATTCTACTTCTAGGTACTGAGCGCATGAGCACTAAAGGGCTGTACTGGAATGTTCAGAGAAACACTGCTCATTACATTCAATATCAAAAAATTGGAAACAGCCCACCCATCTGTCAATCAGGGAATTAAGGTGAACCCATTCTGTGGAATATTAGGCAGAGGTTAAAAGAATAAGATGAATCTACATGTATTGACACCAATGAGAAAAGAGAAAAGCAAACTATAGAGCAATACAAAAGAATGATGACATTTAGGGGCGGAAGTCCATTTATATAAATATACATATATGTGGTGGTGGTGGTGCTTTACTCGCTAAGTCACGTCCTCCTCTTGAGACACTGTGGACTGTAGCTCGCCAGGTTCCTCTGTCCATGGGACTTCCCAGGCAAGAATTCTGGAATGGGTTGCCATTAGCTTCTCCAGGGGAATAGTCCTGATCCAGGGAATATTGTAGGCAGATTCTTTACCAACCGAGCCACAATGGAAGCATATACATATATATATATATATATATACATATATATATATATATATATATATCACTACAGTTCAGTTCAGTTGCACATTCATGTCCGACTCTTTGTGACCCCATGAATCACAGCATGCCAGGCCTCCCTGTCCATCACCAACTCCCAGAGTCTACCCAAACTCATGTCCACATCAAGTCGGTGATGCCATCCAACCATCTCATCCTCTGTCGTCCCCTCTCCTCCTGCCCTCAATCCTTCCCAACATCAGGGTCTCTTCCAATGAGTCAACTCTTCACATGAGGTGGCCAAAGTATTGGAGTTTCAGTTTGAACATCAGTCCTTCCAATGAACACCTAGGACTGATCTCCTTTAGGATGGATTGGTTGGATCTTCTTGCAGTCCAAGGGACTCTCAGGAGTCTTCTCCAACACCACAGCTCAAAAGCATCATTTCTTCGGTGCTCAGCTTTCTTCACTGTCCAACTCTCACATCCATACATGACTACTGGAAAAACCATAGCCTTGACTAGACGGACCTTTGTTGGCAAAGTAATGTCTCTGCTTTTTAATACGCTATCTAGGTTGGTCATAACTTTCCTTCTAAGGAGTAAGCGTCTTTTAATTTCATGGCTGCAGTCACCATCTGCAGTGATTTTGGAGCCCCCAAAAATAAAGTCTGACACTGTTCCCACTGGTTCCCCATCTATTTCCCATGAAGTGATGGGACCAGATGCCATGATCTTAGTTTTCTGAATGTTGAGCTTTAAGCCAACATTTTCACTCTCCTCTCACACTTTCAGCAATAGGCTTTTTAGTTCCTCTTCACTTTCTGCCATAAGGGTGGTGTCATCTGCATATCTGAGGTTATTGACATTTCTCCTGGCAATCGTGATTCCAGCTTGTGCTTCTTCCAGCCCAGCATTTCTCATGATGTACTCTGCATATAAGTTAAATAAGCAGGGTGACAACATACAGCCTTGATGCATTCCTTTTCCTATTTGGAACCAGTCTGTTGTTCCATGTCCAGTTCTAACTGTTGCTTCCTGACCTTCATACAGGTTTCTCAAGAGATAGGTCAGGTGGTCTGGTATTCCCATCTCCTTAAGAATTTTCCACAGTTTATAGTGATCCACATAGTCAAAGGCTTTGACATAGTCAATAAAGCAGAAATAGATGTTTTTCTGGAACTCTCTTGCTTTTTCGATGATCCAGCAGATGTTGGCAATTTAATCCATGGCTCCTCTGCCTTTTCTAAAACCAGCTTGAACATCTGGAAGTTCATGGTTCATGCATTGCTGAAGCCTGGCTTGGAGAATTTTGAGCATTACTTTACTAGCCTGTGCAGTTGTGCGGTAATCTGAGCATTCTTTGGCATTGCCTTTCTTTGGGATTGGAATGAAAACTGACCTTTTCCAGTCCACTGCTGGCCACTGCTGAGTTTTCCACATTTGCTGGCATATTAAGTGCAGCACTTTCACAGCATCATCTTTTAGGATTTGAAATAGCTCAACTGGAATTCATCACCTCCTCTAGCTTTGTTTGTAGTGATGCTTTCTAAGACCCACTTGACTTCACCTTCCAGGATTGTCTGGCTCTAGGTGAGTGATCACACCATTGTTATTATCTGGGTTGTGAAGATATTTTTTGTACAGTTCTTCTGTGTATTCTTGCCACCTATTCTTAATATCTTCTGCTTCTGTTAGGTCCATACCATTTCTGTCCTTTGTCGAGCCCATCTGTGCATGAAATGTTCCCTTGGTATCTCTAATTTTCTTGAAGAGATCTCTAGTCTTTCCCATTCTGTTGTTTTCCTCTATTTCTTTGCATTGATCACTGAGGAAGGTTTTCTTATCTCTCCTTGCTATTCTTTGGAACTCTGGATTCAAATGGAAATATCTTTCCTTTTCTCCTTTGCTTTTCCCTTCTCTTTTTTTCATACCTGTTTGTAAGGCCTCCTCAGACAGCCATTTTGCTTTTCTGCATTTCCTTTCCATGAGGATGGTCTTGATCCCTGTCTCCTGTACAATGTCATGAACTTCTGTCCATAGTTCATCAGGCACTCTGTCTATCAAATCTAGTCCCTTAAATCTATTTCTCACTTCCATTGTATTGATTTAGGTCATACCTGAATGGTCTAGTGGTTTTCTCTACTTTCTTCAATTTTAGTCTGAATTTGGCAATAAGGAGTTCATGATCTGAGCCACAGTCAGCTCCCAGTCTTGTTTATGCGGACGGTGAAGAGCTTCTCCATCTTTGGCTGCAAAGAATATAATCAATCTGATTTCGGTGTTGACCATCTGGTGATGCCCATGTGTAGACTCTTCTCTTGTGTTGTTGGAAGAGGGTGTTTGCTATGACCAGTGCATTCTCTTGGCAAAACTCTATTAGCCTTTGCCCTGCTTCATTCTGTACTCCAAGGACAAGTTTGCATGTTACTCCAGGTGTTTCCTGACTTCCTACTTTTGCATTCCAGTCCCCTATAATGAAGAGGACATCTTTTTTGGGTGTTAGTTCTAAAAGGTCTTGTAGGTCTTCATAGAACCGTTCGATTTCAGCTTCTTCAGCATTACTGGTTGGGGCATAGGTTTGGATTACTGTGATATTGAATGGTTTGCCTTGGAAACAGAGATCATTCTGTCATTTTTGAGATTGCATCCAAGTACTGCATTTCAGACTCTTTTCTTGACCATGATGGCTACTCCATTTCTTCTAAGGGATTCCTGTCCACAGTAGTAGATATAATGGTCATCTGAGTTAAATTCACCCATTCCAGTCCATCTTAGTTCGCTGATTCCTAGAATGTCGACATTCACTCTTGCCATCTCCTATTTGACCACTTCCAATTTGCCTTGATTCATGGACCTAACATTCCAGGTTCCTATGCAATATTGCTCTTTACAGCATTGGACCTTGCTTATATCACCAGTCACATCCACAGCTGGATATTGCTTTTGCTTTGGTTGCATCCCTTCATTCTTTCTGGAGTTATTTCTCCACTGATCTCCAGTAGCATATTGGGCACCTACTGACCCGAGGAGTTCATCTTTCAGTGTCCTATCTTTTTGCCTTTTCGTACTGTTCATGGGTTCTCAAGGCAAGAATACTAAAGTGGTTTGCCATTCCCTTCCCCAGTGGACCACATTCTGTCAGACCTCTCCACCATGACCCTTCCATCCTGAGTGGCCCCACATGGCATGGCTTAGTTTCACTGAGTTGGACAAGGCTGTGGTCCATGTGATCAGATTGGCTAGTTTTCTGTGATTATGGTTTCAGTGTGTCTGCCTTCTGATGCCCTCTCACAACACCTACCTTCTTACTTGGGTTTCTCTTACCTTGGACGTGGGGTATCTCCTCACGGCTGCCCCTCCTGACCTTAAACGTGGAGTAGCTCCTCTCAACCGCTCCTGCGCCCGTTCAGCCACCACTCCTTGGACATGGGGTAGCTCCTCCCTGCCGCACTTCTGCTCATCCATGAAAATTCTATCTCATAGCTCTTTGAAGGAAAGGGATATGGGAAGGTAGAACATGGCTGGGGTACAATGAGGCAACAGGGAGGTTCTCCCTTTGATTCCATAAGCTTCTCTTATTAAAAACTTTGGGTCAATGGCTCTGGAGACAGACTCAGTTTAGTTCAGGTCAGTCTCTCAGTCATGTCCAACACTTTGCAACCCCATGGACTGCAGTACTCCAAGCTTCTATATCCATCACCAACTCCCAGAGCTTGCTCAAACTCATGTCCGTGAGTCAGTGATGCCATCCAACCATCTCATCCTCTGTTGGCCCCTTCTCCTCCTGTCTTCAATCTTTCCCAGTATCAGGGTCTTTTCTAATGAGTCAGTTCTTCTTATCAGGAGAACTTCAGCTTCTCCTGTATTGGAGCTTCAGCTTCAGCATCAGTCCTTCCAATGAATATTCAGGACTGATTTCCTTTAGGATTGACTGGTTTAATCTCCTTGTAGCCCAAGGGACTCTCAAGAGTCTTCTCCAATACCACAGTTCAAAAGCATCAATTCTTTGATACTCAGCTTTCTTTATGGTCCAAATATCACATCCATACATGACTACTGGAAAAACCATAGCTTTCACTAGATGGACATTTGTTGGCAAAGTAATGTTTCTGCTTTTTAATATGCTATCTAGCTTTGTCATAGCCTTTCTTCCAAGGAACAAGCATCTTTTAATTTTGTGGCTGGGCTGAAATCCTGGCTCCCCCACTTATTGCATGAGTCTGAGGAAGTCGATTAACCTCCTCAAAACCTCAGTTTCCTCAGCTATAAAATAGAGACAATACAGTACCTGTCTCATGAAGTTGTGGAGGAAATGAAATAGGGCAGTACTTAGCACACAAAGCCTAGCACACAACTATCATCCTTAGAACCATGATGATCAGACACACAGCACTTAAAATGCTTCCATTAAGTACTTGCACAAAGATAGAAATATTAAAAGGACCTATATATTTATATACACCTAAATGACAGTAAGGATCTCAAACTGGGGAGGGAGCTGTGAAGAAGTAGGTATGTAGCACAGAGCAGATTATGAGTTTAAGAGCTTCACCTCTGGAGTCAGCCTGTCTCAGAATCTTCTAGAATCTTCCACATGCTGGTTGTGCAAATTCTCTCCACCTTAATTTCTCAGCATCTCAGCTTCCTCATCTACGGAGTACCAGTCTTACGAGGTTGTGAGGATAAAGTGAACTTAAACGGGCTAAGCTCTTGGGAGAGTGCTCGACACAGAGAAAGCATTAGCCGTCCTGGCTCTTGCTACTGATGGGACTGTTAGCCGCACAGTAACACTAGGGGTACTGCAACCACTGTGCTGTGCTTAGTCGCTCAGTCGCGTCCGACTCCTTTCGACCCCATGGACTCTAGCCCGCCAGGCTCCTCTGTCCAGGGGGACTCTCCAGGCAGGAACACTGGCGTGGGTTGCCATGCCCTCCTCCAGGGGATTTTCCCCACCCAGGGATCGAACCCAGGTCTCCCGCACTGCAGGCAGATTCCTTACCATCTGAGCCACCAGGGAAGCCCAACCACCACCCTGGCTACTGCTAAATGTCTTATCCCTCCCCAAGTGGCCCCCAGACTCCTCCAGGGCGGCAACAACACCTCCTTGTGAGCCTCTCACCAGTGCTTGACAGATAGTAGGCATTTATATACTTGCAAGATTGCTATTACTGCTTTAGTTTGATATATTGTTTCCAAACTGGAGTGAGAGGCAGCCAGAGGGAATTGGAAGAACAGGAGCTTTGGAGGAGGATGGCCTTGAATCCCAATCCTGGGGCCTATCCCACCCTAGGTGACCTCGGCTGGCATGTCATTGACTGAGTCTCCCTGATCCTCAGGCTCCTCACTAGTGAGACGGCTTAATAACATCTTATATCTGGTAAGGTCATTGAGAAACTAAAGGAGGTAATTCATGTAACCCCACCTCCGCAGTGCTCAATAGATGTCCAGCAATGCTGGCTCCTTAACGCTACACTCTATGCTGGCTTCATAAGGGTGGGAAAGGCAAGTGCATACTAAGATTGCTTGGATGCTTGGATCATAATTAGACGTCACCACACAGCTGTTCTAGAGAAGGAAATGGCTATCCACTCCAGTATTCTTGCCTGGGAAATCCCATGGACAGAGGAGCCTGGCGGGCTACAGTCCATGGGGTTGCAAAGTCAGACACGACTGATCAATGAATGCTATCACTTTCACACAACTATTCACAGTACACCACAACTTGGACCAAACGGCTAACAGGAAACAGCCACTTAAAATGCAGAATTTGCCAAGTTACAGATAGGTAGTAACTTCCTAGAGGCTGGGTTGTAGAAAACAAAGGTGAGTGGGAGAGAGTAGAATTGAATAGTATAATGAGCAACAATAGCAATAGTATCTGTGCTGGGCACAGAGCTAAGCATCTCACATCTATTAACGTCTTGGTTCTTTACAATGTTCCTATAAGATTTCGTTCCCAATGTGTGTGTGTGTGTGTGTGTGTGTGTGTGTACACAAGCGCGTGTGCTCAGTAGCTCAGTCAGGTCTGACTCTTTGCCACCGCATGGACTGAAGCCCCCCAGGCTCCTCTGTCCATGGGATTCTCCAGGCAAGAATACTGGAGTGGGTTGCCATTCGCTTCTCCAGGGGATCTTCCTGACCCAGGGATCGACCCCAGGTCTCCTGTACTGGCAGGCAGGTTCTTTTCCACTGAGCCACCAGGAAAGCCCATTCACAATATAATAAACCCTAACTTAGAGATGTGGAAATGAGTCTGAAAGCAGTGAAGAAACTCTCCCAAGGTCACAGATCAGGAAGTGGCCAAGCAAGAACCTACTGAACTCATGTCTCCTTTGAGGGAGATAGGGCACATGCACACACACACACACACACACACTCACATACATGCATGCGCACACACCTCAGAGCCCACCCGAGGCATGGATGGGTACATCTGCAGGGCTTCAGAAGTACTCACCCTTGATTTGTCTCCTAGGGACGGAAAAGGGTCCTCGCACAGCACATCTGAGCAGAACTGAGCCCCTGAGTCCCAGTGTCTGCACTCCTGGTTCAGCAGGAGCAGCCCTCATCCTTCCTGAACACACAAACGTGTCTACACCAATTTTTTTAAGTCTATACTTTTCTGAATGAGTACACATCTTTACATAAAAATATACACACAAAAATAAAAATAAAGGCTCCAGAAGGTTGGGGAACCAGGAGTCAGTGTTCAGGATCAGAGTAATGAAAAGCAGAAAAGACTCAGCTGTGCTGCCCTCTTGGGGCCGGCAGATGGCGGGGCAGGGGCAGGAGGCCAGGGACAGAGCGGTCGCAGCTTGGTCTAAGCAGCAACCTTCACCCTCCCAAGACTGGAACATGCATTGGCCCAGGGAGCATCTTGGCGCTGGGTACCCTGGACCCCACTGCGCTTCGGCAGTGATGGGCTATCTGGTTATCTAGTAGCTATTCTTCCTTGCAGGGTGATGAGGCCTCAGCATTGGACAGGAGGGCAGACGGCATCATGATAGAGATGAGAAAACAGGACCAGTGGGACCCATTGCTGGATCCTCTTAGTTAATCTCCGGAAGTCGGGCTTTGTGAATGGGCAAGGGATCTGAGTGAAAATTTAATGCATGAGAGCAGGAGGGACAATGCAGAATGAAGTGACAAAGCCAGCTGTGGGTTGCACGAATCCACACGGTGGTGTGCAAGTATGTATGTACAAGCACTCCTCTGAGAGTTGCAAAGGGAAGACAGCCAGACGCTCCCATGTATCCTTACAGGTTTTTTCCAGGCCTGAGATCCTGGGTTTTGATTTCAGAAAGTAAGAAGGAATCAAATGGTGAAGCCACGCCTGCATTCAAGTGTGTAAGATTCAGCCGGGGAGAGCTCAGAAGCGTCATCAAGGTTATACGTTGTTGGGTGATGCAGCCAGCCCAGAGAGGGTTTCCTACTGCTCCTTTCCCACCTAATCAAACCTCCTGGCATTGACAGAGGGGAATTGGGGGTGGAGAGATCTGCCTCACCATTATCTCTGCTCTTGTGGCACCTTCTCCTCCCTCCTCTCCTCCCTCCCTCCCTTCTCTATCCCAGCTTTGCTCCTGCCTATGAAAAATCAGCAAATAAAAAGTTACATTAACCCCACCCTGACCTCACCGACATAATACACTGCAGGCTGATGCGCTGCCTTTGGAGGCTCGCTGAGAACCTGTCACTCTCCAATGTCCCGAGCACAGCCTGGGGAGCATTTACCGGATAATTAATATATTAAATGCATGAAAAATAGTTACACAGACTTCCCCTCCCCACCCAGGGAAGGGGGGTGGGATGCAAAAAAGACAGATTCAGGCTGTATACCATCAATATAACAGCATCCCCCGAATAGCCGTCATAAAAACTGTTCATAATTTTATAGCTTCATTCCTGTTGGAGCACCATAAAGGCAAGTCATATTTTTTACACTCAGGATGCCCCATAAAAAAAAAAAAAGGAGCAAGTGAGAAAACGAGAACTTGGCAGGAGGTTCTTTACTCTCACCTGAGGGTGAGGGACAAGAAGGCGCCCCCCACGTTTGTCCTCTCTGACCCCCCTTTTCCCACTTTTCTTGGCCTGGCTGTGAATTCTGATGAGTCTATCAATAATTATTAATTGCATGACTTTATTACTTTTTATTTGACATTTTTTTTTCTGGCTGATTCCGTATTTGCCTTTTTGTGAAGATAGAGGTGGTGGAGTTGGGGATGAAGTACTGTGTCCAAGTACTTCAAGTCCTTCACCTTTCTTCTAGGAAGCTGAGGTATGAGGAGAGAATGATGGGGGTCTGGTTGGACCACCTGGGTATGTGAGGACCACCTGGGTACGTGAAGTTTCAGGCGAAGAAAAGAGCAGGTGCCATGGATATGTATTTTGTGGGAGATGGTAAGGGCCCCAAACTGGTTGATGGAGAGAGAAAGAAGAAGAGGGGCTGGCACATAGTAACTAGTGTCCCCTGATCTCCTGACCTTAAGTTGTCCTGGATGAAGTCCTCAGCGTCCCTCAAAGAAGCCTAGTGTTCCTGCACTAGACTCTCCTGCAGACAGCTCCAGAGTGGGGGCAGGGAGCATTTGAGATTAGCTACAGACCCAGGCCTGCTCCCCTACCCTGTGAGCAGAGCACTCAGAGCTCAGAAGACTATCGTTTTCTAGTCAGCCCTGCACTGCTCCAAGAAGGCATGAACAGCAAGACGACCGCTTTACAGCAACTCCCTCGAACACATCCCTGGGCTTTCAGAGAGACTCATCAGACTCCCGATCCCGCTGGCCCCAAGAGGAACCCTTGCGGCTCTTCCTAACCCTGGAGAAGGCGAGCGGGTCTGGGAAGTGTTTCCCCTCTGCACGGAGGTCAGCTTCTGGCAGGAGAGAGACTCTCAGATGCGCATTCCCCAAGCCTCTGTGAGGAGCTGCGGACGCATGGGGGAGACAGATACTCGGCAGAAAGACGCGCGAGGGAGGCGCCCCACCTCCTGACACACACCCGGGCCGCCTGCCCGGTAAACCCCGGGGACCTTTGGACCGAGAAGAGAGGCGTGAAGAAGGCAGAGGTGCCAAAAGAGCCGGAGGGCAGAACTGCAGGTACGCAAGGCTACGTGGTCGCTGGCCGTGGTGCTGAAAAGGGGAGCTTTCTTGCCACGGACTGTTTTCCCTCAGGCTTCCAGTTTGACCTTACAGGTTCGGGCTGGCACGCCTCTCCTCCCTGAGGATCCGCCACTATGGTGTGCTTGAGGTGACTTCTCCAAGGCTAAACTGAATGGTGTGTGCCTCCCCTTCTTGGGATTTCTGCAGCTTTCCTGCTTTCATTCGCCCTGCTGTCCCTGTCAGGATAGAAGCTAAGAGACACTATGTCTCTTCAATCAAGACTGGGGCATCTGTCCCTGCAGAAAAGCCCTCACCCCAGTCATATTGGCACACCTCCCTGAGGCCAAGGGGTCTATCTTCCTCAGCAGTCTGGGAGCTCTTTTGTCTCCCATCAGAGAGGCCTTTTTTTCAGGCTGTTACTTTGATCAGACTGAAATCTCTCCAAGACATACTCTGTCTCCTCACCAGACTGGGATTTTACTATGCTAGGCTTATGCATCTCTCACCAGATTTAGAGCTCCTCTGAAGCAAGAACTGTTTCTACCAACAAACTGGTGTCCTCTCTCTCTCCCTCACCCTTAGAACAAAGGCTATGTGTCTCCTCTACCAGACTAGTGCTTCCTCAAGGATAGGAAGGGGCTCAGTTTCCCCAACCAGATTAAAAGCCCTCCACCCTGATCAGAAGCTTAGTTTCTCTCACTGGACTAATTCTCTCATAAGACTAGTCCTTCCCCCCAAACACACACAATAGGCACTATAATTCCTTCTTAAGACTTGCAGCCCCTTAAAGGACAAGGGTTCACCAATTCAGGTGAGAGCCTGAGTTTCTCTCATAAGATTAGGGGCCTCCAGGGTAGGGATTATGACTGCTTCATAGGACTTTAAGGCCCCTCAAGAACAGAGGTTCCCCCACTACACTGGACGCTCCCACACATGAGGTTTCCCTCAGGCAGGAGGTGTGTGTATCCTTTTTTCGACCCTGCACCTCAGAGAGGTGTTTGGTTCCTGCTGTAGTTGAGTCTGACCACACTATCTGTGAACAGGGGAAAGCAGACTAACATGATCAGTCCCCTCCATGTGCTAGCTATGGTCCCAGGCTTTTCACATCCATTATCTTCTGGCCTCCCCACCATCTTGCATGGCAGCTATTCTTATCCCCTTTCCATCGATGAGATGAGACTAATACCCAGGGGTCCGCCTCCAGCTCCCTCACCCCCAGTCCTGACCTCCCTATCCCTCACCTCCCCTATGCTCCTGCCCAAGCCTGATGACCCATTCCCATAAAAGCAGCCAACTCAAGATCAAAATCCCAGGGCTTGAGAGAAATCAGCCTTCAAGCAAAGAAGAAACTGCACACAAGTAAATTCTTCCATCTCCTTGAATATTCAGGATTGTGGGCTGAGCCTGCAGGTAAACAGGGGACTACATTCTCTCTAGAAGCCACTGTTAGCTCTGTGATTCTGTATGCACTGGGAAAAGGGAAGATGAATGGAGAAAAGGAAGGCCACAGGGGTACTCGGTGTATATCAGATTTTATGATTCCACTTTTTCTTTCTTTTTTTTTTTTTTTTTGCTAAATGAAAACCTAAGCCCTCCTCCTCCTTCTTATTTCCAACTTAGTGTCTCAACATGCTGGACTGAGGGCAGCTATTAGCATCTCTGTATTATACATGGTCTGTGTGTATGTGTTCAATAAAAACAGGTCCACCTCCTCTTCTAGACCAGAACTAAAAATAGCGGGAGTGGGGGTGGGGAAGAAGCATCTCTTCCCCAAAAGGAAAAGCATCAACTAATTTGAAAAATATTTAAGAAACTCTGGGTCGTCATCCACTCGCCTCTCCCTGCTCCATAATTACACTGCAGTGCCTGATATTTTCATGGGACATTAAACCAGGAGTCAGGTGATGGGTTCCTTCCGTCTACGCCTATCCGTTAGCCGCCAGGCCCCCGCGGACCTTGACATTATTAATAGTCCTATTCATTAAGTATTACTCTTGTAGAATGAGTAGCATAATATTGGCCTGGAGATAGGAACAGGCAGAAGGAATAAGTCAAATTAATTTTCCGGAGCAAACGCCCCGGTTCTGTAAATGACATTCTGTACTGTTAGCATTTTAAATGTGGCACAAATGGCAGGAGACACAATTTGAAAGCAAAATACTAGAAGACATGGCTCAGGGTGGAACGTGGCAGCAAGAAAGTCTAAGAGCGTCGGGGACCTGGGGGTGGGAGGATCTGGCCCATGCAATCATGGAAAGAGGAGGATTTTTTTTAATAGGCATTTATTTCAAATGCAGGTAAGGGAGGAGGGTGGTAGGAGGGTAGGTAGCAAGGTCTGTGTGTGTGACAGTATGTGAGTGTGTGGAGGAGTGTCTCATGGAATAGGAAGGAGAAATCAATCACTGTTTTCCTTCCCTCTTTCTGACCCCAAGGGAAAGGTTGGAGCTGAGGGCTTTCTGCCACTTACTCCCTAAGTGGGAGGTTTTTCACCCCTTCCAAGCCTTTCTGATCAGGTCTAGGGAAGGCTAACTCATGAATTCTTTGATAGGTAAGAACATTCAACTTCTATTCATTTGTACAATACATGCCAATTCTGAGACAGATCCTGTCTTATAATTTAGACTGGGTCACACACAAATTAGTTGGGGCTTCCCCAGTTGCTCAGTGGTAAAGAATCCTCCTGCAAAGCAGGAGATGCAGGAGACTCAAGTTCGATCCCTGGGTGGGGAAGATCATCTGGAGGAGGAAATGGCAATCCAACTCCAGTATTCTGGCCTGGAGAATCCCATGAACAGAGGAGCCTGGTGGGCTACAGTCTGTGGGATTGCAGAGTCAGACATGACTGAGTGACTGAACATGCAAGGGAGCATACATATAAATTGTTTAGGTAAGGTATCATATCCTCAAAGCTTAGACCAGTGGTTGATTGAGCCATGAGGAGCCCAGATAACTGTGGTATAGTGCAGATCCTAATAAGGGCAATGAGAGAAGGAAATGTAAAGGCTATAGGATGCTCAAGATAGAAAGAGTCCATTCCACTACAGGAATGGACTTGCTAGAGATGATGATGTGAACCTGGGCTTTGACAGATGTGCAGGATTTGGACAAGAAATAACAGAGAAAGGCAATTCAGATGAAGAGAGTGAGATGAACCAAGACTGGAGGTATCTGAGGAAGCAATGTGAATGAGGAACTGTGGGCCACCATCCAGGACAGAAAACTTGGAAAGGGTCATCATTAGAGGTAACATTGGGAAGGGCACTCTCAGGAAGTCCTGTATGTCAGGCAGCTGAAAGCACAGATGCTAGTCTGGGAGGGTGGTGCCTTTTTGGACGTCTGTACTCCTGCCTCATTCTCCCCAAGACACAAAGGCAGGTGCTTGGTGGGAGTTGGGGGGCGAACACTATGGACCGCAGGCCATGCCTTCGATGGTTTCTGGGTCCAAACCATTGCATCCCAGTCAGTAGCTAGGCAAGCCAGCCTGGCTGGAAATAAGATTGCTCCAGTAAGATTGGAGTCTAACACCCATCACTACCTAAAGTATTATCAAGTGTTTCAAAGATCCCTAGAGGACAGGCAGAGACTTCTCCCTGGCCTCGTGCCTGCCTGCGTTTCTACATAACTAAGTTCCTATCCACCTTACCCCATCTTCATCCAACTTAAAGAAGGCTTTTTTTCTCTTCCTCTTTGAGCAGGGCAATATCCAAACTTACCTGGATCCTGACTAGGACCTGAGGCCATTTCATACCTAAGTAAACAAAATTCCTGAGGTACAGACCCTAGAATCCATCCTTAAGGAACTTGAAGACCAGAGATAAATACACAAACAATTTAATACAGTGCAGTGCACATTTAAAATGTTAAATCCAGAATAGCTATCACTTACATAGCAATCTGGAGTAGGAACTGGCAACCCCACTCCAGTATTCTTGCCTGGAAAGCTCCATGGACAGAGAAGCCTGGCGGGTCCATGGGGTCACAAAGAGTTGGACACCACTGAGCAACTGAGCACACACACACATAGCAATCAGTATATGCCAGACACTGTTCTAGGTACTTTTGTGTGTATTAGCTCATTTAATCTTTATATCAACCTTATGAGGTCAGTACTGTTATCATAGGGGTTAACTTGCACAAAGTTACGACAGTAATAAAGTGACAGGTCCAGGATTTAAATCCAAGCAGCTTGGCTCCAGAGCCCATGCTCTTAATGGCAGCCAGGTCCTAGGGGACCCAGATCCAGGGAGATAGTCTAGAAGGTTCTTAGGATCAGAAAACCCAGATGTTAGCATCTCAGACAGGGATGAGTAACCATACAAAGAATCCCTCTTCCCCAAGTACAGGGGAGGAGATGCTGCCTTAAGTCTGCCTGGTCTGAGTTTGGCCTTGGCTTGTCTTGGGCAGAGAGTTACAGAGCCAAGGCACTAACTCATCTTAGTCCCTGCTTCTGGTACTGGCCCTGTTCATGCTACCATGAAAAAGAGAGGGGTGTAGTAGGAAAAGCACTGGATTGGGAGTCAAGAGCCTGATCCACCCCTATGGATCTTGGAGAGGTCATGGCCTCTCTGAGCCTCAACTCCTCATCTTCAAAATGAAGAACTTAAACCAGATGCTTATCTATGAGCTCTGGTATGCTCCTAAAAGGATTCTCAACTTTGGAGGCACACTAGAATCACCCAGGTTCTTACTGATTTTTTTTTTTTATCAATAAGAACACCAGCACTTGGGTCACACACACCCCAGGCCAGTTGAATCAGAATCTCTTGACATATAACCCCAACATACACTGGCATTTTAAAAACCTCTCCCAGTGATTTTAATGTGCTTTCATAGGTGTATAGAACCCAGGTGCATTGAAGAACTAAGGCTGTACTCTCCTTCTAGTCAGAGATCTCAGAAACTGGTGACCAGAGCTGTGGTTGAAAGGTTGTGGGGTTTAACAGATAAAAAGACCATCACAGTTGACCCAAGAGTTCCAGAGTAGCCTCAGAACCTACAGAAAAGAAGCCTCTTAAAAATGACTGACTAGAATAAAACCACGATTCTGTGGGCAAGTCTCCAAAGTGAGGACTACATGAAGGTCTCAGGACACAAGGTCTGGTTCATCCTTCTTCCTCCTAGCATTCAAGTCCCTTAATGGCTGGCATCTCTCCCCATTTCTGGAGTTGTCTCCCTCCTTAAGTTCCTCCCAGATAACTGGGGTGCCCACCTCTCTCCAGATCCATTGGGCACCACAACTTTTGAGAAACACTAGGGAGAAGGATCTCTTCTACCTAATCCCAGAGGAGAAGCCACATCGTCCCCCCACAGAACTGAATAAATACATTTAGCACCGCCTCTGCCTTTTTTTCCCCCAATTTAGTATTGTTTAATATGCATTTAATCAGGCCATTCGGTATTACAGCGGCTATGTAGCGTGACTCCCCCCGTGGGCGCGGGGGGAGGGCGTTATAGGCCATTAGGCTAAAGTAATATGTATGAGGAGTCACTTTTCCCCAGGGCGCAGTAACTATTTTTGCTCCCCAGTCGTCCCCATTAAATCATTAAACCTCATGACTATACTTTCTGAACTCTACCATGATCTTTAAAAAGCCAAGCATTAAAGGGCAGCTGTCACCCTCCACCGCCCAGGCCTCACGCTTTATGTATTCACAGCATTAAGTCCTTTGTCAGTCTATACATCATTGGTGCTGGGGTGGGGGTGGGTGGGAGGTAGTTACAGCGCTTGAGGAGTCGATCCGGCCCCCAGCTCTCCCCTGGGGAGGGCCCAGAGGGTCTGATGATGGACCGCCCCTTAAGAGAAAGCAGGTAACAACGCAGGGCTGCCAGGCAAGAGAGGCGAGGTTGCAGGCGCTTGGGGCTGTCCGTGGTGCTGAAGTCCTGTCCCACCGACGGACGTTGTCCTCTCCTCCCTTCTCTCACCAACTACGTTTGGCTTTCTCAACCGGCAAGTCACTGTATAACCAAATATATCCCCCCAAATCCCTATTTTTCTCCTCTATAAAGTGGGTATGATACTGCCCAAGGAAAGCTGTGGAGTAGCAGAAAGATCTGTGGATTAGGACTTAAAAATAGGCTAACCACATTTAGACAAGGCTGAGCATCAATTTCTTCCACGGTAAACAGTGATAATGTTGGTCACACAGGGTTGTGAGATTTAGAGGATTTATATTTGTTAGTCATTTGCAAGCCACAAACACTGCATATGTAATAATAAATTAATGTGTTCATGATAAATATTGATATTAATTTTGCTTTTATTATTTAGTAAATATTTACTTTACACTGTTACTATTATTTACTATTGTTCTTGTGGATAGGTGTTACTCAAGAATCATTTTCCAAGAACTTTCCTCTGCCCTAGGAAATCTCCCACAGAGATGAAAAAAGAGGACCCTTACCAGCAGAAAAAGAGACCTAGCATGTTTCTATTTATTCCCTTCCTATGAGTTGAAGTAGAGAAGACCCTTGAGCCCCTTCTCCCAAGACCCAGTCCCAACCCTGTGGGGTCCCTACCCAACCCTTATTTCAACTCTCCAATCCTCATCTCTGGCACACAGGTGCCTTTTTTGCTCTGAATCTCACCATCAAAAACCTGGGCAGGGAAGGGTTAAGCATCTCAGCAACCCCCAACAGGGTCCTCCTCACAGGCTGGGAAACAATGGAGCCATCAGTCTATATTTGACCTTTGCTCCTGCAGCATTTATGACTTATTCCTCTCCTCCACAGCCTGCTGTGATTCAGCCTTCAATCTCCCACCTCTTGCCAGCGCATATCTGGCCCTCCCCCAACATCCTCCCCAGCCTCTTAGGCCGCCTTCCTTCCCCTTTTCTCACCTTCCTTCTTCACCTCTCCCAGATTCCTTCCTGTCTCCTTCCTTATTTGCTTGTATTTCCCCCCTCCCTGTATTTCCTTTTCAAGCTCTCCATTCTCTCTTTCTTCCATTCTTTCTTTCTTTCTTGCCTTTTCTTCTCTTCCGTTCCTTCCTCCCTCCTTGTTTTCTCTTTCTCCCCTTACCATATTAATTTATCTGTGAGCATGCCAGATCTGGGTAAGGATTCTTAGAAAATTCTCAACTTGCCCTCTTCTCTCCAGTTAATAACCTCAAAGTTATAGATCCCTTTCTGCTCACCCCTCATCCCTGACATCATTATTTCCAAAAGTGGACATAAATTGGCAAAATGAAGGTGTGGGGAATGGGGAAGGTGCTGTATCAATTCATGAGGTGGGGGCTCTCCAGGGGTGGGGGTAGTGTCACTCAGACTAGAAAAGAGATGAATGGAGGGTCTTATCAAAGAGGAGGAACCCTGGTGGGTAGAAAAAAGGAAAAGAGTACAAGGGCTTAAATATCAGAAGGAACCAGATTCCAGCCCTAGGTCATCCAGCTACTGAGTGACCTTGGACAAGCCCCTTATCCGATTTGAGCTTCTCCCTGCCCTGCAAAATGGGAGTTAATAATACCTGCCTTGACTTGGCTTGCAAGGTTGTTATAAGGATCAAGAAACAGAAAGAGTATAAAACTGTGCTGTAAACTGTAGAGGGCTGGATAGATACAAAGTGGAAGGTTGTATTTTTTTTTCTTGGAGATTCATCTGGCTACCCTGCTTCCACCCTCTTCCCCACCCCATCCCTGCATCTGGATGGAGGAAGCAATGATCTGTAAGTTTGAGGTTTAGCTGGAGAGAAGATGGCAAGCCAAGATTTTTCTAAGAGTCCTTACCCAGATCTGACAATGATCCCATAGCACCTTCCTATTTAAAAAGCATTGAGACAGCTTTTTCACTTTTAAAACAGTCTTGTGGATGGAGGACATATCATTGGCCCCATTTCATGGATGTGGGCAACAAGGCTTAAGCAGGTTTGAAGTGACTTGTCCAAGGCCATTACACTAGAAAGTAATAAAGCCATGAATCCAGCCTAAGCTTTCAGTCTCCAAGTTCATTGCTGTTTCCACCAACTCCTATGGTTTCTCACTTACCCTGAGGTCCCCCTGGGCAAAAGGGTATCTATCTGAACCAGCCTATTACCTACCTTGCACTGTCTGTTTACAAGCCTACCTTCCTCCAGCAGTGCTGAGTCCCATGAAAGGAGAGAACATGTCTGGTGGGCACTTGGTGAACTGTTTGCCAAATGAATGAATGAATGAATGAAACCCTGCCCCACTCCATCACATACGGTGTTACCCCTGGGTGCAGGGTCATGTCCCAGAAAGTGAGTTACAACTTGGTCCTCTTCTTCCCAACTCCAGAGGACTCTGGGCTCTGGCATGAGAGTCTCTCTGGAGGAGGGGTCCAGCCTGCCACCCCTCTATACACACACACATTGCTCAGCCCCTGCCCCCAGCCCTGTGGCAGCAGCCTCTGTAATGAATGACTCTGCAGTGGGGCCCAGCAAAAGGACAGGAGGGCACGAGACAAATCATAGCTGCCAGGCGCTAATCTTCCCCTGGGAAAGTCACCTCCACCCCCCTCATCCATCACTGGGCACTGGGCTGCCACTACACCCCTACCACGTACACACCCAAGACAACTGTGGATGCATGTGAGAGTACACAGAGAGGTGGGCTACAGGGTTCACGTGGGAGCTTCTGTACATGAGCAGAGCAGCCCATGCAAAAAAAAAAAAAAAAACCCCAAAAACGGCCACTAGCACTCGATACAAGGTCCCTGCCTCGGTTCTCCCACCCCCAGAAAAAGTGGCATCTAATGATCCCATGTAGATCCACTGAGCCATACATTTGTTTAATTGCCTAAAAAAATGTTTGTTGAGAGTCTATTTCAGGTAAAGCAATGTGGTACAGAGGACACGGAAGTGAACAGAACAGGGTCTAGTCATGAAGAAGCTCACAGTCCAGCAGGAGAGCTTAAACAGACCAAGGGACATGGGGAGGAGAGAGACATGGGCGTGAGAGAGGAGGAGGATGGAGAGTCAAGGGAGGGGTTTTTCCCAGCTGAAGGTGCAAGAACAGCTTCACGAAGGAAGACCTTGAAGGGTGAGTGGAGTTTGCAGGGATAGGAAGCAAGCCATCCAGGAGCAGCAAACCAGGCAAGTTAAAGCAGAATGTGAAGGCAAAGCATGCCTATCAGAGAGGTAATAAGTGGTTCGTGAAGAGGGGCGAAGAAAGACGAGGCTGACCTCCATCCACTGAAAGCTACGTGCTCCCCCACATCCATCGATTCCCAACACACACACACACACACACACAGCACCTCAACATCATGAGAGAGGAGCCGGGCCAAATTCTGCCAGAGATCAATGGCATGCAGATGTGTCCAGCCAGCAGTACATCTTCAGACAAGAAGCTTTCAAGGCATGCACCTATATCCACAAACCATGTCACTGTCGAGCCACTCTGTGCTTTGTTACCCTCCAGGCCAGTGCTCACTGAGCACCCTTCTTAGCGCTTCACCACATCATGAATTCCCACTAGAATGTAAGCCCCACAGGGCATGGGACGTCTCACTCACTGTTAAGCCCCCAGCGCTCAGAACAATTGCTTGGCACACAGGTGTTTGATAAGCTTTCAGTGAAGGAACAATTGAGCTCATGGCTTTGTTTAATAAGGTGGATATGCTATAAGAAGACTTCCCAGGTGGCACAGTGGTAAAGAATCCACCTGCCAATGCAAGAGACACAGGAGACACAGGTTCAATCTCTGGATCGGGAAGACCCACTCCAGTATTCTTGTCTGGGAAAATCCATGGACAGAGGAGCATGGTGGGCTAGAGTCCATGGGGTCACAAAGAATTGGACACGATTTGAACGTGCACACACAGGCATGCTATAAGGTAGACATAAATATTACCCACCCACCCACCGTCATTTCATAGAAAACTCAGTCTTGGAGAGACTCAAAAACTTGCCAACTGGTCATGCAACTAGCAAGCCGAGGGTCCTCAATGCAGACCCAGCTTGGTCACCAGAACAAGCTCTCTGCCAGGTATGCTAAGCGCAGCGGCCCTGCCTCTGGCTTTTATATCTCTGAAGTTGTGGTTATGTTTCAAGAAGGTATAATTTGAGCCTTCTTTTTCATAGGCTGCATAATCATGAACTCTGATAACAGGCACAAATATATCCACTGTCTACAGTTACACACCCTCAGTCAGCCCACTTCAAGAAAGCCCAGTACAAACAAAAACATCCAATTTTCAAAGTAGGTAAATCTAGGAGTTCTCCTTTGCTTTATAGAAAAATTCTTTGCACTATAAGAGGTGCTATCAAAGCAGTTTTTTAAGTAGCAGAACTTCCCTGGACATAGCAGTGCTTACCCAAAGGGGAAGGATGGAGTGTTGACACTGACATTCGTGGATCACCCGCTGTGTGCCAGGGATTTTAGCTCCTTGTAGAGGAGATAGTTTACCCCCATTTTAGAGATGAGGAAACTGAAGACCATG
This sequence comes from Antilocapra americana, assembly GCA_007570785.1. NCBI lineage: Eukaryota > Metazoa > Chordata > Mammalia > Artiodactyla > Antilocapridae > Antilocapra > Antilocapra americana. The sequence goes on from ML664177.1 coordinate 40,935,051, forward strand.
GGGACTTCCTGGTGGTCCATTGGCTAGGATGCCGTGCTTCCACTGCTAAGGGCCTGGGTTCAATCCCTGACTGGGGAACTAAGACCCCACAAACTGCAAGGAAAGGCACAGCCGAAAAAAAAAGATGGGGGAACTAAAGATCAGGTTCAACACATTAGTCATTCAACATTTGCTCATTCTGGCTCTGTGCAGGCCCCAGGAAAGCAGATATACACAGGCACATCTTTGTACCTATCCTCCGGCCCCGGCCCCACCCCTCCCAAGAGCACTTGTATCCTAATGAGGAGAGATAGGTAATAAACAAATAAATGAATAAGTGCACAAATCTTCAAGAAAATGTTATGTTGTGATAAGCGCTAAGAAGAAAATGCAGAGAGACCTGGGGGGTCTTACACAGATACAGAGGCATTAGGGGACCCCCTTGGGCTCCTTGGCTAGAAATTGACTAACTTCATCTCTGGCTCTTCTACCTCAGTACAAAAAAAAGGGAGAGAAGAAGGGCGGGAAAGAAGAAAGAAGGAAGGAGGGAGGGAGGGAGGGAGGGAGGGAGGCCTTTAGCCTCCAAATGGCTGCTGCTGCTGCTAAGTCGCTTCAGTCGTGTCCGACTCTGTGCAGCCCCATAGACCGCAGCCCACCAGGCTCCCCCGTCCCTGGGATTCTCCAGGCAAGAACACTGGAGTGGGCTGCCATTTCCTTCTCTAATGCGTGAAAGTGAAGTCGCTCAGTCGTGCCTGACTCTTAGCAACCCCAAGGACTGCAGCCCACCAGGCTCCTCCGTCTATAGGGTTTTCCAGGCAAGACTACTGGAGTGGGTTGCCATTGCCTTCTCTTCAGCCTCCAAATGGGCATAAATTCAAATGGAAAAGAGTTGCTAGAGAAGCAAAGCGTATTTAAAGCCATTGTCCATCACACACCCATCTGCAGTTAGCTCTGGAGCCCTGGCACTAACTCGCTGCGAAAACAGGAAAGTGATCTGTAAAATACCAGCTCACCCTGCTTGGTGGGAGCCCCGGAACAAGGAGGTCTGGGGCCATCAGGGAAGAGGGTGATGCAGGCTGACGAAGTGAGGCTTGGGGAGGGATGAGGAGCCAGGCCTGTGGCTCATCTACCTAAGGGCGTGTGGCTTCCCAGGGGATGTCCAATCTCTTTGTGCTCCAGGCTCCCCATCTATCAGCCGGGGATGCTTATGGGCCCCCACTTTGAGGGCTGTGAGATGAGGAAGTGCACCAGCTCGCATTGCTGTCTGCTGTGGAGGAACCATCCGAAGGTCTTCTCACATGCAGGAGCTGGAGGATCTGAGGGTGCAGATGGGCAAAGAGGGCAGGAGGGGGAAGAGGGGTGCAGAACTGGAGAGCAGCAGGGGGAAGAGAGGAGATGAGCAAAGAGAAAGCAGGTGTGCGCACGCACCGTGCCCAGGCTTTCCTTCAACCTCCTCCAAAGCTTAATAGATTTCTAAATGGGCTTATTATCACCACCTATGAATTCTTTTAAAGGACCTAATTATCAATATAAAACACCCAACTAGCTAATTAGGTTTCCTGAGTGGGCCTTGACACAGGTGCAAACAGGCTTTCCGGATGGTAGTCCTGCGAAGCCTGCAGACCTGGATCAATGGTTGGGGGGTGAGAGGTGGTGGGGAGGGCTGTCCGTGGCCCCCAGTTAGGCCTGTAACTGCAGGACCCCTTCTGCTGCTGACTGACCTCTCTCCCCTGGTGGCCTGGAGCCCAGGGCCCACAAAATAGGGTCCAGCTGCCCTTGCACCCCCTGGGCTAGGGGCTAAGGATGAAGCAAACAGGTGTCCCCAGAATCCAGCTTTAATGTGGGGGAGACACTGCATGCAGGCAGAGGGGTCAAGGAATCAAGCCATTGGCATTCCTTCCTCCACTCCTAAGCAGAAATGCCCAGGGCAGGGGCTTTACTGAGATGCTAAGAAAATGCGCTTGTCTTACACATCATTGACGGGATTGAGGTGGTGGGTGTAATAACATGACAGAGATGGCTACGCCCCTCCCCCACTAGATTATAGGACCCCTGTTGGGGGCGAGGGCCTGAGTTCTCAAGGACTGGATGGTGCTTCCCTGAAACCCTGTCTCCACTACAGCGATTTCCAAAGTGTGTTCCCCAGACCCCCAGAAAACATCAGCATCATCTGGGAAATTGCTGGAAAGGCAGACCATCCGATACCACCCAGGGGTGAAAGTGAAAGCGAAGGCGCTCAGTCCTGTCCGACTCTCTGCGACCCCATGGACTGTAGCCCACTAGGCTCCTCCATCCAGGGGATTCTCCAGGCAAGAATACTGGAGCTGGTTGCCATTTCCTTGGTGGAGCCTAGCAATAGTGGGGGTTTTTTATTATTATTTATCTATTCATTTGGTGGCGTTGGGTCTTAGTTGGGGCACGCGGGATCTTCCTTGCCTCATGTGGGATTTTTCTGATGAGCCCTCCAAGAAATTCAGAGGTTGGCTCCAGTTTGAGGACCTCTGCTCTAGTATGTACCTACAGAAGGAGGTCATTCATCAGTGCAGCTGCCGAAGCTGCTGCTGCTGGCTTGTTGGGACTGGGGCGGGGGGCGGGGGCAGAGAGTCCTGTTTCTTAAATTAAACTAAATGATGGCCATTAAGGGGGCGTCCCCTACACATAATTAATTCTCCTTTAGCTAAAAGGGGCAGGTGAGAATTGGACAGCTACTGATGATCTCGGCGTGCCTGCCGCACCCTCATTCCCCCCCACCCTCCCATCTCCTGGCTCCTTCAGTGGGGGCCTCACCCCACAGGTCGGGTTCTCCTTCTGTACAGCCACCCCAGGGGAGTCTGAGCTTTGTTAGCCACCTGGCACTCACTTCTCAAGTGCTGCATCCCTGTCCCCTTCTCCAAGTCAGTCACCCCTCTCAACAGGTCTGTCCTCATCCCCCCAAGCCTCTGCAGACACACGGGGTCCTCATGTCCCTCTTTCATCAGAGCACTTCTGCTTTACCCAGGTTGGCACATAAAACTCATGGGCAGAATTTTGTTTACAATTTAAACCACAGGTGCCACTACGTTAAGGGATGTAAAAATCTTGGAGCTTGAAATCCACACAGCAGGCCTTTCCAGACTCAACGGACTGACTAACAGAAGCCAGACTCTTGGAGTGGATCGGGCCATCCTTTACTAGCTGTGTGACCCCAGATGAGTGTACTCACCTCTCTGAGTCTCATTTCCACAGCTCTCAGATGCTGGCCAGATGTGGGTGATGCCACCCATCTCATTAGGTTTGGGTAAGGATGAACAGAAACTGTATGTGGGAAGCCTCCAGGCAGAATCGGTTCCACATTAGGGCTGGGGACACACTCCCCACCCCACTCCCTCCAGTGGGTTCCAGATGAACCCAAATGGGGCTCATTCTCTGGGTCTCAGCAGCTCACCCCCTCTATACCGTTAATAAATCCTAGAGTCCAGGTGCTAGGCCAAGTTCAGGGCAGTTCAATAAACCTTTTCGCAGGTACCTGCTGTGTGGCAGGTGCCTTGACAATGGCTGAAGATACAGAGACAGAGCAAGAAAGGAGCTTGTACCCCAGAAGTTCAAGTGTGGTAGGACAGATGCATTTATAATGCGTCGTTAAGAAGAAGCAGAGTGGGGCCCCAAAACAAAGTAGCCTTGGAGACAAACCTGGGTTCAGATCTTGACTTTGCCACTAAGGAACCAGCTAATACTGTGATTTTTCCAGTAGTCATGCATGGATGTGAGAGTTGAACCATAAAGAAGGCTTAGCACCAAGAACTGATGCTTTTGAACTATGGTGCTGGAGAAGACTCGTGAGAGTCCCTTGGACTGCAAGGAGATCAAATCAGTCAATCCAAAAGGAAATCTACCTTGAATATTCATTGGAAGGACTGATGCTGAAACTGAAGCTCCAATACTTTGGCCACCTGAGTCAAAGAGCCAAGTCATTGGAAAAGACCCTGATGCTGGGAAAGATTGAAGACAGGAGGAAATGGGGGTGACAGAGGATGAGATGGTTGGATGGTATCACCGACTGAATGGACATGAGTTTGAGCAAGCTCCAGGAGAGAGTGAAGGACAGGGAAGCCTAACATGCTGCCGTCCATGGGGTCACAAAGAGTTGGACACGGCTGAGCGATTGAACAGCAACAACGTTGTACAAATTACTTAGTCCCTTTGTACCCCCTTTTTGTCCTTTACAAGGTGGGGGAAAGGAACTTCAAAGGATAAGCCTTCCAGATGTTGTGGCACATGTGGAGGCTCAGAAAATGCTGGCATCATTATCATCATTATGAACGCAGTGGGCTTCCTTGTCCTCCAGGAGCCTACACTTCCTCTCCAGGGTCAGGGGCTGCAGCATCCTGGTGGCCCCGGGCTTTGGAGTTAACCAGATGATCCTTTAATACACAAAGAAACCCCAAATAGCTTAACCTCAGCGGGGGCACAGAGGGCCCGGCCGCCTGGCAAATACTGGCCCCGAATCCTGTGCTCCATTATTGTGTCTGAAAATCCGTTAACATTTCACACAATTTCCTGCACAGCAGTGCGCTTCATAATGCTGGGAGCCAAGCCGGCCCAGTAATTGGGACTGGAGTGGGGCAGAGTCCAAAGCAATTAATCCAGCCTCCTTCCTTGTTTGCGCCAGGATAAGCCTGACGGGGTGGAGAGTAATTGGAAAGGAGCGGCCTCCATCCCCAACTCGGAATTAATATTTTCCTGTCCTGATTTAATTCCGCCCGGGAACAGTGACACAGAGACACACCGTGTCAAGCGCTAAGTAATCCACCATGAGCCACATGAGGAGGAGCGAAGGACTTTTCCTTTTCTTTACGGTTGGTGGGGGGTAGAGGGGAATGGCAGCTAAGGAGACAGAACCTCATGAGTTGGAGGGCCTTCCAAGGACATCTGAAGCCTAACTCTCCTCTCCCCCCTACCCAGTGCAAGGACACACCACAGAGGAGACGGACCTGAGTTCAAATCATGGCTTTGGGACTTCCCTGGCAGTCCAGTGGTTAAGACTGTGCTTCCAGTACAGGGGACAGGGATTCAGTCCCTAGTCAGGGAACTAAGATCTCACTTGCAGAGGAGCACTGGATCAAAATATATATATGTATAAATCCTGGCTTTGCTACTTAGAGATGTGACCATGGGCAAATCATTTAAACCCCACGGGGCCTCAGTTTCCTCATCTGTAAAATGGGGACAAATAGTACCTCCCATGAATGACTGTCATCAGATGCATTACAATAAATACAAGGCACTTAATGCCTATATAATGGCCTGTCATTGGTTGCTATGTTTCCTCTTGTTCTAGGTCTTATGACCAGGAGCCAAGCACAACGGTAAGCATGAAGAATAACACACAAGAAAAAAAAAAGAAAGAAAGAAGGCAAACGGAAACAAAACATGGGCCCAGGGCTTCCCTGGTGGCTCAGTCATAAGGAATCCATCTCCCAGTGCAGGAGACACAGGTTTGATCCCTGACCCTGGAGGATTCTGCACGCCTCCGAGCAACTAAACCGGTGCTCTACAGCTGTTGGGTCTGAGTTCTAGAGCCCGGGAGCCACAACTACTGGAGTCCCTTCCCAGCAACAATGAGAAGCCTGTGCACTGCCACTGGAGGGCAGCCCCCATTCACCATGCCTGGAGAAAAGCCTCCACAGCAACGAAGACCCAGCACGGGCCAAAATAAACAAGTTAACAAAGAAAACAGGGGCCCAGCATTGTGGGAGCTTGAATTCTAGTCCCATATAGCTAGAGCTTGTTGTATACAGTAGGCATTTAATATGCACTGGCTCTTTGCCTTGTGCTGATGGCATCCCTGGGCAGGCGAGCGTTTGACCTCTGCCTGGTCACATCCTGTCACTGTGCTGCTGATGCCTTTGCCCACATGTCAGCCTCCTCTTGGGCTTCTGGCTGCCTCCCTGTCACCACATTCCCCCACCCCACCTCCACCCAGTTCTAGCTCCGTTCTAGGGCCAGCTGGAGAGAGACATGTCCAAGCACAGGATCTGGGTCTCAGGAATGCACAGATTTCTGCTGGAGACCCCTGTGTGGCTGAGCCTTTTCCCGACTGGCTTGGCTGAGGTCTCGTGGGAGGAGGGCTCCCAGCTGGATCCTTTCTGATCCCCGGGGCGCTGTACGCAGAGACTCAGGCTTGTTAGGTGAAGAACTGGGGAGGAAGTAACCTCAGCTACCAAGGAGGTACCCTTCCGTGTCCCACATCCCACCGGTTCCTGGAGCTCCCTTTCACCTCCCTGGCAAACCATTTCCAATGACTTCTTGTCCCAGAGTCTGCTTCTGAGCAGACTGAGACCATCAGGCATTCTGTAGACCCTGAGGCCCGTGTGCCCTGCTACAGGGTCCCTCTAATGAAAGTCAGCACCAAGAGACAGAGCCAGGGGACATGCCTCCTGACCACCAGACAGCTGGAGCATATCAAGGCTTTTGAGGTGTTGGCAGAGGTGCCGGGTGGGGCAGGGGGTGGGGGCAGACTTATTCACAAGTGAGCTGAGACCCCTACCCACCCAGGACACTCAGAAACACTTACAGGCCACCAGGCAGCAGGAATCTTACAGTCTCACAAAGGGGCAAAAACCAGGGAGGTCTGGTTATTCATGTCCCTCGCCCCCAACAGGTGGAAGGAAAAGCTTCAAGGTGGGAAGGAAGACACCTCACTGGGCTCCCAATTCCCCCAAAAAGGTTAAAGCAGAGAGTAGCCAGAAAAATCATGTGTTCCACAAAAGTGCAGGAAAACACTATGCAAATGTCAAACTGATGAGGAGGTGGGGGAGCAGGCCAGGGATAAACCAAACATTAAATCACATCAGTCGGAGAATAATAGCTAAACTCCTTCTTACTTGTAGCACTCAATTCTTCAGTCGGTATGGGCCAGAATGAATGAACGGCCTCCTCAGAGCCACATCTAAATTCAATGTGCACAGCATCCCAAATTCCAAGAGGCGGGCCGGCCAGCCAAGGGCAATCCTGCCTCACCCCATATCTTCCACCCACAGGGGTTCATGGGAGGGCACCAAACCCAGGCCCCCAAGGCAGCTAGGGTGTAGTGAGAGGAGCCCAGCACAGGGGCTGGTGACGTGGGGCAAGTCAAGTGCCGTCTCTGAGCCTCAGGGAATCAACACGGGGGCAGCTTGAGGGGGCTGATGGGATGCAGGGTCACGGAGGCCTGGTGGTTGGCCACTGCATGGAAGGGGAGGAAGCCACTTGAATGGGGCCAGGTAGTCTGTGCCCTGGCCCAGAGTGAGCCTGGGGGCAGAGGAGAGGCTGAAGTGCCCAGCTGCAATCAGGTCCCACGTGCAGAGGGTCGCGGATCAGCTGCTCCTGTCGTTCATCCCACAGCCATTCATGGATGTAGACCGCGTGTCAGGCACAGCCAGCACCTGGGTACAACCACATGTGTGCTGTGGTCCTGCCCTCCACCAAAGACCAGAGGGGAGGGACTTCCCTGGTGGTCCAGAGGTTAAGATTCTGCCTGCCAATACAGAGGACACAGGCTCGAATCCTGGTCCAGGAAGATCCCACATGCGATGGGACAGCTAAGCCCGGACCCACAACTACTGAAGCCCATGTGCCTAGTGCCAGTGCTCTGTGATAAGAAAAGCCACCGTAATGAGAAGCCCATGCACCACAGTGAAGATAGCCTCTGCCCACCGCAACTAAGGAAAAGCCCGCAAGTAGCAACGAAGACCCGGTGCAGCTAAAAATAAATCAATTTTAAATGTTTAAAAAATTTTTTAATTTAAAAAATACTTTTTATAAAACCAAAAGACCAGAGGGGAAGACACAGCAGACACACCAATTCAGAACCTGGGAGGATTTCTGTATGTAAGCTCAGCTTCTAGGGCCAGGGGGCAAATGGGTCTTATCTGAGCAACTCCTGGGAGCCAGGTTGGGGTCAGCACTCACGTTTTCTCACTCCATCCTCAGAAACTCACTTCACAGAGTAGGGGATTGGCTCAGAGTCCCATAGCTGGAAAGAGGATGTGAACCCAGGTATATGATTTTAGAGACCAGCACTGCTGGTGACTCACCAGCCAGGTTCACATAGAGATGAGGATGCCGGTAGTGGAATTGGGACACTCCTTCCCTTCCTGGGGGGCAGCCTCAGGGCTCCACTGCTGTCTTCAAGCTCCCCCAACAGGTGAAGGACCCCTCACACCCTTCCTTAGGCTTTATCCCAGCTGTCTCCAAAGGTCTAGACATGACTTAGGGCCAGAAGAACCTCACCTATTCTGCCTTCATCCTCCCCACTTCTGCCCCTGACCTTGGGGACTTCAGTGGACTTCTGTGACTTTCATCTCTCCAGAGTTGATCTCTTTTGAGACTGCACCTCAAATTTTCCTGGGAGCCTGCATCCTTCTCCCACTGTGAGTCCATGACATTCTGCAGGGGCAGAGCCAGGGATGCCTGTGGACCTAAATCCTCCCTCTGGCCCCAGCTAGAGTGACTGGTTCATGAGTGGGCATATAACCTTAGCTGGGCCAATGAAATTCAGTCTTGAGAATTTTATTCTTACTATTGGAAAGAAGATGTTTCCTTTGTTGAATCATTAGGATATGGGCCTAGTGCTACTGGCAGCCTTTTTGTCACCATGAGTAGAAGGCATTGCCTGAGAAAGATCCCTAGAGGGCAAAAAGAACTGAGAGAAGAAGACAGATATTTGGTAATGTCTAAAGATCCAGGTCACATGTTACCTGAAGACTCCCTTGGCCTCTTGAACAGTCAATAACCTCCTTTGTGGTGCTAGAGAAGACTCTTGAGAGTCCCTTGGACAGCAAGGAGATCAAACCAGTCAATCCTAAAGGAAATCAGTCCTGACTTCATTGGAAGGACTGATGCCGAAGCTGAAGCTCCAATATTTTAGTCACCTGATGCAAAGAGCCAACTCATTGGAAAAGATCCTGATGCTGGGAAAGACTGAGGGCAGGAGGAGAAGGAGGCAACAGAGAATGAGATGGTTGGATGGCATTACCAACTCAATGGACGTGAGTTTGAGCAAATTCCAATGAAGTAAAGGACAGGGAAGCCTGGCCTGCTCCTGCCCAGGGGGTCCCAGAGAGTCAGACATGACTTAGCAACTGAACAACAACAATAATAACCTCGTTTTTGCTTAAACCAATTCAACTTTAGGTCTCTATAAGCCTCTTTCCCCAAACTGAAAAGAATTGGGATTAATGTAGGCAACAACATCCCTTGGGAATTGTGCCAGCGTGTGAACTTCTGCCCACCCTCATTCTCTAGAAGAAATCTCAGACAATGGAGTCCAAATCCATCTTTGGCAGTGGAGGAAATTGAATCCCATAGCTTTTTCAAGTCACTTATCCAAAGCAACAGAGCCAGTTAGGGACAGAATTGAGATTCAAATTCAGACCTTAAAACTCTTACTCCTGTGTGCTATCTGGACATGTATGTGATCTGTTTGTCTAGTTCTGAAAAGATATATGCGTGTGTGTGTGTGTGTGTGTGTGTGTGTGTGTGTGTGTGTGTGTGTG
>ML664177.1:40944554-40972188 GCA_007570785.1 Antilocapra americana
TGTGTGTGTGTGTGTGTGTGTGTGTGTGTGTGTGTGTGTGTGTGTGTTTCTGTGTTCTCAGAGAGATACTGAGGTCCCCAAGGGCCAAGCTTGTGCCACAGACATGCCTGACATCTCCCGTGAATGCATGCTAAGTTGCTTCAGTCATGTCCGACTCTTTGAGACCCTATGGACTGTAGTCTGCCAGGCTCCTCTGTCCATGGGATTCTCTAGACGAGAATATTGGAATGGGTTCCCATTTCCTACTCCAGGGGGTCTTCCTGACACAAGGATCAAACCCTCACCTCTTGCATCTCCTGCATTGGCAGGCGGGCTCTTTACCACTAGTACCACCCACCCAAGTTAATGCAGTGGGTCCCCCGGGTGATCCCTGGACATTAAGTATCAGTGGGCTTCCTGGAGATGTACTCTGTCATGCCCAGTGCTGGGCAGTTGTCTGTTTATGGGAATGACACACTGAATGCCCAGGGGAAGAGGTCAACCTTTCTGAGACACGGGCTAATAAGTTGAATATAATAAGCATAATGCTAGCAAAAGCGGTATCTTTCATGAGTTATCTCTTGTGAAAAAGCGAGACATTCACTAAAAAAAAAAGAAAAAAGTATTGTGTTCACTTTAAGAAAATCAAGACCCGAAATTTAAATTTACCCTATGAATTTAGAGGATAAAGAACAATTTTATAAAAAGATTCTGTTATAGCAGTTCTGCTAAGGATCCAGAGTGGGTGTTTACAGACCTCCCCAGCAGGAAGGCAGGAATGAAAGAAACAAAGACATTAAAGACAAAGGCCCTAAGCCCTACCCGCTAAGAACCCCACTGAGAGGAAGGCAAGGATCTCAGAGCGGGTAGAGGAAGAAGTCAGTGGACAACAGTCATAGAGATACATGATTATGTAGAGGGGGTATAAATACCTGTGTAAAGCAGCATTACTCCTAATCGCACTGGGCTGAGACCCCCTGGTCTATCCAAACAAGATCCTGAACCCCAAATCCTGGAGCAGCCTGGACCCAAGACCAAGTCCAGGAGGGTATGATTTAGCACATCACAGTGTCCACTGCCTTCTCCTTCAACCCATTGCTACAGGGCCTCCCCCTGATGGCCATCCTCCTATGAGAGAAGTAAGTGTACTTTCCACTCCACTGACACTGGAGTTGATAACACTGGAGTTCCTTTTGGTGAACGGAATAGAAGCAGAAGTGATATATATGTCAAGAGATATACGTGTCAAGCAAAAGCTTTAGGAAAGGATAATGGTAGGATAATGCATGCAGGCAAGCTCAGTTCTCAGTCATGTCCGACTCTTTGCAACCCCATGGACTGTAGCCAGCCAGGCTCCTCTGTCCATGAGATTTTTCCAGGCAAGAACACTGGAGTAGGCTACCATTTCCTCCTCCAGGGGATCTTTCAAATCCAAGGATTGAACCCGCTTCTCATGTGTCTCCTGCAAGCAGGCAGATTCTTTACCCATTGAGCCACCTGGGAAACATCAAATATTTCTACCATCTTTCTTGCTCTTTTCCCTCTGCCACTGGAATACCAAGTCTTTGATTGAGACCACTTTTTCAATCTGATCCCAAGAATGAAGATATACAGAGCTGGGTCACAAACGACCCACAGCAGACATGTACTACGGGCCAAAAATTATCTATTGTTGCTGGAGGCCACTGAGATTTGGGGATTTTTTGTTACTGTATCCCAAACTAGCAAAAGCTGACTAATGTAGAGGGCAACATTCACAGTTTTAAGGCCACCTCTGACAACAGAATGGGGATAAGTGGCTCAGATCACATCACTTCAGATCCATGGGCATCAAATATGTCTGGGAATCACAAGAGATACTTCATAAAATGCAGGTTCCCTGATCTCCTTCTTGAGCTTTAGTAAGTTCATCCAAGGAAAGGCCCAGAACTTAATATTTTTGACAAGATCTGAAGGTGACTATCATGTGGCTATCAACTGAGTATACATTGAAAAGCCCGGATCTAATGAGTCCAGTCTTTTTGATACCCAGAGAGGCATGGTGACATGCCCAAGGTCACACAGCAGGATGCCAACAGGAAACAGATCTTCAGCTCTTTTTCCTGAAGCATGCTGTCCTTTCCCAGAGAAATAGGGGTGGGAGGCAGAAGGGAAAAGAGAAACTCACAAACTGAAAATGCAAGTCCAAAGAAAAAGACCAGTGGAGGCCAGGAATTCAAGTTGAATCAGGGTCCAGATTCCAAGCTGAGAAGGAGGCTGCCCCGTGGGTGGGTGGCTAAGCGGCCCCTGAGGCTTCCCCGGAAGACTAGAGGTGGGGAGAAAGGATTCAGCTTTCAGAGCAGGGAGGCTAGAGGAAAGAGAGAGAAAAAAATAAATAAGTAAAATTAGAAAGGGGGGAAAAAGCCTTTCAGCCCTGGTGAGCCCAAACATCCCCAGCATCACTGCAGGAGCCTCCCCAGCCCTCTTCGATTTTGATGTACAGTTTGAAACAAATCAATAGCAGTATAATAATACTCAGCACGCTGTGTAATTTTTATATCATTAGTTTTCATTTTCCGCTCCCCATGCATCAAAAAACTTACAACGGGCTCGTAAAGTTTATTTAGTATTCCATGAATTCCTAATCAGTTTCATTTCATAATGATTCAGGAGCCGCCCGCTGCCTAGGCCCCCATGTCAAAAAATCGATAAAACCAACACAGTTTTCCTGATGGTGGCTGCAAAAGGATCTATTGTAGGGGAATTATGATTTATGCCCTGGCCTGACCGTGAGCAGCAGCCTCCACCCGGCAGCTCAGGGCTGAGGTCTTCGCCAATAATGATTTATGCACCTTCTGCTGGCCCCACCCTGGCTCCCTCCCTGCCCCAGCTGGCCTCTGACACTGGGAGTGGGGGTGGAGGGGATGGGGCGGGCAGGAAAAGGCAGGTTCAGCTGGGAGGGAAGAAGGCACGAGGGAGAGGTCGACCAGAAGTCTGAGCATCCACACATGGGCCTAGCACCTGTCTCTGGATTCATATACTTTCAGGAAGGCCTGAGCAAAGAAGTGAGGTATTTGGGGACCCCACCTGGCCCCAAAGATCTGCAAAGGGAACAGGGCTGGGACAGGGGTGCATGGATGAAGCAGGGGTGACCCTGGCTCTACAACTGGAAACCTCACTCCATCCAGCCTTCCATTCTGGCCTCACAGGTAAGCCCTTGGCCCCCCACCTTGGCCCCATGCAGTCACCTCCACTCTTGCTGATTCTGCCCCAGTGGCTCCAAAGAAGCTCAGGGAAAGAGGTCCCAAGGGCCATGGCGGCCAAAAGGCCCCAGCTGAATCTCATGGGATGCAGACATAGCCAGCTTCCAGGAATTCTGAGGCTGGAATACAAGTTTCCCAGGCTCCCAAGAGGGATCAAGCAGTGGGCTTGAGTCTCTCAGGTGCCTTCGTGTCTCCAGAGGCAGCTTGGCTTGGTTTTGAGAATCCTCTGCCCTCCCATCCCCTTCCTCCACTGGTGGGGGATCAGTAGGTCTAGAGACATGATGATGCTGCTTCTGCTGCTGCTAAGTCGCTCCATCGTGTCCGGCTCTGTGTGACCCCACAGACGGCAGCCCACCAGGCTCCCCGTCCCTGGGATTCTCCAGGCAAGAATACTGGAGAGGGTTGCCATTTCCTTCTCCAGTGCATGAAAGTGAAAAGTGAAGTCGCTCAGTCGCATCCGACTCCTAGTGACACCATGGACTGCAGCCTGCAAGGCTCCTCTATCCATGGAATTTTCCAGGTAAGAGTACTGGAGTGGGTTGCCATTGCCTTCTCCAAGAGACATGATAAAAGGAGGCATTCTGTCCAACAACTGGTTTAATTAAGAGTAACCCACCCAGGCCAGAAACAGAGACTTCAGGGTGACTCTCCATGGGAGAGGACGCTATATTGTGATCAGGAGCCACCAGAATTGGGGCCTCCAGGACATGCACCCCCATCCATCACCTACCAGTTGGCTCCCCTGCCTCCAGGGAGTGGGGAGACCTCATTTGGGTGGGTTGAGAGGGACAGCTGTTCAGGGGCTGGGTGTCTACAGGGACTCTGTCCCCTGTCAAAGGGGGCGATCCAGCCTTAGACCCAAGTTAGAATATGTGCCTTCCTCTTCCTGCCTTCGCTTGCCTTTTCGTTCACTTATTTGACAAACATCAGGGAAAAGACACCTCACAGCCACTCCATCTACTTGTGACTCAGAGATAAGGGGCTCACCCAACCTTGCACAGGTGAAAAGGCGCAAAGCCAGGGTGCTAAAGAAGGTTTTCCAGGTCTAGGGCATGCCCCACCCCACCACACCCAGTGACTCCCTCCCCATGTCTGGCCTGTACCCACCCTCCCCCATCCAGGCTCTCCCCTCCCCCACCTCAATCCCATGCACACAGCAGCTTGAAAAGAGCTAGACTTTGGGACCAGACCTGGATTCGAATCCTGATTTCCATCATCACTGGCTGAGTGACCTTGGGCAATTTAATTAACCTTTCCGAGTCCAGCTTTTCTCACGTGTGAAAATGGGAGTCATAATTTCTGCCCCACCGATGGTGAGGGCTCAAAAGGGCAAGTATATAAAATGCCCCATCCCCCGGGAGGCTTCCTGCCCTTCCCCCCACTGCCCTTTACCTCTCAGCCTCACTCACATCCCCAGCAGAAAGTCACCACACCCCGTGTGGTGCTGGGGGTCAGAGGAGGCCTGGACATGTCCCTACTTGCCCAGAATAATCGAAAAACCAAAACCCAGCCAGGACTTGGCATGCGTGGTCTCCAGGCTGTGTCATGACTCCGAGCTGTGGTCCAGCTTCATTTATGCAAATCTGAGCTGAGCTCCTGCCAGGGCCTCTGTCCTGGCTGTGAGACAGAAAGGAGCCTGGAGCCTGGCAGCGTAGGTGCTGGGAATCGTGTCTTAGGAACCAGGAGCCGGAGGGTGGGAGGAGCTGGGGGGAAGTGCAGAGCCAGAGCCTGGATCTGGCTGGGAGGAGAGGAGGGACCCTGGGCTGGAGAAGCCCTCCTGAACCCCTCCATCCCCAATAGGGGAAGCTGGGTTTCTCCCCTTGCAGAAGAGTCCAGATTCTTCCCCATGGAAACAGAGACCCTAGAGCCTGGGCACCACTCCAAGGATGCAGGCTTTGCCGCCCCTGCTCGGCCAGGATCGGCAGCCAACAGGCTGCTGTTGGCTCTCCCTGGTCTCGCTCCTTCTCTGCCTACTTCTGTCTCCCGGGCTCTGTGTCTTGGTGAGTTTCCAATCCTCCTGCCTCATCTCTACTCCTTTCCTCCATCACTGACTTCAGCCACTAGGGAAAATAAACATTACATCCTGCCAGGCCTGCAGGGTCCTCACACCTCCTCCACCCCGACGGGCAGTGCTAAAAGGCCTGAGATTTCAGGGAATAACCTCTCTCCCCAGATCCCCTTTCTGCTGCCAGATCCCCCCACTTTGTCCCCTCAGCTGTTCTGTCACCCCTGGGCTCAGTGACAGTCCCTACTGGGAAGGAAGGCAAAGTGGGCCAAGAGGCTGATGGACGGCCAACCCAGAGCTGGGCATCCAATGGCCAGCACCGCAGAGTAAACGCCAGCCTGGTTCTGGCAGCTGAGGGCACTAGAGGCGCCCATCTTCAGCCTCTTCTTCGGACCCCCATAAACACACACGGGCTCCTCAGCCCAAGGGGCCAACTCTGTACAGCTTTGCTGCCCCCACCCCCACCCTCTCCCTCTCCCTCTGCCCCTGCATGCACCTCTCATTCTGCCAGAGACCAGAGTCTCAGCTGCTCTAATGCCTTGACGACTGGGTCCCATTCAGGCTCTCTGAGCATCAATTCTTTCATCTATGAAATGGGCTCAGTGAGAGATTTCCTGTCAAGGCCAGGGATCAGGGTTGACTCATGCACTGTGGGGGCTGTGACACCTTCTTTAACCATCCTTGGATGTCATCACCCAGAGATCTTCCCCAGGTGACCCTGTAAGTTACAAAGCTTTCCTGCTAGCAGAGTCACTGGAGATCAGAGGCTTGTTTTGGGGACACAGAGAGTCACAAAGAAAACAGGAAAACAGAGGGGCTTCCCTGGTGGTCCAGTGGCTAAGACTCCTCACTGCCCACGCAGGGGGCCCAGGTTCCATCCCTGGTCAGGGAACTAGATCCCACATGATGCAACCGAGAGTTCACATGCCCCAGCTAAAGATCCTGTGTGCTGCAACTAGGACCCAACGCAGCCAAATAAATTTTTTTTTTTTTGAAAGGAAAAGAGAACAGAAAAACGGAGACCTGGCTCTGCACTCCTTAGCCATGTGACATTGAACAAGGACACTCCTTGACCCTCCTGAGCCTTAGTTCCCTGTCTGTAAAGTAGGATTGATCATCCTTATTGTCACCAGATTTAGATGTCACATGGGATGGGAGTCAAAGCACCATGTTGCAGGAGCACCTGGTGGGTTCACAGCAAATGATGCTTTCCTCTCCCTCCTCCCCATCCTCTCCCTCCTCCCCGCCCCCACTGAAATGAGAAGCCATTTTCCATCATGAACGTTGTATTTTTCCACAGTGTTTTCTCAAGACACCTGGAAAAGTTCAGCTGGAGCTTGTGACAAGCGAGTTTGCCCTTTATTGGATGCCAAGTACCATGCATCTCTGTTTCCTGTGGCTCAGATGGTAAAGAATCTGCCTGCAATGCAGGTTCAGTCCCTGGGTCAGGAAGATCCCCTGGAGAAGGGAATGGCAACCCACTCCAGTATTCTTGCCTGGAGAATTCCATGGACAGAGAAACCTGGTGGGCTCCAGTTCATGGGCTTCCTGAAGAGCTGGACACAATAGAGCGACTAACACTTTCGAGTACCATGCAGGGCACACCCCACGCAACATCTTTCTCCATTTTCTCCACACCACCACGAGGCAGGCATTATTACCTACTGATGATAAGGCCCAAAGATGGGGCAGTGACTTCCCTAAGGTCACACAGCAAGAGCCAGGGTTGGGAATAAGTTCTGTTTACAGGTGGCTGGAGGCCCAGGTGAGCTCCCTTTGCCCAGATTCTCCCCCTTCCCAACCTCCCCGACAGGGGCCTGGGTGTGGAGATGCAGTGTGTCACACGCACAAGGTGGGAGATGGTTTGCTGTTCCACTTCAGGCACGAGGAAGCTGAGGCCGAACAAAGATAAGAGGCTCGGGCAAGGACTCGCAGACGGGAGGGGTGTAGACTCAGCTGGAACCACCAGTCTGCCTCTGTACTTGTCCTGCCCATCTGAGCCACTTGGCATTGAGAGGTCAAGACTATTTATTTACTGGCCTCAAATCCCAAGCCCTAACCCAGCCATGAATAATGTTGTCTCCCTCCCCACCACATCCTCAGGGATGTGGCCCAGGACAGACCCTCCTTTAGGTCAGGTCCTGCAGAGGGGGCCACACACTTGATTGCTTTCACGTCTATGACACCGCAGGTCAGATCTCACTTCACCAAGAGCCATTACAACAAAAGAGACTGCCTGCCATTGCAGGAGGCACAAGAGACCCAGGTTCAATCCCTGGATCAGGAAGATCCCCTGGAGGAGGAAATGGCAACCCACTCCAGTATTCTTCCTGGAGAATCCCATGGACAGAGGAGCCTGGTGGGCTATAGTCCATGGAGTTGCAAAGAGTTGGACATGACCTAGCCACTAAACAACAACAACTCTACCAAGATATTTTGCCAAAGCCAGTCCAGGAGGTATGTAGTCAGCTCATATAGCACCTCCTCAAAGGACTGGGCAGAATGGTGATCTGCATGTCCTCATTTTACAAATGAGGAAACTGAGGCTCAGAGTGGGCTCACAGACAGGAAGCGGTGGATGGCCCATGTCAGTCTGGCCACAAATCCTCCGAGGCTCTTTCCATTCTCCAGACCTTCCTGAGCCAGGACTTGACACGAGTTCCTGGGCCCGATACACACAAGGGGCTGCTTGTATTTCTGCACACTGACAAACGCGTGTGGCACCGTGCCCACCCCCCACCGTAAATATGCCCATGGCACAGGCATACACCAGATACACATGCACACTCTCGCAGGCACACACAGGCCTCAGGGCAGGGGTCCTCCACCTGGGATGCATACTGGTACCGCTTGGGGAGTTTTTAAACATACCTGTGTCAAGCTCCACCCCCAGCGATGCTGATGGCATGAAGGTGTATGGGTCATCTTCTGCTGCATAACAAATTATCGCCTACATGTAGCACCTTACCAGGTTTCTGAGGGTCAGGAATCTAGGAGCAACCCTTCCATCCCACCTCCCCTGGAGGCCATTTCAAAGGCTCCCATCCACAGGCGTGGGGTCTGGCCCCCAGCCCATCGGCACACCGGTGCGAGGTGCCTCCGGGTCTGGTTCCAGGCCTGTGTGAGCACGTGAATTTGTGTGAGCAGGTATCCACAGAAACTCGTCTGCTTACCAGTCACGGTTCCTGACCAGAGGGACCTGTCTTCTCTGTACCCCTCCAAGGTCATCTGTCTTTCTTCCCCCTTCTCTCCCCTCTTTACCTTCCGTCTCTTTTCTTGTTCTTTATTTTTAATGTCTTTTTAAATTTTTTACTTATTTATCTTTTGTGGCTGCGCTGGGTCTTTGTTGCTGTGCACAGGCGTTCTCTAGCTGCACAGGCGAGCAGGTAGCTACTCTCTAGTCACAGGGCGCAGGCTTCTCATTGCCATGGAGCCTGGGCTCTAGGGCACGTGGGCCTCGGTAGTTGTGGCAAGTGCGCTCAGTAGTTGCAGAGTGTGGACTTAGTTGCCCGGAGGCAGGTGAAATCTTCCTGGACCAGGGATTGAACCTGTGTCCCCTGCATTGGCAGGCAGACTCTTAACCACTGGGCCACCTGGGAAATCCTTTCATTTTTTAATATCTTTTTTTTTTTTTTGGCCGCACCACCAGGCATGTGAGATATTAGTTCCCCCACCAGGGATCAAACCCATGCCCCCCGCAATAGGAACACAGTGTTAACCACTGGACCGCCAGGGAAGTCCCTCGTTTCTTGCTCTTGACCTTCTTCTACCACCCTGTCTCTCTCCAGCCTCTCTCCCCTTCCTGATCCTGCAGTTTCTATGCCCTCTCCCTCTCGCCCGTCAAGAGGCCCAGCAGCATCTCGGAGGCAGCTCTAATGCAGCCGCCTTTCCTTGCTCACCTCCAGGAATCCCACGGGCCGGGCCCCTCTGGGTCTCGGGGGGCCACTTCCCTTCCTGCAACTTTAACATCCGGGTGGAAGCGAACACGGATGATGGGTAGTGGGCAGCAGCCAGGAAAGAGCCAGTCCTCGGCCTGCATCTACTTCCTATCTCGTCTGTTTCTCTCTCCCCATCCCGTTCGCTGCGGGCCTGACCTACAGGCTTCCAGAACCTTCCTTGCTCTCCACACTCCCTGTTTCTGTCTCCATCTCTCTCCCTCTCTCCCTTTCTGTTGCTGTGACTTCCTCGTGGAGAGAAGCGGGCACTAGTCCCAGCTCCAAAGGCTGCGGAAGCAAGGAGAGTAGCTCTGTCCTAGTAACACGCGCAGAGACAACTCTTCTCGGGAATTAATGAGACCACCAAGAACAAAAGAGGCGACGACCAGCAGAGGCCAGAGAGGCGGGGCCCAGCGAAGCCGTCCCCGCAGAACCGCACGCCCTCAATAATAGAGTGAGGAAAAATGGAGTAGAGATCCCTGTGGTAAAAACTATTAGAGGAGGCGAATTATAAAACTATTAACCAGAATGTAACTCCCAATTAAAAGATGATTTAACACTGGAACCTGATGGATGAATTTTGATTAAATGGAGAACTATTAGGAGCCCAGGGATAAGGCTGCTCCTGCCAGTTCTAAAAGTTAAAAGGCAGTTTGATATAAAAATTTATAAATTAAGGTTAATTACTTTAAATAACATGGCTGCAAGCAATGAAAGGAAATTTGTCAGAATCTCCAGAGTTTGGGGCAAGATGGATACAGATGTCCCAGCTGGCCCCTGGGAGCTTGGAGGTCAGGGTAGGGACAGTTGAGGCCAGCAAGAGGGCAGGGGATGACCACGCTCCCACCAGGCCCCCGGAGCCAGGCACTGCCTGAAGCACCAGGGGTGGGGCGGCTACCCTCATTGCCCTCTGCTCCGAGGCCACACCAAGACACACTTATTCTGGGAGATGGGCAGGAAGGAGGTCCAGGGCCCCAGAACTGGTCTGAAGAG
Organism: Antilocapra americana; assembly: GCA_007570785.1. Lineage (NCBI taxonomy): Eukaryota > Metazoa > Chordata > Mammalia > Artiodactyla > Antilocapridae > Antilocapra > Antilocapra americana. The sequence continues at coordinate 40,954,709 of ML664177.1, forward strand.
CTAGTCTCCTCTGCGTGGGGAGCCTTCCCCCTGTTGGAGGGTCACAGCAGGACTGGCTGTTTACTGAGCACTCAGCAGGGGTGGGGGATCCATCACCCTACCCCAGTCCTGCCCCGGCTGGAGGAGTCACCAGCACCCCCATGCCTGACCTTCCTGGCTCTGATATGTACCCCCCGGTCTCATCCCATGAGCCCTGATGAGCAGGACAGGGCCCTACAAGGCGATTCTGCAGGGTGCGGACTCTTCTTCTCCACTGCCCCAGGGTGGTAGGCTTTAAAGCCACCCCATAGGCTACCCCTTCCCTGGGGCCCCAGAGCTTCCCTGGGTGGAAGGTCATGCTTCCAAGGGGCGTGGGCACTGCGTGTGCCCAGGGCAGTCTGAACCCTCTGCTGCCAGGCAGTCCTCTCTAGTGCTGTGCCCTGGGAAACCATCCCCTCCCCAGAGCCCCGCTCCTGCCCCAGGAGGATGTCCCCAGTACATCACCGCGGGGTGGGGGGGGGGGTGGAGCTGGAGGGAGCACTGTGTCCCTGGGAGCATAGGACCACAACAGGACCACAGCAAGGGACATCTCCCGCAGAGAACGGTGCTCAGCTCACAGCTAGGTGCCATCAACACAAGGCTGGTTCCCAGGGTGGAAATGTGGGCTTTCAAGCCGGACTCCTTGGGTTCGAGCTCCAATTCCAACACTTACTAACCTACATCTTCAGGATTTACCTCTCCAGGCCTCATCTTCTCATCTGTAACATGGAGATGGGGACTTTCTTGGTGGTCCACTGGTTAAGAAGCCACCTTCCAAAGCTGTGGACGCGGGTTTGGTCCCTGATCAGGGAACTAAGATCCCACATGAGGTAGGGCAAAGAGCCCAGGTACCGCAACAAGGATCACACACACAGCAGTTAGCACCAGAAGCAGCCAAATTAATGAATGTTTTTTTAAAAATAAATAAATAAAATGGAGATAATCTCTTCTCGCAGGACAGCCAGGCAGATCAGAGGTAAAGCCCCAGCATACAGCAGGTGCTCATTAGATGGCCGTGATTCTCATCCCCTGGCCTCACTTCTCATCTTGTAAGAGATGTTATTATCGAGCAGAGCTTTCCCCAGGCTTCCTGGCACAGGTGTACGTAAACCCTTTGCACACACAAGGTAAAGACACCTTATTTAATCTTCCCATCACCCTTTGCAGTCTGTTGAGTCATTACTCCATTTCACAGATAAGGAAGCTAAGGCACGGAGAGTTTCTGTCACAAGCCCCAGGCCTCACAGCCGGCAGTGGCCAGTCCAGAGTCAGGTCTTCCAGCAACTTGACCCCCTCACCTCACACTGCCTCCCAGGGCACTGTGTTAAGGCTTTTACACCCTTTCTTGCTGTGCCTCTTACTATAAACTTCAAATAAACTATATGGAAGTGGAATCAACAAGAAAGGCAGGAGGGGTGGCGGTATAAAGGAAGTGGGTCAGAAAGGGAGGGAAGGAGGAAGGAAAGAAGAAAAAGGGAAAGGGAAAGGGATAAGTTGATGAGTTTGTTTAATTTTTTTTCTTTTTTTGGCTGCATGTGGGCTTTCTTTAGTTGCAGTGAGCAGGGCCTACTCTTCATCGCAGTGTGCAGGCTCCTCGTTGCCATGGCTTCTCTTGTTGCAGTACACGGGCTCGAGGTGAGCTGGCCTCAGGAGTTGTGGCTCTTGGGCTTAGTTGAGCAAGGCACGTGAGATCTTTCTGGACCAGGGATTGAACCCAGGGCCCCTGAATTGGCAGGTGGATTCTTAACCACTGGACCACCCGGGAAGTCCCAATGAGTTGTTTTTTGTTTTTGTTGTTTTAACAAACCTCCGTGGGTTTGGAAGTCAGGTGTTTAAGTCAACCTTGGGAGGAAATACCAGGGAGGTTCTTTGGGGCAGGAGATGATCTGCTTAAGACATGGATGCTGCTTACACAGATGTTTTTACTTTGTTAAAAATTCATCACTCTGTGTGCTGATTTGTGCTCTTTATACAGAAAAATTATTATAATAACTTTTAAAAGAATATGATAATATGTAAGTTTTATGATATATGAATACTGTAACAAAACTGTTTTTTTTAATATAGTATACCAAAATCTATGACGAACCTAGACAGCATATTAAAAAGCAGAGACATCACTTTGGCCAACAAAGGTCCATCTAGTCAAGGCTATGGTTTCTCCAGTGGTCATGTATGGATGTGAGAGTTGGGTTATAAAGAAAGCTGAGTGCCAAAGAATTGATGCTTTTGAACTGTGGTGTTGGAGAAGACTCCTGAGAGTCCCTTGGGCTGCAAGGGGATCGAACCAGTCCATCCTAAAAGAAATCAACCCTGATTATTCGTGGGAAGGGCTGGTGCTGAAGCTGAAGCTCCTACATTTTGGCCACCTGATGCAAAGAGCTGACTCATTGGAAAAGACACTGATAATGGCATAGGATTGAAGGCGGGAGGAGAAAGGGATGACAGAGGATGAGATGGTTGGATGGCATCACTGACTCAATGGACATGAGTTTAAGCAAACTCTGGGAGATGGTGAAGGACAGGGAAACCTGGCGTGCAGCAGTCCATGAGGTTGCAAAGAGTCAGACACAACTGAGCGACTGAACAGCAACAACATAACAAGAGACAGTCCTGATGTCGCTTAGCAGTGTATATAGACCAAGCGTGATGAGACTGAGACAGAGCCAGAGAAGCTCATGGCCTGCCCTGGGATGAGTCCATCATGGGTGCTTCTCAGAACTGGGGTGTCCTGTGTAGGTGGGCTGTGGGAGAGAGGCAGGAGATAGGGGGTGCCCATCTCACCATACACACTGGGCCACATCACTTCCACTCTCCGAGCCTCCCTTATTTTTGTCAGGAACAAGGTGAGGAAGGGGAGGAAGGAGAGAGCAACCTAAGGGGCCTGGCCCAGGCAAGGGCTTAGAGGAAAGGAGCGAGGAGCCCCAGGCATGAGGATCAGACTGGGGATGCCCTAAGCTCAAGGAAAGGATCAGGGTGCTTAGATCTGGGGCGGATGCAGAAAAATCTCCCAAAAATCCTGCACAGAAAAGTATCATTGCAACTGACACACAACTAACAAGACTGTGATGATCTCTTTCATGGCGTTACTGTTACTGCTACTGTCGTCACTATTGTTCTCAGGGAAGCAGTGGGGTGAAGTACAGCTTTTCCCAAAGTGAGTTCCAAGGAATGCTTCTCCCACAAGTTTCTTCCCGACAAGCTATCTCACAGCAAAGAAGTTCATACTAACTCTGCTCTCCTCTTAGAGCTCCCCAAGGCACACCAGCGTAATAAAGGCTCTGAGAAGTCCTGAAGCAAATAACCTCTAACTTTTTGAAAACAGCCTTCCCTAAACAGAGTTAATCATGGAACTCTTTTTTTACATAATAATTATTAACACCTCCCCCCCAGGAATTGAGGCTTTGTGGATTACAACTTGAGGAAGGAGAGGGAATAGAAAGCGCATACATTCCAAGATAGGTCAGACTAAGCTCCATGTGGCTTTGAGGGATTTGGTTCATCCCTCTGTGCCTCAGCTTCCCCAGCTGCTAGTTGGAGCGATCTCAAAATGTAGTGGTGAGGTTTAAATTAAATGTGGAACGTAATGGAATTCCTGGCACCCCAGTGGTTAGGACGTGGTGCTTTAGATGCTGGGGCCCAGGTTCAGTCTGTGGTGGGGACATGAAGATCCTGCAAGCCATGTGGTACAGTCCGAAAACAACAACAAAAAATGTATCACCTAAGAGATATTCAAAAAATGTAGGTCCACCCATCTTACAGATGAGCTCACTTGCCCAAGAGTACAGAAGCAGGGAGCAGCAGCCACGGGGTGCCCAAGTCTAGGTCTTCTGTTTGGGGAGGGGGGCTCAAACCTCTGCCTGGTGTTGATACGTGGGGCAAATGAGGTCCCTTTAGCTGAGGCGTCCTGCTCCGAAGCGTAAAGGATACAGGATTAGTTCCTGACAGGACAGCAGGGCACAGGCCCTGATCGATCGTATGAGCCTGAGTCATGACCCCACCCCTTACAAGCTCTGGGACCTTGGGAAGGTCACTTAACTGCTCTGGTTTCTGCATCTGTAAAGTAGAGATTAAAACAGTACCCTCTCCATAGTGTCCCTCTGAAGCAGAAAGGAGGCAAAGTGCTTAAAATAGAGATTGATATACAGGCCCTTGAGACCTGAGCTATTATTTTTATTTTTTAATTTTTATTTATTCTTTGGCTGTGTCGGGTCTTAGTTTACAGCTTGTGGGCTTTAGATCCCCGACCAGGGGTCAAACCCAGGCCCCCTGCATTAAGAGCCTAGTGTCTTAGGCTCTCAGGGAGCACCAGGGAAGTCCCAAGCTATTGTTTTTTTATTACTCTCATTGTTCATTGCTGGGCTGCAACTCAGTTGACAGAAGGAGGGGAGAATTCTTTCTCCTATGGGGTCCTGAAAAGCAGGGAGGGCAGTCCCCCCTCTGCCGGGACCTTCTTCTGGGTCTGTCCTTCCCCAGATCCCAGCCACGCCTGGGCCCCTTCCTGTCCCTGCAGAGATCTCGCCCTGGACGCCCACCCTCATGGGGCTGCAGTACCAAGGGTGAACCTGTGACGTGCGGGTCCTCACTGGCTTCATCTTGCTACAGAGTTACGATGACCCCACCCTCACCCAGCTCCTGTGTCAACATGGACTCGACCTCTCCAATCACTGTCATTTCCGTGGCACCTCCGAGATGAACAACATGAGTCTCGCATCCAGTTTATGGGTGGAGAAACTTAGGCACACAGCACAATGAAGTCACCCCCTGGAGCCCAATTGGAGGGCCATGAACCTAGATTTCCTGACCTCCAAGCCCTGGGTTTTCCTCCTGTACATTGGAGTAAGCCAAACCCTACCTTCCCAGGTGGCATTAGTGGTAAAGAATCCACCTGCCAATACAAGAGACACAAGAGACGCAGGTTCGATCCCTGGGTGGGAAGATCTCCTGGAGGAGGCCATGGCAACCCACTCTAGTATTTTCGCCTGGAGAATCCTATGGACAGAGGAGCCTGGCAGGCTATAGGCCATGGGGCCGCAAAGAGTCAGACACATACACACAAGGTTACTCTGAGTTGTAAGGTTGTCCCCTTTCCAAACAGGCCCTGTGTGCTAACAGGTGAAACCAAGGGAGACAGTGAGCCGTGTTGTTTAACTGTCCTTGGCCTCAAGACGCCCCCACCCCTTTCTCTGCACACCCTCCAGAATACCTGCCACTGCCCCCCATTTCAGGCCTCCCAGGACCATACTCCCAAGCAGCGAATCACACTGTCATCTGTCCTCTGAAGGCTACAGAGGTCTGGGCCTGCGCCACCTTTGACCCCATAGATAGAGCTGAGCTATAGGTACATATAATCACGTTCCAGCCTAAGGAGCCTCCTGGTCTCCCCCAACACAGAATTCAAAGACCGTGGTGGCCCCATCCAAAGATACAGCTCTAGGGTTAGAGGCCCAGGGTTAGGGCCAGAGCCACCCCTTCTCCTCTCCTTCTCTCCGCATGCGTGATCCCATGGACTGTAGCCCGCCAGGCTCCTCTGTCCATGGGGTTCTCCAGGCAAGGATACTGGAGTGGGTTGCCATGCCCTCCTCCAGGGGATCTTCTCGACACAGGGATCGAACCTGCGTCTCTTACATCTCCTCCACTGGCAGGTGGGTTCTTAACTGCTAGCGCCACCATATATATGTGTGTATGGTGGTAGTGGTTTAGTTGCTAAGTCGTGTCCGACTCTTGCGACCCCATGGACTGTAACCTACCAGGCTCCTCTGTCCATGAGAATTCTCCAGGCAGGAATACTGGAGTGGGCTGCCATTTCCTTCTCCAATATGTATATATGTAATACACACATGCACACACATTCATAAGACAAAGTGACATTTATTTGAATCCCCTTTTCCCATCTCCCACTCCCTCTCACAGTTCATTCAAGGTGCCTCAACTGCCCCCGAAGCCTCACTAAACCAGCCCCAGCAGCAGCCTACCTCTCCGTGCTCTCCCCTCTGCCTTTTATCCTTCCATCCTATCCAGCCAGGAGGGACACTCTGTCTTTTCTGAAGGAAATTATTCTAAGGTTTCTGGGCTTCTTTCAACTTTCTTTCCAATCCACTATGCCCACCCAAGCTACTGAAACCCAAGCAGGGCTAAAGACAGAAACTTCCTTGGGGACAGAGGAAAGGTAAAGTCTGGGGACCCTTGAGTGTAAACTTTCGGGGAGCCTGTAATAAATAGGTAGATGTTATTACCAGGCACATTAGCACACAATGACTGTCAGTCACAGGTCTCTCCTCAGGGAGCTTCCAGTCAAGTTGAGGAAATAACCTGAAACAGTTAGACAACATTGAAAAATCTGACCTGCCTGTAACAGACATGCTGTTGTGGGCTGGATGTCTGTTCCCCACAAAATTCATGCAGAAGCTCTAACGCCCAGTGTGATGGGGTTTGGAGATGAGGACTTTGGGAGGTAATTTAATAAAGTCAGGAGAGTGGGGCCCTGTGGTGAAATTAGTGCCTTGTAAGAAGAGAAAGAGACCAGAGCTCTTCCTCCCTCTCTGTCCACCACGTGAAGACACCAGGGAGAAGGCAGCCATCTGCAGCCAGGAATGGGGACCCTCCAGGGAACCAAATGAGCGAATGCCTTGACCTTGGACTTCCCAGAACTAGGCAAAATACATTCCTGCTGTTTAAACCACCCAGACTGTCGTGTTTTGTTATGGCAGCTCAAGCTAAGATAAATGCCTTCTGAGAATTCCCTGGTAGTCCAGTGGTTAAGACTCTGTGCTTTCACTGCAGAGGACCCTGGTTCAACCTCTGGTGAGGCAACTAAGATCCCACAAGCCACAAAGCATGGCCAAGAAAAGAAAAAGATACATGCCTTCTGAAAGTGGTCAGGAAAGGGGTCCCAGAGGGGGAAAGACTTGAGCTGAGCCTACAAAGAAAGAGATGAGTCAGCCTTGACGAGGGGGCAAGAGAGGGTATTCCTGCAGGGTACTCTGAGTTTGCACAGGTGCGGGTAAGAAGAGCCACCAAGATCTGACCAATCAGGAGATGAGAAGTTGAGCGTCATCGAGGCTGGAGAGGCAAGCTGGGATCACATCATGGTGGGGCTTGAGAGCAGGCTGGGAGTCAGAGCTGTGGACCCTGGGTCATGGGGAGCCTCTGCGGCTTTGATGCACAGGAGTGAAGCAGTCAACTCTAAGTCACAGGAAGCTCATGGGTGGCCAGGAGAAAAAGGTGGAGGAAGGAGAATTCTGGGGAGAGGAGCCAGTGAGAAAGGCTGCAGCGGCCCAAGTGAGGGATACTGGAAAACCGGCCAAGGGCAGGAGCAGTGGGGCTGGAAGGAGGGCTGGATTCAGATATTGATAGCAACCAGATGGGTGGGGTGGGAGGAAGGGAGAGAGACGCCTGGTTCTAGTGATGGCTGCTTCCCCAGCCCGCATCTCTTACTGCCCCTGCCAACCCCCTTCCCACCCCAGTCAATCCCAGTCAGACGTCCTCCACCTTTTCCCAACCTTGAGTGCCTAATTTGTCCAGGCCTTGTGTGTTCCTCCACCTCCATCCTTCCCTCTGGGGACCCGAGACTCTGATCCACGGCTTCTCTCCTCACCAAACCCCCCACTTGCTCTTTCCTGCCCTTGAAATGCCAGGGAACTGTTGCTGGTCAAGCGCTGCTCAAAGGAGGGAATCACCTGTGAAACACAATGCGGGGTACACAGTAAGTACCCAATAAGCACTGATTCATTTTCAGGTAACAGGTCCAGGACTTGCCCGGTGGTCCAGTGGTTTAGACTCTGCCTCCCAATGCAGGGGGCAAAATTTTGATCCTGGTCGGGAAACTAAGGTCCCTCTCATGCTCCAGGGTGCTGTCAAAAATTGACTCTAGGGGCTTCCCTGGTCACTCAGTGGTGAAGAATCCACCTGTCAATGCTGGAGACACAGGTTCCATCCCTGATCTGGGAGGATCCCATATGCCACGGAGCAGCTAAGCCTGTGCACCACAGCTCCTGAGCCTGTGCTCCGGAGCCTGGGAGCCGCAGCCACTGGAGCCTGCGCTCCTCGGTGAGAAATGCCATCGTAACTGGACAGCAGCCCCCTCTCGGCAGCTAGAGAAAAGCCCATATAACAACAAAGACCCAGCACAGCCAAAAACATAAATAAAATTTTAAATTTTTAAATTAAATATAGATATGAAACAGATCCTGTGCCGAATACTAGGGAGGCCAGACACATACATTAAGGAGGGGCCCCTGCTTTCAGAGTTAACAGGATATGCAAAGAAATGAGGCCTTTTGAATTGCAGAAGACAAAAGAAATAGAAGACACCTCTATACCCTCAGGGTAACCCCATCTTGGGGAAGGTTTTCAGGGGATCAGTCTCTGCCTTTCAAAAGCTTAGAGTCTAATGGAAGAAACACAGACACCCACCTTCTCACCCCCACCTTCCCAAGCCCCCCACCCCATCCGCAATCCCACCCCCACCCCCACCATCTACCCTGTGAGCTTCCTTTCTGCTGGGTACATTGGACTTTGCACATCGAGGGCTCCCCGCTTGGGTTGTCTTTTCAGTCTGAGCGCTTGGAGAAGCAATTGTCTTTTTTTTTTTAATATATATATATTTTTAATTTCAGCTGCACCGGGCCTTAATTGTAGCACACGAAATCCCCGTTGCCGCACGCAGGATCTCTAGTTGCAGCAAGCGAACAATTAATTGTGGCATGGGGAATCTAGTTCCCTGACCTGGGATCAGACTCGGGCCTCCTGCTTTGGGAAGGCAGAGCCTTAACAGTTGGGCCACCAGGGGAGCCCCAAGAAGCCCTTTGTCTTCTTTCGTTTATCATCTCCTCTGAGAAGCCTTCCTGGGTCCCCATCTGATACAGAAGGGCTCCCATCCTTGATGTTCCCGGAGTGCTTTGCTTGCTCCTGCATCTGATCATTCACACTCTGCACCAAAGGAGAGAGAGAGAGAGTGTGTGTGTGGGTGTGTGTGTTTGGGTGTCTGTCTCCAGATCAGCTGCCCGTGGCCCGCAAACCACGACACCTGTGAAGGCGGAGGTCAGGCCTGCTCCACAGTAAGCATCTTGGCACACAGCTGATGTTAAACCAGTGAACACACGGATGGACTGGCTGAAGGTGAGAGAGACAGTCTGAGACCTTGGTCTGCTGGAGAAGATGGACACTGGGTCAAGCCGTGGCCCTCTGACACAGACCTTAGATGATGATAACTTCCCAGGGGCCTCTGAGAAAATCCAGGCACCAAGAGCATGCCTGCCTGCCCTGTTTCCACTCTAGATAATCAATAGCAGTGCCCTCTGTCCTCGGGACTGGCTGTCTTCCCCACCTGGGCAGCATGCCCTGAAAAAACCACCACAAATAAAACATACATCCATTGCCAGACAAAAGAGCAGGAGCATATGACAAGAAAATCACAGAGTGTGTCCCAATGCCCTCTGGAACCAAGTGGGGGCTTTGCCCGTCCCTGGGATGGTTCACACAGGCACACCAAGAGCAGCATAGATCTTCAAAACAAGCTGGACCAGTCAAGGTCGAGGACCCAGAGAACAGAGAGTGGACTCCGCTCCCTTCCTCCTAAAGGTGTTTAGGAGGGTTCTCCCCAGAGCCCCAAGAGGAGCCCATAGCAGTGCTGAATTCGCATCTTGCGTGATCTTGGATAAGACATTTGGCCTCTTTGAGACTCAGCTTCCTCATCCAGAAAAATGGGTATGATGACAAGTCGGCAAAGGGCTGCAGTGAGAATAAATACGAGCATGCATCAGGCAGAGCTTTGTAAAGGGCACAAAAAAAGAGGCTTGGACCCGATGGATTGTGTTAGTGTTACTATTATCAGAGCACAACAGCAGAGACTCAAACCAGGACCCCGAGGCCAGTGCTGTGACCCCGCCAAGGGGCCCCCGGCATCTGCTCTGAGCCAAATTTTCTGAAACGAGGTCCAACCAAGGCAGAGAACAACTGGGGAGAGGAGAGAGAGAGAGAAAAAGAAGGGCGTGCGTGTGCAAGTGTGTATGTGTGTGTGTGTGTGTGCCCGTGTGAGTGTGGGTGCACAGGAGTGTGTGTGTGCCTCCGGGGTAGGGTGGGGAGGAGATGGAGGGGAAAGGGGGAGAATTGAGAAGAAAAGAAGAAAAGCACAGGGAAGAGAAGGACTGAGGTATTCGGTTACATGATCTAAATTCTAATCAAACATCATTTAAAGCGTGTTTTATTTCAGCCTCGGGAGAGCCGGTCCCTCCTGGCTGCTCACCATGGCAACGGGCCGCTCATTTCAGAAGTGTCATGCCACATTATCGTCCTGCCGCCTCACACGCTCTCGCCGCCTGACAACTTCGCTCTGCCCCTTGCGACAACGATCCCCGCTCAGCCGGTTTATTTTTGGTGTCAGCCAGCCCCCCTCCCCTGCCTCCCCCTCATCACCAGTGGATTGAAAGACAACCTCAGCCCTCCAGCCGGTGAGCATCGTGGCCTGTTTGGTGATAAGAGATAATTTGAGGAGATATTTGCTTACATGTGTATGAACAACTTGCTGCATTAAGACAATTCCGCCTGGTGTGTGGATGGGGATTGGGGCAGGTAGCCAGTGCTCGAGCTGACAACACCCCAGGCAAGAGGAGGGGGTGGGCACCCCTCATTTCTCGAGGCCCCCCCCAAATTGGGAGCCCTAGGAGGTTCCCCTCAGGTTGCCTTCCCCAGCATCATCACTCGCTGTGTGACCTTGTGCAGGTCGCTCCCCTTCTCTGAGCTTCCCTGCTCTTACCTGTCAAAAAGTGGGGCTGGAATCTGGGATCCCTGCCAAGGACCCAGAAAGAGGACAGACCCCTGGTCTGGTCACCACTATGAAGGCTGACGAAGGGGGAAGAGGTTAGACTGACACCACCCTACCCCGTCCAGGTGACCAACGCAGAAATGAAGGGGGGGGCGGTTCCTGAAGCGACCCAGGGTCAGACCCTGTCCTGGGAAGGGCCTTTCTGGGACCCCCTTCTCTGCTCTTCACAGAACAAGAGACATCTTTTCATCACGTTCACACACACAGGCTCCCACATGCATCTCCTCTAGATCAAGTGCTGCCTGGAGGTAAAGGCAGACTCAGAAGAGGCTGGGAGAAAGATGTGTACCCTAAGACCCTGTTTTAGAAGATAAAACCTTGGCCTGAAAATAATGGGCTGAAAGGCAAGGTGGCCCCACCCAATGCCTCCACCCATTGAACATCAAGAATAATAATGGGGTATAATTGTGCGTGTGTTAGTGGCTCAGTCATATCTGACTCTCTGTGATGCCATGGACTGTAGCCTGCCAGGCTCCTCTGTACTTGGGATTCTTCAGGCAATATTACCAGAGTACGGAACATGTATCCACTCCCTTCTCCAGGGGATCTTCCCAACTCAAGGATCGAACCTGGGTCTCCTGCATTGCAGGCAGATTCTTTACAGTCTGAGCCACCAAGGAAGCCCTAATAGTAGCATACCTATGGCTGAATCACACTGACGTATGGTAGAAACCTACACACGAAGGTAAAGCAATTATCTCCAATTAAAAATAAATAAAACAAACAAGGAAAAGAATAATAAAGAAGCTACATGTATTGAGGGCTTCCAGGGGCCAGGCCCTATGCTGAGATTATAAGGGTTTGGAGCCCTCTCTATGTGCTGTGTCCTCCTGCCCCACCCCAAATTGTTCATACACAGAGGAGCTTCTGCCTCTATTTACTCATCTGTCAGATGGAGTGAATATAGTTCCTACTGCACACGGCAGCTGTGGTAATCTCTCTCCCACCATCCAGGCACCTTCCCCTGTAACCTGAGGATCCACAGCCCCCACCCCACCCCCAGGGACTCTCTTCCGTCTGCAGAGGGTTGAGGGAAACTGTCAGCGGACAACTCTGACCTCCACCTCCCACACCTGACTACTCTCTGCCCTGACCTGCGGTCCCACCCAGACTCCCAGACTCCGTAGGAGAACTGGCCGGAGGAAAACCACATGAGGGAGGTGAATGCCAGCCTCCTTTCCCATTGAGTGCTGTGTCATCTCCCCAAGGCCTCTGCAGCCCCCTTCCCAGTGAAAGAGAGCGGCCGCAGAAGAATCTCTCTGGGGTCAATGGGACTCAGCTCCAATCCCAGCTCGACTACCTCTCAGCAGTGGAGTTTTAGATCAGGGGCTCAGCCTCAGTGTTCACATCTATAAAAAGGGGATAATGATATGTATTACGTAGGGTTGCTGGCATGATGAAAGGTATACTGAACACTTAGTAGGCATCCAAGAAAAAGCAGCTGTTATGAATAAAAACCACCAAAGCTGCCCCAAGTAGAGCCAGGGAACTGTTTCCTTCCAGCCTCTGGGGGTCTCTCTGGCCCAACCCTGGTGCCCTGGGCTTACTCCTCCCCCACCTCCTCCTGACACTGCCTCTCTCTGCAGCTTGAGCCTGGGAAATGATGCTGGGGCAGGGCAGGGGGCAGGGGCAGTCTGCAATTTCATGCCCCTATGCCAACAAGGCAGGCACGCCCCAGCCTGGGCCTCTTTTTCTCAGCAAAATAACAAAATGAATCAAGTTACTCATCTCAACGTTCCACTCACACATGCTTGGCTCAGAACTATGGCAAAGGGTCAGGGGTCTCTGGGAAGGAAGCTTTGCCCAAAGGAGGGAGGGGTAGAGGGGTCAAAAAGAAGGGTTATCAAATCACAGCCACATTTCTGTATTTTTTTTTTAAATACGATGTGTTAGTGAAAGTGTTAGTCACTTCAGTCATGTCCAACCCTTTGCGACTCCTCTGCCCATGGGGTTTCCCAGGCAAGAATACTAGAGTGGGTTGCCATGCCCTACCTCCAGGAGATCTTCCTGACCCAGAGGTCAAACCCCGGTCTCCAGCATTTCAGGTGGATTCTCTTCTGTCTCAGCCACCCGGGAACATGAAGAGCAGGAATAATTTTCATGATTATTTTCGTGTATTATTTTCAAAGCAGCAGGAGGTTACTGGATGCCGACATTTCCTGCACCCACAAACTCCCCCACACCCAGGACCCAGATCCCAGAGCTCTTGGAGGCAACCTGCTGGGGGTTTAGGGGGCCGAACACAGGCTGGGGGTCCCACAGACCTAGTCGCCTCCTGCTCATCCCTCCCCAGATGCAGGGTCTGCAGCGGGTCACATAACCTCCTGAGCCTCTGTTTCCTCATCTGTACTGTGGGCACAAGGCCGACCGGATCTCAGGCCCCCTGTGAAGAGTTACAGTGCCTCCCGCACCCTGTCGCGTAGAGTCCCTCAGGTCCTCCAGCTGTGGGCCTTCGCCTCTCAGATTCTCCCCTGAAGCAGCCCCGGGCCCCAGATCGCTAGACTTCCCCAGATAGGAACGGGTCAGGAAAGAGGTGCTGGGCGTCTGGCTTCCCTCCTCCGGCGCGGCGGCGGCCGCAGGGGCTCAGGGATCAGCCGGGGCTCGGCGGGTGCCCGCGACAGGCCCCCCGCCCCCGCCCCCGGGGCCTTGGGGGAAGGGAAGGGGCGGGCGCCTCCCGCTCACCTTCTGACGGTGAGATGTGGCCATTTACCTTCACGCTCCAGTGCCAGCCCCTAAATCACTGTCTCCGCGCCCGCGCTCAAGGTTGCTCCCGGAGCCGGCCGCCAACAAAGCCGCCGCCGCCGCCCGGGACCCGGGCGCCGAGCGCCCCCCCGCCGGCGTCGACCCCCGCGGCCGCGAAGACCGGGAACGGCCCGCTCCCCGCCTCGTCCTCTGCGCCCCCGCCGCCTTTCTCTTTCCTTCTGACTCTGTCTCTCCATTTTTTCGTCCCAAGGCCCTATCTCCGGGACGGGGCATCCACAGGCTCGCGGCCCAAACTCACCAAGAAACCTCAAGTTCACTCCCCTATGGTAAATGTACGGAGTAAGGAACAGCGGCTTGAGTGAAGGAGGCTCTTACTGTGTAGCTACTTTACGCTTGGGTCCCTCTGCCCCGGAGTCCCCGGACTGCAGAGTTTTTGACGCAGGGACGGCCTCGCGAGTGTCACTGATAACGCAGGACCGCGTGCGCGCCTCACCTGCAGCCGCAAACACTTCACCCATCTCTGGCTCTGCTGTGACACGGCCTCATTAGCCCTACTCCCTTCTTTCCCCTCCGCGATCTTTCCCTCCCGGATCTTTCTTTCCTGTCCTCCGGGATCTCCATTTGTCTTCCGTGCAGAGAGACAAGGGACGGGGGAGAAGGGAGAGGGTCCAAGTCCTGGGCACAGGACACGGCGGGAGGAGGGCTGTTTGGAAAACGGGGAGCTGTTGGCTCAGAGAACCAGGACCGTGGTGAGGAAGTGTCTATCCCTGCCAAGGCCCGAAGTTCCCCCACCTGCCAGTCACGGGGGAGGTCAGCCCACGGGGAAACGCAGGCGGAGGGAAGGAGCAGGGCGGAGGTGGTGACCCGCCCCCCACACCACAGCCCCCGCTTAGGCCCCGCCCTAACTCGGAAGTGAGGCGCTGGCCCCACTAGGGGTGGGGTTCTGCCCTTGTGCTCCGAGCTCTGTTTGCAGTGTCCATTCGCTCTGCCTTGAATCTCACTCATTTGCACCCTTTTTCTTGTTTCTTGTGTGGATCTGTTAGATTGGCGTCTAATCTGACTGATGGAGACTGTGCTTTCTCATCAGACCAGAAGCACCCTCCCCACCGCCAGAGCAGAGGCTGTATTCCTCCCCCAGAATAGGGGAGCCTCCCCCATTTACCTGAGAGCTTTCCTTTGGCAGGGGATCTGTCCCCCCATCAGATTCGGAGCTCCCCAGAATAGAGGCTTCTGTCCTCTGCCATCAAACTAAGAACTCCCCCAGGTCAGGGGAGTCCCCATCCCTCCCACCCCCACATCCCACAATCCTGCTGACCACAGCTGAGCTGGTGTTCAAAAGCCCTGGGTCCTGGATGGTTTCAAACTCAGCTTCATTGTGGTTTTGTTCTGTGACCTTGAACAAGTCACATGACCTCTGGGGTGCATACTGCAAGCACTCAGGGTCTTGTGAGACTTCAAGGAGACAGTATTTGGTGAAAGGGGCAAGGCCAGAGTCTGGCATACAGCAGGTGTTCAATAAATGCTATCTCATTCTCTTCCCCTCACTAAGCTAAGAAGTACACCTCAAGCCAGCTCAGGCTGAGAGGACAGAGGGGAACCAGAGTTGGAAAAGAGTGCCCACAAAACACACACACACACACACACACACACACACAATCCCATCAGGCAACTGGGTAGTGGCCTCCTTCTTTAGGGGATGGGGCGGTGGCAAGGAGTTAAATGTATTAAGCAATTTACAATTAATATAGAAGTCATTCCAGAGATAGCTACTAGAAAGAGTACAACAGGGCAATTAACCCACTAATACACTAGGCTATTACATCGCTATGTCTCTTATTTTAGCCCGAGGTGATTTGAAACGCATTGGATTAAAGGATATTACAGGAGATAGCATGAAAAATAGCTTAATGTAATGAGCCATCCCGTGATGTCTGCTATTAAAGATGATTTGCAGTTGAAAACTACAACATACAGTAGTTCAGCTATTTGAGGACCGAGGGGGTGGGGGTGGGGCAGTACTATTAACCCTTCCCTCCTTCCAGCTGCCCCTACCCCCACCAGGCCCTCCACTACCTTCATGCCAAGATTATCAAGTGCATCTTATTAGGCGACAATGGCTTCATCGGGAGATTGGAGACTGGGGCCTGAGGTTGATAAAGAACCAATAATCTGCTAATAACCTTTAAAAAATAGATTCCCCCAGGGAGCTGTACTAATGGGCTGAGGCTGGGGAGGGAGGTTGATTGGCAACCGGGTGGCTAATGTGGAAAAGGGTTGGGGGAGCAGGGTTGGGGGAGGCTTCCCTGGGCAGGGCCAAGATCAACGTGAACCCCAGCCCTGGCTCCCCTGACTGAGAGGGCAGGGAGGTGCATGGGTATGGACTACTGCTCAGAAGGTGTGCCCATGTGTACAGGTGTGAAAATTACCATGCACAAAAGTAATTTTTCTTCTATTTAGCAGATCTTTGTATGATGCATTATAGCTTTTAAAGGGTATTTCACATGCATTAGTTCTCCAGAGTCGACAAGCAACCAGAGAGGCAGGTGGTAGTAGACCTTTTCTTCAGTGGACAGAGACATGTGAATCAGAGACAGCAAGTAACTGACCGAAAGTTAACTCAGCCAATTGTGTCGGAATCAACAAGAGGTTCTCTTATTTCAAAGCCTACGCTTAAAGCCAGGCCATTTTAGCTTATGAGCGTTCTACCCGCCTGCTCCAAGGTCGCAGCAAAGGCCTTCTCTTGTGTTTCCTTCTTCTTCTAATGTACTTATTTCTCGGCTGTGCTAGGTCCTCACTGCTCTCTGCAGGTTTCCTCTCGTGGGGTGAGTGGGGGCTGCTCTCTCCCCGTGGGGCACAGGTGCTAAGGAGGCTTGGTCCTTGCCGTGTGTGAGCGCTAAAGTCACGGCCCCCAGGCTTAGTTGCCCCACAGCGTATGGGATCTTCCAGGACCAGGGATCGAACCCATGATCCCTGCAATGGCGCCGGACTACCAGGGAAAGTCCCTTCTCTTATGTTTTCTTGCAGAAGTTTTATTGTTGCCACATCTTACATTGAGGTCATTGATCCATTTTGAATTAACTTCTGCGTATGATCTGAGGTAAGCTGATGTTCATCTCTTTCAGTTGGACCATGAGTGTGTTTGTACATCTGTGTGTGTGGATAGGTGTGTCTGGAGTACACACGTGTGTGCTGGCTGCCACACGGAGAAAGCTGCCTAATCTGAGGGCACACATGGAGAGGCTAAAGTGAAAGGGAAAGTCGCTCAGTCGTGTCCAACTCTCTGTGACCCCATGGACTGTAGCCTGCCAGTCCACGGAATTCTCCAGGCCAGAATACTGGAGTGGGTAGCCATGCCCTCCAAGGATTCTCCTCCTCCAACATTCTCACCTTCAGTGAAAGTCGCTCAGTTGTGTCCACACAGTTGTGTGTGCTGCTGTGTCTGTTGGGGTCTTTGTGACCCCATGGACTATTCAGTCCATGGACTTCTCCAGGCCAGAATACTGGAGTGGGTGGTTGCCCTTCCCTTCTCCAGGGGATCTTCCCAACCCAGGGATCCAACCCAGGTCTCCCACATTGCAGGAGGATTCTTTACTGACTGAGCCACCAGGGAAGCCCAAGGCAGACACATACAGGGACACGCTGAAGGTCAAGGATACATGAGCACAATGGGCAGGAGAAGCCAGCAAGTACCCCCAGAGAGGCTGTGACACAGACTTGTTTAGGGGAGCATCATGTGCGTATGTGCTGGCACATGGCTGTGTCTGTCACTGTACCTGTGATGTAAATGGGGGTCCCAGGGCATAGACCAGACTATGTGCGTGCTCACAGCTGTGGGTGTCACTAGCATACGTGTGTGTGGTCAGCATTTGGGGGCATGTCCTTGCTGTAGCTGAATCTATGTGTGTGTGTGTGTCTGTGTGTACGAGGTTGCTAG
>ML664177.1:40972198-41061669 GCA_007570785.1 Antilocapra americana
TGTGCGTGCGTGCTGCTGTGTCTGTGGGCGCGCACCATCGTGTGTGTGTGCTGGTACCACTGTCTGTGCGTGCGTGTCACCGTGCCCATGTGTTGCTATCTGCACCTCCCCTGGCGCTGCCACCTCCAACAGCTGTGGGGCCAGCCGGGAACAGTCCCCATGCCCCCTCCCTGCTGTCTTTTATCATCATTTGCCATGAAAGGGAGCCCAGGAGGACGGTGATAAATAAGGGCCACTTAAAATATGAGACGACCACTCTGACTTTGGGGAATATTTCTTCTGTGGAGCAGCTGGTGCCGCCTCTGTCC
Source organism: Antilocapra americana (assembly GCA_007570785.1). Classification (NCBI taxonomy): domain Eukaryota; kingdom Metazoa; phylum Chordata; class Mammalia; order Artiodactyla; family Antilocapridae; genus Antilocapra; species Antilocapra americana. Next base: position 40,972,507 of record ML664177.1, read on the forward strand.
TTGTGGAAAGGGGTCCCAGGGGCGGCAGCCCCTGCCCGGCTTCCTTGCGCTCCCTCCTCTCTACTCCCTCCTCTGCCCCTGCCCTCCTGGCTCTGGTCTTGGAGGGTTTGGGAGGGTTTGAGAGGCCTGGGAAGGGGAGTGGAGGGAATGCACCCCGAGGCCAGTGCCGTCAAGTCAGGGTGGCCCTCAGCTTGCCCTTCCTTGATGCTCTGTGGAGGACTGGGTGTCAGGGGAGAGGGGATGGGGGAGTACACCCCATCTTATGGGGTTCCCCTTCTAACTCCCTTTCCTTTCTAAGCTAGGGTGAGGGGACAATTGAGGGGCTCCAGAGAGCTGAGACACATGGAGAAACACATGTGGACACATTACCCAGTCACATAATTTTCAGCACCTACTGTGTGCCAAGCCCGAAGAGAAAGACGCAACAGACACATATCCAGTGCAGAGAGAACCAGGAACACACACCCAACACTTGCTACACAAAGGCACAAGCAGGTGTGCGAAAGACTTGGATGTAAGACTTGTTCTGGGAAGACATGAGTTCTAGGAAGAGGAGAAGGAGGAGAGAAGACTTGAAGAAGCCCAGAAAAGGAAGAAATAATTAAAAATACAAAAACATGGATGTGAAGGATGTACAACTGCACCAGGATAGAGGTAGCCCCTAGGTGGGAGGGAGAGGCGGGGCTAGGGGTGGAGGACTGCCCTGTGTGGGAGTGTAGGTTGTTGACTGCCCAAAGGGCAGGCAACAGCTAAAGTCCAGCCTTTGCTCTACTGACCAAGCCACACCCTGCTATGAGGCTGTGTCCACCAGAAGGAAGAAGGCCTTTTGATGGTTCACAGAGAGCACCCTCTATCAGTCTTGCCCTGTACCGACAGGAAGGCTCTACTGTCTGGAAGTCTGGGCCCTCTCAGAGCAATCACATTTCCTAATTCTTACAAAAATGCCTCTTGGACCAGCCAGGCCCTGAGAGGTGTGGCTCCTTCAACTGTGTCTAGGAGACATAGTTTGCTTTAAAAACAAAAAAGACAGACCTCCCTGGTGGCCCAGTGGTTTAGAGTCCACCCTCTAATGTGAGGGACATGGGTTCGACCCCTGATCAGGGAGCTGGGATCCCACATACCTCGGGGCAACTAAGCCCACGGCCACAACTACTGAGCCCACGAGTCACAACCAGAGAGAGGCACACGCATTGCAACAGAAGAGCTTGCATGCCACAGCGAGGGCCTGGCACGGCCAGATAAATAAAAGGAAGCCTAGAAGATTAATTTTAAAACAGTAAAAAGGGGGGAAAAAGCAGAAACTGGGACAGAGGAGGAAAAGGAAAACATAGAGGGAAAGAAGAGAAGGAAGAAAGAAAGAAGAGGAAGAAGAGGGGCATCAAACCACAGGGCTTTTCTAATCAAAGAACTTGTCACTGTCACTCTGCTAGTTGAGATGCCAGGACTAATCTGGGCCCGCCAGCATCTAGGGTTGGGGGTGAGGGGTGAATTAGAACTAACGGGTCACACACACACACACACACATCTCCCTTGCCCACCCTGTCTCCCTTCTCAGCCTACGCCAGGTGGCCAGGGACCTGTCATGTCTCATTTCCTTCTCCTAGACCTAGTGATGGGAGCTGTGGAGAGGTGGGGGAACCCCCCTGAGCTGACCTTTTCTCCTTCAATTTCCCTCCCACGCTCCTCAGCCTTCAGCCACGGGTCCGCTGACACCCTCAGATTCCATAACCCCCCACACACACAGAGCTGTGTCACCCCCCATCGGGGGCGTCTGGGAGGAGACAGGGCAGGGCAGAGCTAGCTTTCTTTATCTGGGGCTTCCAATCCCCGAGCTTCCCCAGGTGGGCAGGCCCCCCACCACCCAGAGCTTCAGATCTTTAATCCCCACCCCATGGCAGCCCCCAACAATACCCTCCCCCGACCAGTCCTCCCAAACATTCTCCAAGGTCCTGGAACACCTTTCCAGTCTGCCCCCTCTATGGAAGGGAAAGTGGAGGAGAGCTGACCTTTGCTGAGTACCCCCGGGGGCCAGGGACCCTGAGCCTCAACTGTACCATTTGATGTTTACAAGAACCCTTTGAGATGAGTTTTAATTCAGAATCTCCAGTTTATAGATGGGAAAGCCTTGCAGCTCCTCCAGGAAGCAGGAAAAGCAACCCTGGTTTCTCGACTTAAATCCTGCTCTTTCCACTACAGCATGAGACTCTTTTCTGGAAATCTCTCTGTCCCCCAATCTTCTCAGTCTGATCATTGAGGGCCTACCCCATGCCAGGCACTGGGCTACAAATTACTGCATTATCTCATTCAACCCTCCACTCACCCATAGGACAGCTATCAATATCCCCATCCTACAGATGAGCAAATCGAGGCTCAGAGCAGCTGAGCAACTTGCCCAAGGTCATGCAGCATGGGAATGGCGGGGCCAGGACACAAACTGGGGTCTCCTGACACCCAGTGAACACACTTCGTCCAATGTGATGAAAACACAGATCCTGCCACTACTGCCTGCAGCTTAGAGTTGGCAGCAGGACTCCCAGTGCAGGCCCCTCCACTCCCCAGGGCCAGCAGAGAGAGATTCAAGAGTCGGGGGCGGTGTGCCCGGGCCTCGGCAGACAAAGAGGAAGGAGGGATCAGGGTCGAGCACTAAGCATCCTCTATCTTCCCAGAAGCGACGGCCCCATTGTCCCCACAAGTGCCCTCAGATTGTCAGAGCCAGAGCCTCATCTGGCCCTCAGAATATATGGCCACAGAATAATGTGACGGTAGGGGGAGGAGAGGTGGGAGGCTGGGGCAGAGGGGCAAATGAAGAAGGATCCACACAGCCCCCAGAAGAAAACTTAATAGTCTGGGGGCTCCCTTGGGTCCTTCTCATTAAAAAAAAAAAATCTCTATTTAAATGCAAATTTGTGCCGGAGCTGGGATGAGTTGGCGGGAGGCAGAGAAGTATCCAGACGCTGATACAGACCTGCCATTGAACCTTCTCCCCAAGCTCACCTCGCAGTCTGGGGCCCTGTACCCAGAAGTTAGCTTCATCCCCAAAGACTGCACCCTCCCCACTTCCCAGGAAAGCCTGGTTCAGCTTAACCCCTCACCACCTTGCTGTCTCTCTTTGTGTCTGTCTACACACACACACACACACACACACACACACACACACTCCCTTTAAGCTATAAATAGAAACATGTGGAGCACAAGGAATTATACCCAATATCTTATAATAACATATAATGGAATATAATATACAAAAAAATCTGAAATCACTATGCTGTAGTCTTGAAACTAAACAGTACTGTATATCAATTACACTTCAATTAAACAAAGAAAGAAATGTGTCATTGGAGGAAGGGTGGCAAGCTGTAAGCCTAGATTACAGTTTTCCCCCTACATCCAGGGAGGCAGTGATCTTCCCCCTACATCCCTCCTCCACACATTTTCCTCCAAGAAAAGAACTTCAGTTTCAAAAGAAGAAACAGAACTTCTACACTTGTATCTAGTTTGGGCCCAACCCTCTATATCTCCTGTGCTGTTCTGTGCTGAGTTGCTCAGTCCTGTCCACTCTGCAACACCATGGATTGTAACCCACCGGGCTCCTCTGTCCTCGGGGATTCTCCTGGCCTGAATACTGGAGTGGGTCGCCATGCCCTCTTCCAGAGGATCTTCCCAACCCAGGGATCAAAGCAGCATCTTCTGTGTCTCCTGCATTGCAGGTGGATTCTTTACCAACTGAGGCACCAGGAAAGGCCAAGAATACTGGAGTGTGTAACCTATCCCTTCTCAGGGGGATCTTCCCGACCCAGGAATCAAACTGGGGTCTCTTTCATTGCACACGGATTCTTTACCATCTGAGCTACCAGAGAAGCCCCTGTGTCTCCTACCCGTCCCCAAAGTAGAAAACCTTGAATCCCTCTCTCTCTGTCTCTGTCTCTCTGTCTCACACACACACACACACACACACACACCAGGTTTCCAACTAGACAACAGAAGAAAAACGCAGCCCTCAAATCCAATTCTTGTGGGAAATACAGTCGTGGGGTGGGGGATGGAGGTTGGCAGCTGGGACCCCCACCTACCCAGCACCCACATCCTGGCCCTGTCCCCCCACACAGAGAGGAAGATCCCCTTGCTCCCTTCATCCTGAGCTCCATCCCCACCCCCACCTCTCCAAGCCCATTACCTCCGGGATAATTATGTGGGTGATTCACTGGCCCTGGAGGGCTCTTCAGCAGTAGGCATTAACTTCGGATGAGAGCAGGGTTGCCCCTGGCTACCATCCTGCTCTCCCCTCTTCCTCTCGACTAACCAATGAGGGTGTTCATTTAGAGGGAGATAAGGAGATGCTATGTAACTCCATCTAGAACACGTTTACCTGCCCCCAAACTTTCTTTTTCACTTCCATTTCTGTCAGGAGAAACTGAGTCAAGAGCCTCGTCCCGAGATAGACACAGGGGTAGAGACTCCCCCACACTGCCTGCAGGCCCTGCCTCCTCCTTCCTGCTTCTCCCCATCTGCTGCCCCACCAAGCCCCCCACCCAGGCAGATCTTTGCTGCTCCACAATGGCTAGATAAACTGTCCTTGCCCGATACTGCATAAAGGTGGCACAGGGAAAGGAGGTTTGGGATTGGGGTGGGGCATCCAAGAGACCGGTTAAAGCTTCCCAACCAGACCCAAATTTCAGGCTTGTCTGTTCATGCCCTTGGCAGTCAGCTGTTGAGAAGAGAGGACAGCCAAGGTCAGTTCAGAAAGAAAGTGAAAGGGTTAGTCGCTCAGTTGTGTCCGACTCTTTGCGACTCCATGGACCGTAGCCCGCCAGGCTCCACTGTCCATGGGGTTCTCCAGGCAAGAATCTGGAGTGGGTAGCCATGCCCTCCTCCAGGGGATCTCCCCAACCCAGGGATCAAACCCATGTTTCTTATACCTCCTGCATTGGAAGGCATGTTCTTCACCATCTGAGCCACCAGGGAAGCCCGTGGTCAGTTCACCCACTGCCTATTTCCTGTGCTTATAGTCCAGACTGGGCTCCCCTCTGGACACCACAGGGCTCTTGGCATGGGAGGAAAGGCCTCTGGGATCAAGAGAGGTCAGAACAAGTGTGGGGACCTTGAGTACACAAGACAGAATAGGGGCTGGAGGTCAAGGACGGGGAGAGACCCCTCCTGCCTCCTTCTGAGAAAAAAACCCTGAGTGAGAGACAAGCGAACAACCACGAGGAGAGGAGGACCGACGGACAGGTGGGGCTCGGAGATCCTCTGCTGAGACAGAGAAGGGCCCAGAGAGGGAACGGCTTTGCCTTCTGTCACACAGTGTCATAGCTGGGAGGAGAAGGCGGGAACCTGGGCTCTTGGCTCTTGACTCAGAAGCCACAGGCTGACTTCAATTAGATGGAAAGAGTTTTTTGGTTTAAGATTTTTTATGTGGACCATTTTTGTTAAAGTCTTTATTGAATTGGTTACAAAAGTGGTTTTGTTGCTTATGTCTGGATTTTCAGGGCTGGTGGCATATGGGATCTTAACTCTCTGAGCAGGGATCAAACCTGTACCTCCCGCTTTGGAAAGTGGAGTCTTAGCCACTGGGCCATGGGGGAGGTCCCTGGAAAGAGTTCTCTATGTACAGTTTGCACACCCACAAGTGCAAGCAGTGGCCCGTGTGTGCGGGAGCCTGGACGTATTCACTCACACAGTTGCTCACACAATGGTGTCTGCACGTGGCAGTTTGTCTCCATCTTCATGATGTTTGTGGGCGTGAGCCTGTCTGTGCATGTGGGGCTGGGTCACGCTCACGGGTGTGTGCAGAGGGTGGGGCCCAGGCACCCTCTTGCAGGTTGGGGAGCAGGAGCCTCCGCAGACCCACCGGCAGGGGTCCCTGTGCCCAGAGCTGCTCCCAAGGCTGTGCCCAGGAGCTGGCTGAGCCTGGGCAGACCCCCGGCCCCAACCTTTTCGATTCAGCCGCTTCCTGCTGGAGGACCCTCCCGGAGGAGGCCGAGCTGCTGGTGCAATGGTAGAAACAATTAACTGGAAGAGACAGCTCATACCCAAAGGAAAACATTTCCAGATACCATATTACAGCCTCGCCCTCAAAAATGGGACTTTACCATGAGGAAAGACAGTTTATTAGAAGACACATTTTTTAATTTAATTATATAATCTTTGGGTTTTTTAAAAGTGGTACGGAGTGGGGGAGGGGCTGAGATGTTGGAATCCATCCTTTGCTTCCCGTGTGTGACCCCTGGGACACAGCACCTGAGTGTAAATGAGGAGGTGACTGTGGACATTCCAGGGATGGGGCAGACCCAAATCCATCGTGGAGCTCCAGTATTACACTGAGATGGCTCCGGGGACCACAGGGCAGAATTGGGAAGGGAAACCACAGGCCAAGCCCACTGCCACCTTGGGGCACGGTGAGGGCCCAGGGCTCACAGAGGCGATCCATCTCACTGGCCAGATCAGGCTGTGGTACACTCTTCCTGCCCTCTGCTTGATACAGATGTACACAGAGACTCATACACACCCACACACTGACACACACACAAAAAAACGTATACCGTGGAGTAGCCAGGCAGGCCAGGCAATCACCCAGACCAGACCCCCAGCCATCTAAACAGTCCCAGGAGGAGGGAGGTGGGATGGGGTTTCTGGAAGGGGAACACATGTATACCCATGGCAGATTCATGTCAATGTATGGCAAAACTAACACGATAATGTAAAGGAAATAATAAATATATTAATTAACAAAAAAAACAGTCCCAGGAGAAGAAGGAAGATGAGGCTCCTCCACTTAATTACCAAACAGACTTCTTGGCTTTAAACAAGTTGCTGACCCCTCCCAGGCTGCAGTTTCCCCATCTTTGGGGAAGGTGGGATAGAGTCTTTCCAGCTTTAACCCCCGTGCCTTGAATCACCATCCTTTGTGCATGCCTCCTTCCTCCTGGACTTTCCCAAGGGTGGGTAGCAGGCCGTGGTATCAGGCAGTCACAAGCTCCAATGCCCACCCACCACTTGCTAAGTATGTGACTCCAGGCAAGGGACCACGTGTCTCCATGCCACCATCTGCCCAACTGTAAAGTGGGGAGAGCAACTATGCCATAAGATGCCAGCCAAACCTTCTGCCTACCATTGAAGTGTGGGACTCAGGGTCTCCGTTATGCTCATTGGTCCCCAGAAGAGACCATGAAAAGCCCACGAATGTTCCTCAGGGATGAATATCGCCAATATTGGCAGGAAGCAGACACATTAACAGGGCCCCAAGTGGCGCTAGTGGTAAAGAGCCCGCTTGCCAATGCAGGAGACAGACATGGGGGTTCGGTCCCTAGGTCGGGGGAAGGTCCCCTGGAGGAGGGCACAGCAACACATTTCAGTACTCTTGCCTGCAGAATCCTAAGGACAGAGGAGCCTGGCCGGCTATAGTCCATGGGGTCGCACAGAATCGAAAACGACCGCAGCGACTTAGCACAGCACCTGTCTTTTGGGGGCTTCATTCCCTCTTCATCCAACTGCCCAGCTGTGGCCTCTTCCACCCTCAACCCCATGACCTCTGACCTTTCCCCCCTGGCCAACTCTAACCCTCTCCTCCATCATCCAGCCTCCTCCCCAGGACCAGGGATCTCAAGGCACAGAAACCCAGAGGCCTGTGTCTTCAGCCCAAAGTGCTGGTGCTTGCTGCCCAGCTACAGGAGGGGGGCCCGGGGAGCGGGGGTGCCCAGGCATGGGGGCATCTTTGGTGGCAGCAAATCTCCCCACTTAGATCCTAATGTAGTAAAGTCCTATCAAGTCACAGTGAAAAGGGGCGTAATTTTCGCAGAAAACAATGCAGGTGATGTATGCCAGAGACTGGCACACAATAAAACTGTAGAGGAACGCAGAAAAAATGCGCCCAGTCAATACAATAAAATCAGCACAAATACACCCGTGTAAAGCAAATAAATCTCCCAATCCAAACATTTTACAGCATGCGCACCACAAAGAGGAAGGCGGAGAAGTGAGTGTGTCTGAGCTGTTAAAGATTTTCCCAGAAATCTCTAGGGGAAAAAAACAAACCGACCAGTGAGTTCCCCCCTCCTCCGCCCCACTTCGCCCCAACCACTGCCCCCCACCCCAGTAAATAAATAAACATATATGAAGGACTTGGGGGCTGGTTTGCATTTCTAGCCTCAACCGGTGAAGGCGACTGGGAGCTGGAGGCCCCCAAATTACCATTCATCTGGGCTTGTTGTGGAAATTTTCAAGGGATTTGCAGTAATTATATGACAAAATGCTTGCAAATCTCACTCATTGCTGAACAGAAACAGGCGGGTCAGGGATTGAACACTTTCAGCTGGGTAATTTGTAAATGTCAATCAGGCAACAGGGCAGAGAGAGAGAGAGAGAAAGAGGAGCCAGGAAAAGCCTGTAGCAACCTCAGTGTGAGAGGTTTCCTCACCCTCCCCAAGCCCGGGATGGAAACAGCCAGGCCAAAGTCAAGGCAGAAGGTTTGGGGGGAGGGGCAGAGAGGGGAGAAGGAGGAGTTAGGAGAAGCCAGGAGAGGAAGGAGGAAAAGAGAGCCCAGAAACAGACACACACAAAAAAGATGCTGGGATGAGAGGGGAGGGGGAAGTTGTAGATGGAGAGAAAAGAGAGTGAATCAGGAAAAACAGTTTAAATAAAACCAGGGGAGATTAAATTAACTGATACATACATTCCAAGAGGTAGGTCGCAGGAGCAGCCATAAATACCAGCTCCCTATCTCCCCTGTTCAAGACAGCGGGGAGAGCAAAATAAAATTAAAAGATATAACAATAAAAATTACAAATGCATCTTGAGGACCCTGTCCCCGAGGACTGTAATAGAGGCACTGAGCAGGGTGAGCTTGGGGCACAGCCTTCACTCAAGCCAGGGGAGCTTCAAGGTGGAAGCCAGAGGAACGTTTTCTGCGTGGCTGCTTACTCCGTGTCTCCAATTTTATACGGCAGACATGCAGAGCGCACACTACATGCATGTGAAGGACCTAAAGGATGGGGGCGACTGCCGTGACAACTGATGAGGCACTTGATAAGGTTTTTCCTGGTCATAGCCACCCCTGGAGGGAACTAGGTTTTTATTCCACCCATTTTACAGGTGAGGAAACCGAGGCTTGGAGAGGCTGTGATTTTGGCTCAAGACGACTTGCTCCTTAGCAAGAAGAGCACAGATTTGAACCTAGGCTTACTGACTCCACATCCTTTCCACCACTGCCTTCAAGGAGCTTGTTCCTACCAGCTTCATTTGAAGAACTAAACACTCTTTTTGAGCACACACCTGTCATACCACCACTACGTCGAATGAATGGCAAACCTGACAAGCTGTGAACAGAGCAAGGCAGCATTCTTCTGAAGCAGGAATGTCTAACTCTCCAGATTCCAAGGATCATTTTTTAGCATCCCAAAGTTATTTGACACCCCACCAACCACAGGCACTCTCAGGCACACTGGATGGTTCCATTTCTAAACACCTATAAATTGAGAAAAGTGCCCAGTGACCCAAAGCTACAATAAACCCAAGCACACTTTTAAAGGAATTTTAATTTTCATCACCATATTCTTGGGGGGAAAAAATTAAAACACAGGCAAGAAAGATAGAAGTCCTGCAGTCTATACTTCTGTCATGATCTCCAAAGGGGGTTATGTTGACAGCCACAGGGCCACTCCAACAGAGTCAGAAGGTGTTTCTCTTACAGCTTTAAACTGGAGTCTCATCTGCCCACACTGCCTGGAGTGCGCCATTCACTCCTCAGAGGAGCAGCGAAGGTGCTCGGGCTCCTACCCTGTGCTGAGCACCGCTCTAGAGGCTGGAGTCACAGTGGTGAACAAAACAGGGGCCCAAAAGCCCACTGTCCTGGAGCTCATCTTGTATTCATCATTTTCTCGGTCTTGAAATGACTTTGTGAGAGGCACAATTATATGCCTCGTCTTTCGTGAGTTAAAAGTGTTAACTTATGGAATGTAAATCACATAACCCTTCTGCAATCTTTTCTGGCATTTCTTCCTTTTTAAATGCACTGGAGGGATTTCCCTGGTGGTCCAGGGGTTAAGAATCTGCCTTGCCATGCAGGGGACATGGGTTCGATCCCTGGTGGGGGAACTCAGATCCCACAGACGGAGGAGCAACTAAGTCTGTGAACTCTAGAGCCCTCGCTTCACAGCTAGAGTCCAAGTGCCGTGACGAAAGATCCCACATGCTCTAACTCAGACCCGAGGCAGCCAAATAAATAAATAAAATGGAAATAAGATGCATTTGAGTCAGTTTTAATGAGCTGGATGAACCTAGAGCCTATTATACAGAGTGAAGTAAGTCAGAAAGAGAAAGATAAATATTGTACAGTAACGCATATACACGGAATCTAGAAAGATGGTACTGATCAATTTATTTGCAGGGCAGCAATGGAGAAACAGACATAGAAAAGGTGGGACCTGGGGAGAGGGGAGGAGAGGGTGAGATGTATGGAGAGAGTAACGTGGAAACTTACAATACCATATGGAAAAATAGATAGCCAAAGGGAATTTGCTGTATGACTCAGGGAACTCAAACAGGGACTCTGTAACAATGTGGATGTGTAAGATGAGGAGGGAGATGGGAGGGAGGTTCAAGACGGAGGGGACATATGTACACCTATTCATGTTGATGTTTGACAGTAAAGCAATTTATCCTTCAATTAAAAATCAATAAATTTTTCAAAAATTAAATAAATTTTTTTTTAATGTATGGGAACCTCAGAAATAGAAGAGGCCTATAGGAGATTCTGGGCAGAGCAGGACACTCAAAGTCATCCACCGCACAAAATGTACCTGCTACCCTCCTGGATGCCAGAGGCGGCCAGTGTGACGTAGTCACTGGCCGCAAGGCGCTGACACCGACCAGCCTCTCCACCCACGGCTGACTCACCTCTCCCTCCCGCCTTCCTTCCCCTCCTTCAGCCATCATCGCGGTTCTGGAGTTAAGAGGCCTGGCTCGGATCGGTTCATCCTCCAGACTATTTGCTCTTCCTACCCACCAACAGAAAGAATTCCTGGAGAGAGAAGGCACCAGGAAAATTTTCAAATAATCCACTTGGCTATGACTGCATGGATGAGGTCACTGCAGTGTTCTGAAGCCTTGAGTCTCTCCACCCCAGCATGGCCATAGATCGTGCAGACCTGAGCAAATGTTTTCATCTCACTGCAACTCTGTTGCCTCAACTCTAAAATGGAGACAAACAGTAGCAGCTGCTGGAGCGGGGCTGTTGTGAAGACTCAAGGACACAAGGCATGTGCTCGGTAAATGTTAACTATTATGATTATTGCCTTCAATAGACCGTAAAATCTGGGGGCAGGAGAGAAACTGGGGGCAAAGCTACAGAGTATCCGAACCTGTTGCTGGCAGCAGAAAGTAGGAGACCAAGTCTCCATCTGCCAGTCCCTAGTTCTGTAATGGCCTCTCTCTCTGAGCCTCAGTTTCCCCATCTGTTCGATGGAGAGGTGGGATATCTGGGCTGGAAGTGTCTCTGGTTCTAGAAATCAGTGTTGGAATGAGATAGGGCCCAGGACAAGCCCGGGCCAGCTGCAGTCCTTGACCAAAAGTGGGATGTCCCTGGTTGGGGCTTTGTCTCTCTGGCAGGTTCTCCTGGAAATGTCAGGCTCAGAGGAGTAAACTAAGCCGAAATGACCCCACAGATCCATCGCAATCAGTCGGCAGAAAGCTGATGCCTGAGCGGGGAGCAGGGGATGGGGAGGGTGGCACCCTACCATCTCACCTGCCATCTTGGAACCTGGTACCTGCTCCTTCCATTAGCTCCACCCTCAGCTGGATTTAATGAATCTGAGAAAAATTATGAAGTCCCATAAAGCCACAAGTATCATAAAAAGTATAATAAAATTGAGAAAAGCTATTAAGTTATAAATACAACCAATGCATGCAACATCACTCAGTCGGGGAGGAAGTCGCTATAAAATAAAGTCATTCCACAAGTGACTAAATCTCTTAATTCACAAGGCACACTCTTCCCTTTACAGCGCCCAGCTCGGTTGTCTCCGCCAGGAGTTTTGTGTCACGGGAACTTTGCGTGGCAGAGAACGGTGGGCGGGAAGACAAAGCCAAAACCGAGAGCAGATGACAGAATAATAGAGCGGGAGCGAAGGAGGGAAGCCAGGCGGCGGAAAAGACCTAGGAAGGAGGCCTGGGAAGTAGGTACCCTTCGGAGTCCGCACTGGGCGGTGGGGTCGGGTGGATCCCAAACCCACCGCTATTTACTCTGCCCTGCAGCCAAGGAAAAAGAAGGGAAGGAACTGCACGGGAGGGAAGTTTTTAGCTAGTGCTTTGATTTGTGGGCTCCGGGACCCCTTGATTCCGGCCGGGAGCCCACCCACCCTCCTAGCCTGGGACTAGCGGCAGCACGCCCGCCAACCTCCCCCCCCCACACACACCACACCCCGTCTCCCCAGGCGCCCAGTCCCCCGGGCGCATCTCCCTGGGGCGTCACCCCTACCGAGAGCCACCCCCGCGCTATGAATATTCATAGCTGTAATTAGAGAGCGCGCCCGGCGCCCCTGATGGTTATTGTGCGTCCAATGAAAACAAACAGACTAATGAGCAGCTTTAATGCGGGGCTGGCGGCGCGGGTGGGGAGGACCCCAGCGCGCCCCTCGCGTGGCCCGGAGTGGGAACCGGGAGCACGACCAGGGCGCTGGGGACGGAAAGGAGCGACCCCCGAGAGGGGTATGAGACGGGTCTAGGAGATGGGGAGCAAAGGCGAGGGGGGTCGCCCCAAGGAACCCCGTCGCCGGAGGGCGGGCCGCTATGTGCTTTCACACCGCGGAGACACCTCTGGGGAGGGAGTCCCGGCCTCGAGCAGGGGCTCCTGAAACCCCGGGAGTTCGGGCTACACAGGCCCGGCCCCAGGGTGGGAGGCTGAAGCGGCCGGTAGCCCCAGAGACCCGGCCTCGCTGGACCCGTCGATTCCAAAAGACTGCATTTTTAAAGGTTTTTGCGGATTGCCCAGGGCCTATGTAGAGACACAGAGGGCCTTCCCAGGGGTCTCCGTGGTAAAGAATCTGCCCACCAATGCAGGAGACTCAAGCGACGTGGGCTCGATCCCTGGGTGGGGAAGATCCCCAGAAGAAGGAAATGGCACCCCACTCCAGTATTCTTGCCTGGAGACTCTCATGGACAGAGGAGCCTGGCGGGCTACAGTCCACGGGGTGGCTAACAGCCAGACACTGAAGCGACTTAGCACGCACAGGGCCTAAGGCAGCCCCGGCTTTGTCCTCCTGGAAAGGGTGGAAGGAATGCCTGCAGGACTCTGGGCCCCAGACGGGGTACTGGAGGCGGGCTGCGGAGGCAGTGGGGGGGAGGTGGCCATGGGCTCCAGGGAAGCAAGGCAGCCCCAGAGAAGAGCAGGATATGGAAACAAGAGGGACCTAAAGTCCAGCAACTGACCTACCAGGGGCCTTTTACAGTAAAAAGGGACAGGGTAGAGGACAACCTGCCCTATTAGCTGCGTACTAACAACAGTAACACATTAACAGAAGTGATCGATTAACAGAAGGACCAGGCACCTTCTTATCCATGCAAGGAGCTGGGAGGCACGTACATTAGGAAACCCCTAGGAGGGACTTCCCATGCTTCCAGTGATGCTCTGGGGACCCCTGAGGGCCAGCAGTAAGGAAAGGTCCACAGTCACGCAGCCGCACGAAGCTTAGATAAGGACAGTGAGAAGCACAAGTACCCTGGCCTCTTGTTGGCCTTGGCATCCTCTGTAACCTGGACGGGGCACACAGAAGGTGCTGCCTTAATGTTTGTTCAAGTCATGAAAGGAGGGGAAATTCCCTGGTGGCCAGGTGGTTAGGACTCAGCTTCCACTGCAAGGGGCACGAGTTCAGTCCCTGGCCAGGGAACTAAGTTCCCACAAGTTCCCCGTGGACTAAGTTCCCCGTGTGACGTGGTCAAAAAACTTAAAAAATTTTTTTAAAGAATGAAAGAAGGTAGAGACTGGTAACAGGGACTTGATGTGGGAAGACGGAGAGCAAAGGAACGATCTAGAAGAGAGATGGGGGATGAAGCCTAGACCAGTGGTCCTTAAGTTTAGCATAATCAAATCGAATAAGGATTTCTTAGAGTTATGCACACAGAATTTCTTGGATCAAATTTCCATAGTATTATTGTAGGGAAATGAACAGTATGGCACCAGCCTTCCTCTCCCCACGCTCTCATGCCCTCTCACCCCATGTTCTATAACCAATGACTTTGCACCGTTATGTAAACAGCTGAGATCACTTACGGAATTGCGCATGCGCATCACGAGGTAGCCGCTTGGCCACAGGCTACTTTGTGTGGTACACCAAAGGTATGAAAGCCCTGGCTGCTCCTACAGCTGCCGTGTCAGCCGGGAGAGAGGCTGCGTTATGGCTGTTCACACTGTCTCCTGAACCCAGGGTAGGCAAGGTGAGCTAAGAGGCTGGAAGGAGACTTGAGCCATAGGAAATGCAGACACATTTAGTTCCTACGGCTCCTCGCCTTGCCTACCCTGGGTTCAGGAAATAGTGGGAACAGCAAGACAACTGGCGTCATGAACAGGATCAGCAATACAATTATTATGATAGCCAAAAAGCAGAAACACAAATGTCTATTAAGTGATGAATGGATAAACAAAATGTGGCATACACATACAATGGACTACTATTCAGCAATAAAAAGGACTAAGCTGCTTGTATACTGCTACCGTATGTATGAACCTTGAAGACATCATGCGAAGTGAAAGAAGCCGGTCACAGAGGCCCACATGTTACATGAATCTATTATATAGCATTCTGGAAATGTCCAGAATAGGCAAATCTACTGGAGTCAGAAAGTAGATTAGTACTTGCCTAGGGTTGGGGGATAAGAGAATTTGGAAGTAACAACAGCATTTCTTTCTGGGGTAATGAAAATGTTCTCAAATCAATGTTGTACATCTCTGTGAATATATTAAAAGCTATTGAACTGTACACATTTTTTTTTTCTTTACTGTACCTGACAGCATGTGGGATCTTGGTTCCCTAACCAGGGATCCAACCCTAGCCTCCAGCATTGGAAGGGTGGAGTCTTAGCCACTGGACCATCAGGGAGGTCCTGACCTGTAGAGTTTAAATGGGTAAATTGTATATCTCAACAGAGCTGTTAACAAAACTTTATGCTAAGTGAAAGAAGCTAGCCTCAGAAGATCGTCCAAAATAAGCAAATCTATACAGACAGAAAGTAGATTAGTAGTTGCCCAGGGCTTGAGGGAGGGAGAGGATGAACTGTAAACAGACGTCAGGGATCTTATTGGGGTGATAGAAATGTTCTATAACTGGGCTGTGGCGATGGTTACACAACTCGATAAATTTCCTAAAAAATCATTGAATAGCATGCTTTAAAAGGGTGAATTTTATGGTATGTGAATTATACCTCAATAAAGTTGTTTTTTTAAAAAAACACGGATTGCTGAAGCCTTCTCACAGTTTCTGATTCAGTAGGTTGGAGATGGCTGGAGAATCAACCCTATTATCTGGTGACAGCTAAGGCCGGTCCAGCCCAGTGGGAGGAGGTCCCACCCCAGTGGGAGGACCGCCGGCCTACAGAGGTGAAAGGCCAAAGCCAGGAAGGGGAGGAGCCTGTTAAAACAGCAACAGCAACACGAACGAGGACGCCGTCCTGGGCACACCTCTCCACCCGGCCCACAGCCTTTCCTCCAGCGTAACCCCGGCGGATAACCGGGAGGCGGTGTAATGGGCGGCAGGGAGCCGACCGCCCCAGCGTCTGGCAGACAGGCCTCCGAGGCAGACGGCGGCAGAGTTCATTTCAACGCAGCCTCTTCCCCATCAACCGAAATTGGCAGCGTAAATAGGAACCGCTGTTTATTTGCCACTTACCTCTGTCTTGTTCCGCTTAAATACTGAGGGGAAACCGGAGCCATTAGGGTCAGAAGAAAATTACAAGCACGCAGCGTCGCTGTGGGTGGGTGAAAATGATATGAGAGATTGTAGGGGGGGGGGTAAGTAGAAGAAGGAAGGAGGGAGGGTAGGGAGAGGAGGGAAGACTGCCTTGCATCAACAGAGCATGAAATAAAATAAAATTAAATAAAGATCTGTTTGGTGGGTGGGGAATCTTCATCCCGGGAAATATGGGTGGAATTTTGGGGGGAGAGGAGAGTTGTTGTTTTTTTTTCTTTTTTTGTGAAGCCAGACCAGGGAGATGAAATTCTGATTTCTGTTGTCTGGCCTGATGAGCAAAGTTAAGGGTGATTCTTTTTTCTCTGGGTCACCAGGAAACAGGCCCAGGCAGGGGACAAAAGCCAAAAGCAATCATCGCCCCCACCTTGGGATGGGGTAAGGTAATCTCCCCCACCTCTGGGGTCTCGGCTCCCCTCCCAGGGGCTTCACACCCAGAGGCCGCCCCCTGCTCCCCCACCGGCCCCCACCCCCTGGCGGCATTAATTGGAGGCCCGAGCAGTACCATATTTATTACCTCTCCTCCTGCTCCACACTAAATCTTGTGGCAATGCTTCTAAAAGTCAATAAAACGAGAAGGAAGATGCGATAAAATTAAGGTGGAAAGTGCGATGGGGAGAGGAAATGGGAATCTTCTTTTTAATTTAGCTTTAATTTTAATTTTTTGTCACCTCTCCAAACAGCCTGCATGCTGCTGCAGTGGAGGGGTAGGGGACTGGCCAAGAAGAAGCTGTGCTTTAGGCTGGGTCTTGGGGTGAGGGGGATGAGGAGGGGGCTACCTGTCCTGGGAGCTGCAGCTGGGAGCAGGCAGGGGTTAGGGGTGGGAGGCTGCCTGCCAAAACCTTACCCAGGAGGTACTCCTTTGTTTGTGCTCCCAGCGCAGCCTGTCCAGACCTAAGGGTTTCCAGCAACCGATTCTGTGCACCCTGAGAGTAGGACCTGGGTCTGGATGATTTCAGTCATCCCTTTACCTGGTACCTGTCACATAATCCGTGGTGGCTCAGACCATAAAGAGTCTGCCTGCAATGCAGGAGACCTGGGTTCGATCCCTAGGTCAGGAAGATCCCCCTGGAGAAGGGCATGGCATTGCATTCCAGTATCCTTGCTGGAGAATCCCATGAACAGAGAAGCAAAGAGTCAGATATGACCAAGCTATTAACACGATTACTACCTACCTGGTATCGGACACATAAACAGTGGTGCTGATCTGATGATGAGGGGATCAGCATCATTGCTCAGCACATCCTAAACACAACTCACACTTACACAATTTCATCTTACTCTTTCCATCAATGCTATGAGACAGGTACTCTTACAAAGCCCCGTTTTATAGATAAGGAGATTGAGGACAGAGAGGTGAAGCCGGTTGACCATGGTCACAGAGCTTGTGAGTGGCAAGAGTGTTACTCAGGAAACAGATGTGGATAAGTGGATGAGGACATCCCTTGTGGTCCAGTGGCTAAGACTCCATGCTCCCAATGCGGGGGGCCTGGGCTTCAATCCCTGGTCACAGAACTAGTTCCTGCATGTCCCAACTAAAAGACCCAGCATGCTCCAACAAAGACCCAGGGCAGCCAAATAAATTGTTAAATTTTTTTTTTTTTAAGTGGGTGGATGAAGGCCTTCAGTGGTTAAAAAACAAATCCACCTGCCAATTGCAGGAGAGACTGGTTCGATCCCTGCTCCAGGAAGATCCCACATGCTACTAAGCAAATAAGCCCGTGTGTCACAACTGCTGAGCCCGCGCTCTGCAACAAAAGAAGTCACTGCAATGAGAAGTCTGCATGCCGCAAGAGAAAGCCCGCATGCAGCAGCAAAGACCCGGCACAACCAAAAATAAATAAATCTTTTTTTTTAATGGATGAATTAATGAGTGAATGAAACTTACAGAACGCTGACAAATGGCCAGTGGTCCTGGAGTCCCCACACACACACTGAGCCCATGAACACTGGGGCTGCAGAGCAAGACAGAGGCAGAGGCAGCTGGCCTCAGAGCTCTGTGAAGCAGAGGCTTCTCCGTGTTGGTGGGAAAGGCCTTGAGCTCAAGTCAACATTCACTGTCGCATGATTTCTGTCCCATTTTTAGGAAGGATGGAATCACACTCCATCCCTCCTCTCTCTCAAACCAGATGTTCTTCTCACAGAGGTCCAACTGGGAGACAAAGGCTCTGTGGCTCCAGCTGTAACCTCTTCCCAAAAACAGGAGCCCCCAGGCAGCAGCAGAATTGAGCCTCCTGACACCAGCCAAGTGTCAGGAAGGTGCACAGCAGAGACAAGTCAGGCCCAAGGAGAGGGTGGGGTTCCCTCAGGTCACACAGGTGGTCCCCTCTCCATATCTAGAGGTTTGCTCTGTCTTTTGTTATTTGTTGAGAGTCCCAGAGTCAGTATTCTTCCACATCCTAAGTTACCTTGTGTCTCAGGCCTTGGTAACAGCACAGGAGATGAGTAGGAGGTAGAGGCTGTTTCCTCTACCTACAGATGGGGAAACTGAGGCTTAGAGGGCTCAGATTGTCTCCAGGACCACGTACTAACCGTGGCATCAATGCCCAATGAAGGATTCTGACTGTTGTCTATCCTCAACTGAGTGTGAAAAAAAATTGTTTTCAGAAGACATTTTCCTCTATCAAGCTCAGGTTCTGAAGCAATCCTGTCTCCTCCTTGCCCCACTTCCCCATCCACTGGGCCTCCTGAGTGGCCCTACCCCACCCCAGTGTTGCCCTTCTGTATTTCTGAAGACTGGAGGAGGCCAGAAAGGATGGACTTCTTGCCCCAAATATTATTTCCCTCCTCAAAAAAACATACTCTCAAAGATAACTTGACAGCATGGAGAAGAGCACAAGAAGTATTTGTAAGTTAAAAAGAAATCAAGCTACCAAATGTCGTGCAGAGTATAATCCTATTTATGTTTCATTTTATAGTGTATGGCTATATTTGTGTTCCCGGGTAGCTCAGCTGGAAAAGAATCTACATGCAATGCAGGAGGCCCCAGTTCGATTCCTGGGTCAGGAAGATTCCCTAGAGAAGGGACAGGCTACTCACTCCAATATTCTTGAGCTTCCCTGGTGGCTCAGTGGTAAAGAATCCACCTGCAATGTGGGAGACATGGGTTCAATCCCTGGGTTGGGAAGATCAGTTGGAGAATCAACCCACTCTAGTATTCTTGCCTGGAGAATCCCCATGGACAGAGGAGCCTGGTGGGCTACAGTCCACAGGGATGAAAAGAGTTGGATATGACTGAGCGACTAAGCACAGAAGGTGAGAAGGATATACACCAAAATACTTATAGTTCTTTAGTTTCCTTCCTTAATATTTCTATATTTTCCAAACTTTCTGTTGAGAACATGTGTTCAGTGAATTTTTAAATTTGCTTTATTAGGTTACATTTTTTAAAATAATGATGCCCTTTAGCTTGCTGGCTCCATGGTCTCATAAGCATCAGCCAAGAACAGATCACATTTGTGTGTGTGTGTGTGTGTGTGTGTGTGTGTGTGTGTGTGTGTTGAGGGTCCCAACTCCCCCACTCTCTCCCAGTGACTGCTGTTCATCATAACGAGGACAATTAACCATCCCTTATTATTCACACGTCATGATTACTAATCACCCTTATTAATATCCATGCTTTGCAAAACCACGAGGCAGCTTGGCTGGGATGCTTAGAACTCCACAGGAGTCCAACCCTGACCCCAGGCACGTCCCTTCCCGCCTTGTGCCTCCACCTCCCCCTGAACTGGAATGATCTGCCCCTTCCTCATCCCTCTGCAGTGACTACTGCCCTTTGCCTCCCTTCTTTGCCCGTTCATGAGAGCCTCACATCCTGAGAGGACCACCTAATTCCCAAACCCATTTGCCACCTGAACCACTAACCTTTCTCCCACTGGAGCTGAAACAAGGGTCTTTCCTATAGTTGATCCCTTTTTCCATTCCACCACTTTGTTCATAAAATGTATGCTCTACCCCCTAACAGACGTGTTAAGGCTAAAGCCTGAACTTCATAGTCCTACCGCTTACCCATTCTCAGTCTCTAAATTTTGCTACCTGTTTGGGAAAATGCATTAGCAATTTCCCGTTAAGCTGGCTATTGATAACCTTGGCCATTTGGCTAACACTAAATCCCCTGGACAAGGTTTGAAGTAGATTTATTCTCCGGGTCACTTCAGCTCTTGGTTTCTGATGTGGTAGTGGCTATGCAGTAGTGAAATGGGCCCAGACCACGTGCACACAGGGAATTTACCCTGCTGGTAAATTACTGAGAATTTTCCAATATACCAGTCCCCAAAGAAGTGGCGTAACCTCTTCTAGGTGGAGGTGAATTTAAATCCACAAGAGATGGTTGAGTGACTTCCCTGGTGGTCTAGTGGCTAAGACACCAAGCTCCCAATGCAGGGGGCATGAGTTCGACCCCTGGTCAGGGAACTAGATCCCACTTGCTGCAACTAAAGATCCTGCGTGTTACAGCGAAAGACCCACATGCCATAGCGAGGATCCAAGTCCTGAGTGCCACAGCCGAGACTTGGTGCGGCCAAGATTTGAGTAAGGAGGGAAAAAAAAAAGGAGGTGGTTGGAGCCTCCTCTGCATTGATCATGCTCTGAGCCAAGATACCAAGGACTGACTACCACCAAAACCCCTACTGCAAGACTGAGCCGTGGTACCCTTCCTGCACCTACTCATGGAACATACTGGGGACAAAGACGATAGTGGAAGCAATTTGAGCAAAATACTCACAGCAGCTGCATTTATTACAGTAAGAAATTAGACACTCCTCACATACCCAGCAAGGAAGGAGTGACTGAAAGAGGCGGCATCTGTCGAAGTGATGGGACATCATGTGGCCATTAAAATGACCACGTTTCAGACTCTGCCACCCTGAAAATGTCTGTGTGCCTGGACGTTAGGTGAAAGCAGGAAATCCAGAGGGCACACAGCCCCCAGGAAGAGTGCCCCGCACCAGCGCAGGGGAGAACTGGGTTCCAATCCAGCCTCCCTGGTCAACACTGTTCATGAGCCTTGGTTGTTCCATTGGTAAAAGGCAATCAACTGCCCTGCTCATGATGTGGTGTTGTGGGAGGGTTAAATCAGATTGCAAAGCTCCAAACTTTGAGGGTAACAAAAAACACCCCCCGAAGGCAGTAAAAATCTAGAAAGAACTGACCGAAATGTGAACATTTAGAAATGAAAGTTCTTGGAATTCCCATGGTTAGGACTCCATGCGCTTACTGCTGGGGGTAGGTAGGACAGGTTTATTACCTGGAACTAAGATCCCACAAGCTATGGTGCAGCAAAAAAAAATTTCTTTAGATCATTTTTGGAATAAGTTAATTTAAGAAAAAACACAGGGATTTTTAAAAAGAAAGAAAGGAAAAAGACAGGACATGATTTGAGAGGAAGGGCTCCAGAGCTTTGAGAATTCCCCATGGAAGACAGAAGGCCCAAGAAGGATTGGCTGGGCTCTGGAAGAAAGAGAGAGAGGGACTTCCCAGGCTGGCCAGTGGTTGACAGTCCACCTGCCAAGGCAGGAGACACAGGTTCGTTCCCTAGTTCGGGAAGATTCCACGTGCCAAGGAGCAACTGAGGGCCACCACTCCTGAGCCCATGCTCTGAAACAGGAGAAGCCTGAGCACAGCAATGGGGAGCAGCCCCCGCTTGCCACAACTAGAGAAACCCCACACCCAGCGATGAAGACCCAACACAGCCAAAAATAAATAAATAAAAATTTTAAAAGGAAGGAAAGAAAGGAGGGAGTAAGAAGTGTGGGTTCTCCACCTACCCCACCCCCGGGGCCCCAGAGAGGACCAAAGCCACACTCCATGGCTGGGCATGAGAAATCTGTCCATCTAAAATGAGAGGGAACAAAAGTCATTCCCACCCGGCTCAGCCCTCAGGAAGCACCAAGGAGCCTAAAGAGTCACACAGGAGATGAAGAGGAAAGAAAAGCAGCGGGAGGGAAGGGGTGAGAGCTGGAAGCAGCGAGGGAGGAGGGTCCAAGTGTCTCTTCCTGTAGCTTGTATCTTGCCCCCATCAGGGACTGGCTCTGCCAGGCAGCTCCAGGAACGAGAAATAAAGAAGCACCTTTGCTAGCTGGCGGCCACCACCTCCTCCTTCTCTTCTGCTGCCCAAACAGCATCTCCTTCCCTGGGTATCCATTTGAAGAATGAAGAGGCTAGTAAGCCCAGTTTAATGTAAATCACTGACCTGAGCATTTCTGGCAGAGAACAGGGTCCTCCC
The DNA here is from genome assembly GCA_007570785.1 of Antilocapra americana. NCBI lineage: Eukaryota > Metazoa > Chordata > Mammalia > Artiodactyla > Antilocapridae > Antilocapra > Antilocapra americana. The sequence continues at coordinate 40,994,680 of ML664177.1, forward strand.
CAGTGTGTATCTGCCCTGGGGACTTTAGAAAGACGCAGGGCCCCAGACACCCCCAAGGCTAGACCGTCCCTCTTTATTATCCTAGCACAGCCTGGGGACCACCTTGCCTCCCTGTCTGAACTTCCTCCCATCCCACCTTCTTTCTTCAAGGAGTGGGAATGGGGTCAAAGACACAAGGTGGAGTTGAAGGAGGGGAGGATGAAGAAGGGAAAAGGATGCTCTTTAGGGGGAGGTAGTGGAGAAACATTTTCCTCCACGGCTGTGTTTTAAGGGGAAAGGGAAAAAAAGAGGCAGATCACCTTGAGGGAGCAGATTCCTCAAATGTAGGAACTGATAGCATTTTAGTAAGGATCCAAGTAATTCAGCCTCCTCCTCTCTTCCCAGTGCACTCTAGTTTTTTATTTTTCCGTTCTTTGTTTTCGGCTCCTCTGGGTCTTCATTACTTCATTACAGGAAGCTGTGTGAGCTTCCTCTAGTTGCAGCAATCAGAGACGACTCTGCTGCACTGAGTGGGCCCTGGGCACGTGGGCTCCAGAGTTGCTGCACGGCCCACAAGCTCAGTTGCTCCGAGGCATGCGGGATGTTCCCGGACCAGGGATCGAACCCGTGTCCACTGTATTGGCAGGCAGATTCTAGACAACCAGACCACCCGGGAAGTCCCACTTCTAATATGCCAGGAACTGGGTCAAGGCCCTTTCAGCTTCCCCTCACCCACCCTCTGCTCTAGGAAAGCAGCCTCTTTGTGCTTTGGTGCCTGTGTCCCCAGCGTGTCCACCTCTAGGCTCTGCTCTGCTAGTTCCTTCCACCAGGCACCCCTGCCCTTCCCCACCAGTCAGAGTCTCATAGCACCCCCTCCTTCACAAGGCCAGGCAGTCTCTCAACTAGAAACACTCCTTTTTGTCTCTGCTGTCTGGGAAAGGAATCACACGCTGGGATTTCCTGCTCACACCCTGATCCCCCAACTGAATGGCATTTCGCTCATTCCCTGTGCTGTCTTTCACCTAATCAATCAATCAACAAGCTAAGAAAAGTACTTGGGGTGGGGGATGGGAGGCCACAAAATTGCCCAAATCCCAGGTAACTGATCCTATCAATGAAGTTTGGATTCACAGTGCAAGGCACATCACACAGGCCATCCTCTGAAAGTTGCATCTCCACCCTACAGAGCAGATCCTATTGCCATCCCATCCTGCCCAGGATCCATGCTGACCCCCCAGCTGATAAATGATTGGAACCCCAGGCTGGTTAACCCCAAGACTCACGTTCTTCCTATTCTGTCACACTGCCTCTTACAGGTCTTTTCTGGGGGAAGAGGGAGCTGCCCCCATTCTGAATTCTCCCAGAAGGGAGATGATTCCTCTTTGCTTCTTCAGTCTCGTCCAAGCTAAACTCTGACCAGCTCCACCACTCAGCCATCTGTTGGGCAGGTTGGGTGGGTGGGGTTATGGAGTCCCGGGCACTAACAACATTAATGGACGTGACCAAGCACCTTCTTATGGGCGCAAGGAGCTAGGAGGCACAGACATCAGAAACCTCTGGGAAGGACTTTCCTGGTGGTCCGGTGGTTTAGACTCCCTGCTTCCAACACAGGGGCACAGGTTCAATCCCTGATCAGGGAGGTAAGATCCCTCATGTTGCATGGCCAAAAAAATCTTCTGGGATAGAGCCTCACTGCATTACTTATTCCTGGGTCAGTCTGCAGCTTAGCAGCAGAAATTAGCCTGGAGGGAGAGGCTGCTAGGGGAGAAGGAGGCTCATGCAGAAAGAGATGCTCACAGAGGGGAGAAAGGACCCCCTGACCTTGGCAGACATCCCCACCAGCCCCTAGTCCTGAGCTGGGATGGGGAGAGGGGTTGATCCCACCTCAGTCTCTGAAATTTCTCTCTTGACTTCCTGTGTGTGTGCTCAGTCGCTCAGTCATGTCTGACTCTTTGCGACCCCATGGACTGGGACCCACCAGGCTCCTCTGGCCATTGGATTCTCCAGGCAAGAATGCTGGAGTGGGTTGCCATTTCCTCCTCCAGAGGATCTTCCCAACCCAGGGATCGAACCCGTGTCTCTTGTATCTCCTGCATTGCAGGTGGAGTCTTTACCACTGCACCACCTGGAAAGATCATGACTTCCTAGGCCTTTGGAGAAATGCTACAGTTCTTCCCTGGGCCCTTATCTTCACATGAACTTCACATGAACTCCCCTTACCTGAACTCAGGCAGCCTGTAGGATAGATGGAACACAACACTGGCCTCTCTGTTACACACACACACACACACACACACACACACACACACACACACGCGCGCGCGCAATTTAAACTGACCCTTCCCCATGCATTATCTTAATTGGTTTAAACCTCAGAACAGGGTCCTGGGAGGTGGGCAGGGCAGATGTCTTGAACCCATTTCTTAGATGACGAACCCGAGATTCAAGGAAGGTAAGCAACTGAATCAAGGTCACACTGTCCGGAGCTAGTGACCACGTTACTGACGAGCCCACAGCCATTCAGTGCCCAGGTCAGCACTGAGCACTTCCCATGCATCTGACGTTCATTCATGCCCATGGGGGGTTTGTCTTCTCCATCTCCCCATTTCGCAGATGATGAAACACGCACTTAGAGTTGTTAGGTGATTTGGAGAAGCCACTTGGAGCCAAGCCTCAAACCGCCTGGCCCCAAGGACCCTCCCCAGCACCTGTGACAGTGTGTGACCCACCAAGGGGCTCACTGAACATCTGTAGCATGTTTGTCCACTGAGTTGTTCCCCACTTGCTTGATCTTGCTTCTCCTTCAGGACCGTTCCTGTCCTTCTCTCTCCTGACTCCTTACACAGCTCCAGCCAGACATTTGACATATCTCCCCAAGGAATTCAGGGTCACGGAAACCCCAGGCCCCCTAAGGAGGCTGGAAAGACAATCTGCCACGTCCCTCCCCACACCTACCAGCTTTCAGGGATTTGTAGTTTGATGCAGACACCCCTTGCCTCAGTTTCCCCACCTGTACCAGAGCTGTAGGCAAGCAGACTTCTGGAAAAGAGGCCCTCTACCTCCTTCCACCTCAGGGGGTGCTGGATCCTCTTCCTCTCTCGAGCCCCGCAGAACCCCAGACATGCAGTGAGGGAACTGCCAGGGGAGAGACCAGGAGAGGTATGAGGACTGGCCAGGCCCACTTCCAGAGAGTGCCTTCTGAAACAGGGAAGATGCTAAATCTAAGGGCAGGGGTCTCTCAGGGAAAATCCCCCACAGGGTGAGGTTTGAAGATCCCTTTGGAACACAGCCAACTCCAGCTGCCCCAACTCCAGGCGTTAATCAGTCAACATCACTGAGAGTTCACTGGGCCTGCAGGCAAACAAAGGGTGAAGACGCCACTCCTGCCAACCACCAGCCAAGAGAGATGCTTCACTTGGGCACACGGAGTGCTTCTCTGGGCACAATCTTGTTTAAGCTTGCCAGCAACTCTGAAAATTATGTCCATATCACAAAGAGTGAAGCAGAGGTCTCAGTGGCCGGCCCCTTGTCACATGGCTGTGTGTGTGTTGGATGCTCTATGTCCGACTCTTAGTGACCCTATGAACTCTAGCATCCAGGCTCCTCCGTCCATGGGACTTTCCAGGCAAGAACACTGGAGTGGGTAGCCATCTCCTTCTCCAGGGGATCTTCCCAACCCAGGGATTGAACCTGGGTATCCCACACTGCAGGCAGATTCTTTACCATCGGAGCCACCAGGGGAGCCCCAGTCACATGGTTGGGACACAGCTAAACTAGAGACAAATGCCAGGCTTTTGGGGCCTGTGCCCACATCTTGTTCTGAGAACAAAGCTGTTCCCTCACCAACATCTCCCAAGCCTTCCTTTTTTAAAGATTTGTATTTATTGATTTTTGGCTGCGCTGGGTTTTCATTGCTGTGTGCAGGCTTTCTGTAGTGGCCTGAGCGGGGACTACGCTCTAGTTGCAGTTCACAGGCTTCTCATTGCGGTGGCTTCTCTTGTTGCAGAGAACGGGCTCTAGAGCGTGGGCTCAATAGTTGGGGGACATGGACTTCTTTGTCCTATGGCAAGTAGAATCTTCTGGACCAGGGATCGAACCCATGTCCCCTGCATTGGCAGACAGATTCTTAACCACTGGACCATCAGGGACGTCCCCGAGGCTTCCTTTGATAGAGGCTGGATGCCTTACACATTCCTCCTCCCCCCAGCCTCTCACCTGTCCTGGGGTCCAAGAGCACATGAGGAGGGCCCTAGGTTTAGAACCCTGAGCTTCAGTGGTCTATGACAGGACTGGAGGAGACTCTTGAGAGTCCCTTGGACTGCAAGGAGATCAAACCAGTCAATCCTAAAGGAAATCAACCCTGAATATCCATTGGAAGGACTGATGCTGAAGCTCCAATACTTTGGCCACCTGATTCAGAGAGGTGACTCATTGGAAAAGACTCTGATACTGGAAAAGATTGAAGGCAGGAGGAGAAGGAGTGACCAAGGATGAGATGGTTGGATGGCATCGCTGACTCAGTGGACGTGAGTTTGAGCAAACTCTGGGAGATAGCAAAGGAGGGGAAAGCCTGGTGTGCTGCAGTCCACGGGGTCACCAAGAGTCAGACACGACTTAGCGGCTGAACAACAACAGGACACCTGGCTCAGGGCCCCCCACTGGACCTTCACCCCCACGCAGCACATGTCTCTCTGTGCTTCCCACGGCTGCCCTGCCAGTCCCCACTGCCTGCAGCCCGAGGATGACAGGAGACAAGAGTGGGAGGAGCAACGCTCCTGACCCCCAGCCTGGCTGTGACCAGCGAGACCCGATTCCCCTCCAGGCCACCCCTGCCATGCCTTCTGGCCAGGCCCCTCCGGGAGCTCCGAGGATTGACCGATGTCAGAGCGCCACCTAGTGTGCCTGGTGGGCGCCCCGGCCCCACCCAGGACCTGCTCGGTTCCCTTCACCTCCTCCAGGGCGGGTCAAACACCAGGAAGAGTCTCTACCCTGGCTGGGACTCACTTCCAAAGAGCCTCAAATCCTACCTGCTGACATTCTGCGCTGTGAAACTTCCTCCCATCACAGAGAGACCCTGGAACCTAGTGAGGGCGGTCCCCTCACGATTCAAAAGCTTTGCCCCATCACGGGACTGCAGTTTCTGCAAAGCCCTGGCTTCATACTGCCTGTAAGGCTTAAAATGAGCTTTCCAATAGTTTAATCAAATTGCATTATTTTGTGTCCATTGGCGAGAAGCAGATTTCCCAAATTAGCCACAACTATGGTAAACCTTCTTTGTGTCCTCTTGGTGACCCCATGGACTGAAGCCCACCAGGCTCCTCTGTCCATAGAATTTTCCAGATCTTGGAACAAGTCTTGATATTGAACAAGAGCCTCATATAATGAACAGTGTAGGAGTCTGTGCTCCTTACCACCCCTTCCCCCGGCTGATAGAGTCAAATGAGCACAGAACATGGGCAAGGAGGTCAGGCAAGATTCCAGGTTTGAAGCCTTGCTCCATACCAGCTGTGTGACCTTGAAAAATTCACTCAACAATGCCCTGGGGGTGACCTAATAGGGAAGGAAATCCAAAAAAGAGGGGATATCTGTGTACACATAGCTGATTCACTTTGCGGTACAGCAGAAACTAATACAACATTGTAAGGCAACTATACTTCAATAAAGAATTTTTTTTAAAGAAAGAAAAACTCACCTAGGCTTTCTGAGCCTCACTTTTCCCACCTGTGAGATGGGGTTGTAATGAGCATCGTATGAGATAACAAACGTGGCCTTCAGCAGTGCCAGCCACTTACCCGAGTCTCCGTAACAGCCGACTCGTCTCCCGTGGGGACTCCACAGCACCTCAAGCCATTTTCTCGGTCTTGAAGCACGCATCACAGGCGTGTTGCCTGTTTTCTGTGGACTTGTCCATCTACCCACCCCGGCGGCACGCCAACGGTGACTGTGTATTGACCAGCCGCTGGACCGGGGGTTCTCAGGCCAAACGGCCACACCTGTGGAAGAGCCCGTTCTTCAGTTCAGAGGCGAAACCAACCCAGCTTTCTAGTCCTGTCCAAACACGCCCCATCCCAGAGCCTCAGGCTTCTTCCCCCTCTGAAGTGGTGTTGAAGCTCCTGGCTTACACAGTTGTGTTAGGACATAAAGAAGACGTAGTTGAAGGCGCTGGGAAGGGGTGTAACACCCAGCAAGTAGAATAACAGGTAGAATTTATTATGCTGATCACTGGGAGGCCCAGCTGGTTTTCAAAGCAATGTCAGAAGGAATTCCCTGGTGGTCCAGTGGTTGAGAATCCGCTTTCCAACTCAGGGGATGCACATTCGATCCCTGATTGGGGGACTACAAGCCCACATACAGCAGCGCAACTGAGACTGCAAGCCACAAAAGTCTGAACCCATGTGCTCTAGAGCCTGCTTGCCACAACAAAAGGTCCCATGTGCCGCAACCTGACATGGCCAAAAATAAAATAATTAATTGAATTTTTTTAACTACATCAAAGGAAAACAGCAAGAGCTGTGTCATCTCAATTGTGCACCAGAGACATCAGGGCAAGGAAGCCTAGGGCAAGCCGGGCCCAGGTGAGAAATGCTTGAAACAGGCAAAAATGAAAGCCCAGTTAGGGTCTCAGTCAACAACTGATCCACAGAGAAGACATCCCACAGGCCAGGAGCAACTGGGTGGGGGGGGCCTCTCCTTCCCCCGGGCTGGGGATGGGGAATGGGGCAGTGTGGTGGAGGAGGTGAACAGCCTCTTTATTAACACAGTTATTTTATTTGCCAAAAGGTAATCATCCTAAGTGAGGTCAGCGGCTGGCCCGAGTTGCCGTGGCAACAGAAGCCAATGGCTTCCAGCAGCAGCAAGGGCTGGAGGCTCCTGAGGAACAAGCCCCACCAGGCCTCTCTTCTCCTCCCCCAGAGAAGGGCTGAACTACACCTGCTCAGGTCTGCGTTCCCCCTCCCAGCCCCAAGTGGCAGACCAAGAGTCCTTGGGAGAACACCAGCCCAGGTTCACAGGCGGTCCATCTTAGGGGAGAGGGACCTTGGCACCCACCATCCCTTCCCATCCCATGATAGCCCTGCCATGAAGTGACTGAGTGTCGCCTGACCATTTCAGACCACTGTGGCTCAGAGGGGTTAGTGACCTGTCCACAGACACACAGAACCTGGAGATTTCGGGTCCGGAAGCCAGAAGCACCACTCACAGTCGCCTCAGAGCCAGGGGCTGTGAGACTGACAGGGAGGGACTGGACCGGGGTCTCGAATCACCACAAAACAGGTGTGGAGGAAAAGTTGCTAAAGTAAAATCAGAGAGGCCTGGGTTTGAGTCCCAATCCCCACCTCGCAGGTCCCATTACCCACAGCAGATGGGCTCTGAGCCTCAGTTTACCCAAGACATTCTGCATCTGTGACTTGTCAGACTCCACAAGTTCAAGCAATGACCAAGACATGTTTCTCCATCTGTAAAATGGACTGATAAAGGCCTGTCCCGGGGACCCAGGCAAACTTGCCCCAATGTACACAAACGTAAGACTCTAGTCCTGTGGTTCTGGTCGTTTACTCATTAAGTCAGGTTAGCGACTCTTTGCGACCCCATCGATGGTAGCCCACCAGGCTCCTGCCCGTTGGGTTCTCCAGGCGAGAACAGAGGAGCTGCCACTTCCTTCTCCAGGGGATCTTCCCAACCCAGGGATCAAATCCGAGTCTCCTGCTTAGCAGGCAGATTCTTTCCCGCTGAGCTGCCGATTGACACCTACTTTATTTTCATCCAAATCTCAAAGAGTGTTAACTCTGCAGAGAAGAGTTAACACCGACTGTGAGTGGTGCTTCAGGCTTCTGGCCCTGAAATCTCCAGGTTCTGTGTGTCTGGGGACAGGTCACTAACCCCTCTGAGCCACAGTGGTCTGTGAAATGGTCAGATAATGCACCCTGACCCCAAATCCTCCAGCCCTGAAGTCCAGGGGACACCACAGCAGAGGCAGGTCCAAGGCCAGGTACAGCCAGGCTGTTGGGGGTCTCCTTGGCTTGTGGTCATAAAGCGAAGAGGAACTAAAGAGCCTCTTGATGAAGGTGAAAGAAGAGGATGAAAAAGCTGGCTTAAAACTCAACATTCAAAAAACAAAGATCATGGCTTCTGGTCCCATCTCTTCATGGCAAATAGATGGGGAAACAATGGAAACAGTAACAGACTTTATTTTCTTAGCTTCCAAAATCACTGCAGCTGCTGCATGCAGCCATGAAATTAAAAGACGCTTGCTCCTTGGATGAAAAGCTATAAAAAACCTAGACAGTGTACTAAAAAGCAGAGACATCACTTTGCCCACAAAGGTCCGTCTAGTCAAAGCCACACTTTTTCCAGTAGTCATGTACAAATGTGAGAGTTGGACCATAAAGAAGGCTGGGCACTGAAGAATTGATGCTTTTGAACTGTGGTGTTAGAGAGGACTCTTGAGAGTCCCTTGAACTGCAAGGAGATCCAACCAGTCCATCCTAAAGGAAATCAATCCTGAATAGTCACTGGAAGGACTGATGCTGAAGCTGAAGCGCCAATGCTTTGGCCACCTGATGCAAAGAGCTGACTCACTGGAAAAGATTCTGCTGCTGGGAAAGATTGAAAGCAGGAAGAGAAGGGGACGAGATGGTTGGATTGCATCACCGACTCAGTGACATGAGTCTGAACAAGCTCCGGAAGATGCTGAAGGACAGGGAAGCCTGGCAAGCTGCAGTCCATGGGGTTGCAAAGAGTTGGACACAACCGAGCAACTGAACAACCACCACAAAGCATCTACCATGCTCTGGTACAGAAGTGTGACACAGGTACAAGAAAGTGGAAGTGTTAGACACAGTCACGTCCAGACTCACTGACACCCTATGGACTACAGACTGCCAGGCTCCTCCGTCCGTGGAATTTTCCAGGCAAGAATACTGGAGGGGGTAGACATTCCCTTCTCCAGGGCATCCTCCCAACCCAGGGATCACATCCAGGTCTCCTGCATTACAGACAGATTCTTTCCTGTCTGGACCGCCAAGGGACAACCACAACCAGAAGGAATTCTGATGGGGTGGCGGAGGGGCTGACAGGTTCTAAGGGAGTGTCTGGGCATGCTTTGTGGGGAGAGGGGCAGTGAGACTTGAGCTGCATATCCTAGAAGGTGGGTGTGGGGATGAGATTAGGAAGAGAGACATTTCCGGGCAGCCGAAATGACCCCCAATAAAAGCCTTCAAAGTGTCAGGTGCAGCAGGGTTTGGGGGGAAGAGGGTTTGAGAAGGGCGAGGGCAGAGTGAAGGAACTTCAAGGGACCCAGGAGGATGTAGGAGCCAGATTGGGGCAGGTTGTGGATAGCTTTGACCTTGAGGCTAAGAAATCTGCACTTTGTCTTGGAGGCAACAGGAGCCATTGAAGTTTTCTGAGCTGGGACAGGAAAGATCTGATTTGCATGTTAGGATTACCCTTTGGAGAGGGAGTGGAGGCAAAAAGGCTATCAGAGGACTTCCCTGGTGATCCCATGATTAAGAATCCACCTGCCAATGCAGGGGACATGGGTTTGATCCTGGTCCAAGAAGATTCCACACGCTGCGGAGCAGCTAAGCCCGTGCTCCACAACAGAAGAAGCCACCGCAATGAGAAGCCCCCGAACCGCAACGAGAGTAGCCCCTACTTGTCCCAACTAGAGAAAGCCCAGTGCAGCCATAAATAAACAATTTTTACGGGAGCCACCTCCCCCTATTAACAAAAGCAACAGCTCATGGCCTGACTGGAGACCTTTTGTTGTTGTTCAGTCGCTAAGTTGCGTCCAGTTCTTTGCAACCTCGTGAACTGCGGCACCCCAGGCTCCCCTGTCCTTTACCATCTCCTAGAGTTTGCTCAGGTTCATGTCCATTGAGTCGGTGATGCTATCTGACCATCTCATCCTCTGCTGCATTCTTCTCCGTTTGCCTTCAGTCTTCCCCAGCATCAGGGTCTTTTCCAATGAGTTAGCTCTTTACATCAGGTGGCCAAAGTATTGGAGCTTCAGCATCAGTCCTTCCAATGACTATTCAGGGTTGATTTCCTTTAGGATTGACTGGTTTGATCTCTTTGCAATCCAAGGGACTCTCAAGAGTCTTCTCCAGCACCACAACTCTAAGGGACCAATTCTTGTAAGGAGGCCTTACAAGCCCTTTTTAAACCACTGCACACAGGCCTCAAGCTGGGTTCCCAGCCTGGAGGCAGGCACTGAAGACAGTGAAACTCCAGGCGCTGGTTCCCACACTGGCCTCCTCAGGAAGGGCCCCAACATTGCCTGAGGAGGTATCTAAGTTCCCTGAAAGGGGAAGGGGCAGGGGACTAGAAGGGGGCCAGGAGGGAGCCCCTTTACTGAGGATCTGCTCAGTCCTCACCCTTTACCCCTAGGTCCCTGTGACCATGGGGGTAAGTGCCCTGAAATAATTATCTCTGTTCCAAAGAAGGAAACCAAGAGCTGAGAGGGTTAGGAACAGCCCAGGAATCCCAGGACAGGATACAAGCTCAGGTGGGTCTGGCCTCAAACCTCCTCAGACCACAGGCAGGAAGAGAAACTGAGACCTTAAGGATGCAAACCTCTCTCCTCCCGGGAGGAGGACCACTCTGGCCCAGATACCAAGGGGAGGCGTTCTGGAGGCCCCTGTTCCCCCGCCCCTCCCCCAGCAGTCTCCCCAGCAGTCACATCAGGGTCCCAGCCTCCTAGGACACATGCTCACACATGCTCATGCTTTGAATTCTTAGTGCATCAGAGACATTCACAGAGAACATCATCGCAGTTCATCCAGTTTCCCAGTTTAGATTCACCAACCTCATCTCAGGATGCCAACCGGAGTTCCCGGCCTGTGCCAGAGGACATTTAGTAAAAGCAGGAGATCCCAGAGGGGGTACCCAGGATGGGGTTCACACCCCACCAGCCCTGAGGGACCCCCCCTGGGGTGAGGGGGACATGGCAGACAGAAGTTCTGAGGGAAGGGTGAGCGCCTGAAGGGGGACAAGGACAGCAGGTTAAAGGGGGACGTCTGGGCAGGAGACAAAGGCAGGGCGAGAGGCAGAGAGGAAGCAGACGGTTCTGGTTCACAGCTGAACCTGCAGTGATGCCCAGGGTGCTGGCCACACACCAGCCCAGTAATAGCACCAGTTCAGGCCTAAACTTGAATCAATCCATCTAAGGCTTGGCCGCAATCAGCCGCAAGGAAGATTAGCAAACACCAGGGAGGGAAGGAGGAGGAGGGTGCCTGGTCAAGGAATGATGTGCATGGAATCTATCTTGGTGGGGAAAGGGGATTCAGCACCCCTTCCCACAAGATATAGAGTAGGAAGTGGAGGTAGGAGGCAGACTGAGCTATGTCAGCTTGGAGGGAACAGATATGACCCACTGAGGCTAGTCAGACCCTAAAACTCTCCCTCCAATACCTCTCTCCCTCAACCTCAGCAAGCTCAAGTGAGACACCAAGAAACCCAGTGAACCCCAGTGAACCCCAGTGAGTCTCCAGAATGTCTGAGCAGCTCAAGCTGTTCACGCCATCCTTGGCAGAGGAGGGCAGTCTCAGCAGGGGATCTGTGGTGCCCCCCGTGGTCCCCTTCAGGCCAGGTTGTACCCGGGATGACCGAATGGGCTACATTCCCGCCCTGCAAATGCTCTGGAGACAGAGTGGAAAGTAGGAGGCTACAAATGGAATCAGCTGCCCAGCATAACGTATTAGCATCTAGGCGAGATTAATCAAGCCCAGAAACCTCGAGCAGACCCCTAATTAGTTGCTGCTGATAACTATATTCGTCATGCTCTCCAATTATTCCACTGTAAATTTCAGAGTTTAATTGCACCTTGTTCTTCATTGAAGTGTCACTGTTTGCACATGCTCCCCTAATTCTTTAGCAAATTTGACAAAATTCAGCATTAAATATAGATTATCTTTAGATTTCCATAATTAACACAACCAAACTGTCTCAGGCCTAAATATTTCTCCCAGCACCATAAATCTGGCCTGTCCCCGGAACCAAGAGAGCTGCTCCCAGCTCCCCCGGCAGAGGCTGCAGTGAGAACACGCACGCACGCACATCCTTGAACTCACATAGGACATGCCTGTGAAGGGCTGGGGCTGGGGTGCAGGAGAGGCTTCACTGAGGGCACGCATCCAGGGACCGTCCCACCCTTAAACGTGTGGGAGACCCCACTGAGGCTGCTTGCTGGGGCATCTCAGCCGAGTCCCAGGGCTTAGAAGGCCAGGCCAGCGTCATGGCTGACCTCTGTCCCTGGTGATTTTGTGTGTTAGCCGCTCTGTCGTGTCCGACTTGTTGCAACCCCACCGACTGTAGCCCACCAGGCTCCTCTGCCCATGGGATTCTCTAGGCAAGAATACACTAGAATGGGTTGCCATTTCCTTCTCTAGGGGATCTTCCCAACCCAGGGATCGAACCCAGGTCTCCCGCCTTGTGGACAGATTCTTTAATGTCTGAGCCACCAGAGAAGCCCCCAGCAGACAGGCCATAAGCCACTCCACACCATGAAAGCCAAAGGACCCATGTGAACTTTATCCCCATTAAGGCAGTCCTCGATTCTGCTAGGGACATGGCCCAGGCAGACAGGAGTGCTCTGTGTGCCCACCCTCTCTCTGGCATCCTCACTGACCAACCTTCTCCCCAGACTCACCAGGTGGACACGTGGTTGCTGTTCAGTCGCTGAGTCATGTCTGATGCTTTACAGCCCCATGGACTGCAGCTCACCAGGCTCCTCTGCCCTTCATTGTCCCCCAGAGTTTGCTCAGGTGAATGTACATCCCTTCCACTCTGAACACACTCACCCGGGGCTCTCAGTTCAGACTGGAGGGGAGGGAGGAATTCACACCCACACTCTCAACATCAGGCTGCAAACCTTTTCCACCAGCCCCCCCAAACCCCAATTTTTTGTTGGGGAACAACAAAACCAGCAAGGTGTCCCATTTCCAAGCCCCAGGGAACAGATCCATTGGTTTATCCCAAGTAGGGTTTCCCAGATGGCGCTAGTGGTAAAGAACCTGCCTACCAATGCAGGAGATGTAAGAGATGTGGGTTCAATCCCTGGATCAGGAAGATCTCCTGAAGGAGGACACGGCAACTCACTCCAGTATTCTTGCCGGGATAATCCCATGGACAGAGGAGGCTGGCTACAGTCCACAGGGTCACAGAGTTAGATAGGACTGAAGTGACTCAGCACACACCGCACACACCCCAAGTCAAGTCTGGCTGGTCCAGAGTTCAACTTCCTGCCAAGCCCCGCCCCCCAACTGCAGTCACGTGGGCGTGCACGCACACACTGAGATGTACACACAGATACAGAGACAAATGGACTCAGATACACAGGGACACACAGTCACACACCGACACGCAAAAACAGACATACACAAACAGAAACACACACACTGCTCTGCCCCAGCCCGGAAGAGGGAGTCAGCCAGATAGGAGAATACTCACTCCCCAGAAACCAGGGGCATATCTAGAACCTCGCAGCACTGAACGGCCAGAGCGGGCTAGGGGCTCCAGAAGACAGCTCCCCAGTCCTCTCATACTCTTAAGAAGCCTCAGAGGATACTCGCTGCAAATTTGGAGGAAAATCCCTGACCTTTAATGAGATTTGAGTTTTTGCCCCAATGAGGGGTGCTGAGCTGGGGGTGATGGAGCTCTCTGAGTGCAGCACGCTAGGAGATGGGGACAGACACAGCTTACAGGGCAGGGAGGGACTGGGCAACCAGTGGTGGGGAGGCTCCAGGGCCAGCGGCCTCCAGGACAGGCCAAGACAGAGGACCAACAGATAGGAGGTCAGGCTGCCACCCAGCCCTACCCTGCCGGGCCGAGAGGCCCCCAGGCCGACTCAGGTGTCTGCGGGGGCCAGGCTGCACTCTGGATCCAGGACTCTGGATTCCCTACCTCAGAAGGAAGGGGGGGCTAAGGTCCACCCTGATCAGAGGCGCTGCTCACGGCCAAGAAGAGTAGGAAGCGGCAACAGAGGGTGGGGGTTGTACAGCCCACTCAGGGTCATTGGCTTTGGAGGGTGATGAGGGGCAGTTACTGAGCAGCTGGCTGGCTCCAGGCACCTGTTATCAGCATTCTGCAGAAAACCCTGCAAGAGACACAATGGCCCCCTTGATCAGATGAGGAGAGTGAGGATCAGAGAAGTTGAAGGAATTGCCCACAGCCGCCCAGGTGGCAAGTGCCCGAGGCAGCACCTGAACCAAGGTCTGCCAGGCCCTCAAGTCTGTGTTTCCCCCGATCTGCTGGCAAGCAGCACCTCGCAGGCCATGAAGACACCACTTCTTCACCTGTCTCCTCCTCTTCCAGGTACTTGGGCCATCTGGGTCAGAGCTTGGGTTCAGGCTCCAGAGTGATGGGAACTCAGGGAATCTTCCCCACAGCTCAACCCCAAATTACAAGATGTCCCCGAGGCACAAAAGAGAGGATGTTTGTCAGCTGAAATCCTGTCTACCCTACCCCACTGGCTAAAGTTTGAGTTCCCTCCTTCCCTACTGAATAACAGAAGGGATCAGAGGCCCTCAACCCAATCTTAATATCATGAGCCTGAAGCCCTTGGCAATATCCTGCCTGAGTGGTCATCTGAGTGCTTGCATTCCTCCAGTGACAGGGAGCTCACTACCTACAAGTACCCCCATTCAATCTTTGGAATCCTGTTGAGACTGAGCTGTTATCTGATTCCCTGGGCCTTCCATTGGGCCCATCCTGCCCTCTGGGTTATCAGTCTGGCCCATGAAAGCTCTTCTGTAATCAGAATACCACAACCGCTGCTCCCACTACAACCACCACCCCCAGGCATTCACTCTCCTGGCTAAACTCTTTCTCATTTCCTCAACCATCGCAAACTGTCCTCCCCCGTCCCTCCCACCCACCCACAGTTGTCAGTGGAATTGTTGACAGACAGGAGTGGTTAAAACAACCATTTTGGATGGACTTGGCAATGATGGCACAGGCAATAAAAGAAGGTAAATGAGACTACACCAAAATTTAAAACTTCTAGGTATCAGAGAGAGCTTCCCAGGTGGTACAATGATAAAATGATAAAAGAATCTGCCTGCCAATACAGGAGACACAGCAGATGTGGGTTCAATCCCTGGGTCAGGAAGATACCCTGGAGCAGGGAATGGCAACCCACTCCAGTATTCAAATAAAAAAAGATGAAAAACAGAACTACCATATGATCTGGGCTTCCCAGGAGGCACTAATAGTAAAGAATACGCCTGTTAATGCAGGAGACATAAGAGAGGCAGGCTTAAGAAGATGCCCTGGAGAAGCACATGGCTACCCACTCCAGTAATTCTTGCTGGAAGAATCCCATGGACAGAGGAGCCTGGAGGGCTACAGTCCATAGGGTTGCAAAGAGTCAGACATGACTGAAGTGACTGAGCATGCACACAACATATCGGCCAGTAATCCCACGTCTAGGTATATATCCATAAGCATTAAAACACAGGATCTCACAGAGAGATCTGCACCTCCATGTTCACTGCAGCATTAGTCGCCACGGCCAAGAGACAGAAGCGACCCAATGCCCATCAGCTGATGAATGGATAAACAAAACATACTCTGAAATATTATTCGGCCTTAAAAAGGGGAGGAAATCCTGTCACATGCTACATGAATGAACGCTGAAGGCATTGTACTAAATGAAATAACATGGCCATAAAAAAGATACTGTATGATTCCACTTCAGTGAGTATCTAAAGCTGTCAAATTCACAGAAACAGAAAATAGAATGGTGGGCGTCAGGGACTGGGATGAGGAATGTTGGTTTAATGGGGGAAGAGTTTCAATTCCGTAAGATGGGAACGATCTGCAGACCTATTTCACAACAGTGTGAAAATACTTAACTCCTGGAATGTACACATAAAAGTGATAAGGATGGTAACCAAAAATGAAGGAAAGAGAAATGATTTTGGAGTCAGGCAAAATCGGCTTCGCGTTCCAGCTCTGTCATTTCCTAGCTGCATGACCTCGGGGCAAGCTGCCGAATGTCTGTGAGCCTCAGTCCCCCCAGCTAGATGCGGAACTTGAGAGCGTCTGAGAAGAGCGTTATCTTCCTGGCAGAGTCAGTGGAGGACCTTGGACATGGTCACTATTGGAGGGATAAATTAGGAGGAAGGGATTAACAGATACATACTACTATGCATAAAATTCCCTGGTGGCTCAGACGGTAAAACGTCTGCTTACAACGTGGGAGACCCAGGTTTGATACCTAAGTCGGGAAGATCCTCTGGAGAAGGCAATGGCAACCCACTCCGGTACTCTTGCCTGGAAAATCCCATGGACGGAGGAGCCTGGTAGGCTACAGTCCATGGTTGCAGAGTCGGACACAACTGAGCAACTTCACTTTAGTGACTTTTAGTCACTTGTATAAAATAGATAATCGGCCTTTCCTGGTGGTCCAGTGGTTAAGAGTCACCTGCCAATGCAGGGGACACAGGTTCGATCCTTAGTTGCAAAAGATTCCACATGCCAAGGGGTATCTAAGCCTGTGCACGGTAACTACTGAAGCTCAGGCTCCCTAGAGACCGAGCTCCTGAAGAAGAGAAGCCACCGCAATGGGAAACCCGAGTACCGCAACTAGAGTTGCCCCAACCCAAAGCAACTAGAGAAAGGTGATGCACAGCAGTGAACACCCAGTGCAGCTCGAATTTCAATAAATCAATAAATGAAACTATTTCTTAAACACCTGTTAAAAAATAAGTAAAATAAAAATAGATAACCCTCAAAGACCTTCTATATAGCACAGGGGACTATACTCAATATTTTGTAATAACCTATAAGGAAAAAGAATCTGAAAAAGCATACATACACACACGTATAACTGGATCACTGCACTGTACACCTGAAATTAAGACAACGTTGTAAGTCAGCTAGACTTCAGCTGTGTTTGTTTTTGTTGTTGTTTAATCACTCAATTGTGTCCAGCTCTTTGCAACCCTATGGACTGCACCCTGCCAGGCTCCTCTGTCCATGGGATTCTCCAGGCAAGAGCACTGGAGTGGGTTGCCATTTCCTCCTCCAGGGGATCTTTCCAACCCTGGGATGGAACCAGCATCTCCTGCATTGGCAGGCAGGTTCTTTACCACTGAGCCACCTGGGAAGCCCACTACATACTTCAACCACACTTCAGTGAAAGTCAAAAATAAACAGACAGAAACTCCTGACATGGCTGGAGCAGCAGAGTCGTGCTCTAGAAGCTGCCCTGTGCGGAAGCTGCTTGCGCCTCTCGGCCTGGACTGACTGTGCACCCCGCCATGCCTAGGCCTGGCCCCCCACCCCTACCCCATCCAGCTCCCCGCCTTTCCTCCTTCCCTCCTCCTCCCTCACTCCAGCCACATGGCTTCCTTGGGAGCCCAGAGCACACTGCTCTGCCTCTGCCAGAAGTGCCAGAAGGCGTCTTCTTCTTGCTGTTTCCACAGCACAGAACGCTCAGAGCGCTCACTCCTTCCCTTTCTCCAGGTCTTTGTGTACAGGTCATCTTTTCAAGGGGGCTAGTCTCTGACCACACTAGTCAAAGTGGCGTCTCCCTGAGACAGCGCACTCACCCCCCTCTTCCTGCTCCACTTCTTGCGTAACACACTATATAATTTTACTTTTACTGATTTTTGCTGACTCCCACACTGCTGTATCCCCGGCTAACCCATACTAGATGCTCAATAAATACTTGTCCAATGACAGCACGAGCTAAGCCTCAGCAATCTGTCCCCAGAGGACCTCTGCTGTGCCCTCTACTCCCATTGGAGCAGCAGGGCCTTGCAGCTGGACAGACTCCCACTCCCAGGTCCCGGCAGGAGAGGCCGGAACCCCGGGGCCTTGCAGCTCCGGGCTCCCCAACTGCCTCCCCACTGGCCAGGGCACCGATCCTGTCCATCAATACTGGCCTCTGGCAGCCACACTTGGATGCCCACCCCAATCAATAACCAGTGGCTGCCATCGATCAGCCCCATGGGGTGGAGCCAGAGGAGAGGCAGAGAGAGGGACATCCGGTGTGTGGAGACACAGCCCTGGAGAGGGAACAGCGGCAGGGACCCCAGTGACAGGCAGACAGGATGGAGAACACAGAGGCAGAGCTGAGAAGGAGAAGAGGCGGTAGACCCAGAGCCCTGAAGACCTACCTCGTACCATGGGCATCTGCTTTCAAGCCCCAGCACACCCCCAAGAGAAAGCCAGTCTCAATTCAGTTCAGTCGCTCAGTAGTGTCTGACTCTTTGCAACCCCAGCGATTCCAGCATGCCAGGCCTCCCTGTTCATCACCAGCTCCCAGAGCTTGCTCAAATTCATGTCCATAGAGTCAGCAATGCCATCCAACCACCTCATCCTCTGTCGTCCCCGTCTCCCGCCTTCCTTTCCCAGCATCAGGGTCTTTTCCAGTGAGTCAGCTTTTCACATCAGGTGGTCAAAGGACTGGAGTTTCAGCTTCAAAAATAGTCCTTCCAATCAATATTCAAAGCCAGTTTGGGCACCATTTTACTTTTCTAATGTGGACCATTTTTAAAATCATTGTTGAATTTGTTACAATATTGCTTCTGTTTGGCCACGAGTCATGTGGATCGTAGCTCCCCCGTCAGGAATCGAACCCACCTCCCCTGCCTTGGAGGACGAGGCCCTAGCCACTGGACCACCAGGGAAGTCCCGTGGGCACCATTTTACAGGGAGAAAACAAAGCGGAGAGGCTCAGAAACTCAGCCCAGGTCCGCAGCTTTAGATGCGGGAGCAGGGGCAGGATTTAAACCCAAGTCTGGGTGTCTCTAGGAGACATGCCACCCACTGCAACCCAGCCACAGCTGAGTGGGGAGTGGGTGGAGGTGCTCCTGCACTTGGGTGCCCCCCTTTGAGTTTATCAGGATAGCTGGGGAGAAGCGGAGTGGGGAGACAGGGTGGGGCGCTGCACGGGAGGGGCTTGGTGTTGGGGGTGGGGAGGGTGGCTGCGTGCCCCCACGGCTTGGCTCCCCAGCGGCAGCCTCTGAGGGGATGCTTGGGCTGCAGGTCCTCTCCTGCCCACCCTGGCTCCCCGCCCTCTCCTCCTCCTTCCTTCCTACGCCCTTCTGACTGCCCCACCATGACCTTGGGCAAGTTCCTCAACCCCTTTGTGAGTGTTTGCTATGTATAAGGCAAAGGTAGTAATGGTGGCCGCTCCAAAAGCATCGAAAGGATTCAAGGAGACGAGGCACGTAAAACCGCTAGCACACAGCACGCACATAATAAACATTAGCACTATCACCACCGTCATCGTCATTATCATTCCCATCATCAGCATCATCGCCCTGCCGCCAGCTTCCAGGTCCCATACCCACCATGGTGAGAGTGGGGTGTGTGTGTGTGTTGGTCTCAGGGCTCATATTTAAGCAAGATCCAGCTGCTGGCAGTGCGGGCCTCATGGCTAGTACCCCCGTCGAGGGGAGGGGCTTCCACGCGGGGACTGGGTGCTGATGGATCTCAGGGGGGCCAAGGGCTGAGGGCTTCTGCAGAGCGTCCCCTCAGCCTTCGATGAGCTCCTTTGTTTCAGAGAGTTGAGGAGCAGCTGTGGTGGGGGGATCATTTGCATCTTGCCTCCTCTGTAATGTGGAGGGTCAGGGCCAGCTGGAAACACGCTGAGAGATTTGCCCCCCACAACCCACCCCACCGAAGAGGAGGAGGAGGCAATTAGCCTCCGACCTCAGGACCTATTTGCTTGTTCATTCATGGTTTATAAACTACCCCCCACCCCCACTAAGTGCCTGGCCCTGTGTGGGGGACCAGGGAGGCTATTAATAATTCCTGCCCCAAAGACTCAAGGAAGGTCTTCCTAGGGGCTGGGAGGGGCTTAGGGTCTTCAGAGGACTCTGGGGGCCGAGAGACTGGGGAAAGGGCCTTAAGGCACCTAGCAAGAAGGAAGCAAGCTCCCCCCCACCCCATTACTGCCTCCCTTGTTTGCTGACTTCTCATTTTCTTCTTTCTGAAGGAAACTGTTGAGCCCACTGACATTTTATTGAGTTGACAGACAAACCACAAAAGGTACCACTTTCCATAGTCTCTCCCTTCTGACATCCACAAACCTCAGCAAATAGCAGGGCATTAGAGGGGGGCCAGGAGGGTGAGAAGTGGCAGGAGAAAGCAGAAGGGGTCAAGTTCAACTAGACTGCCTGATGGGGGGACGGGGTGGGGGAGGGGGCTCGGGCCCAGCACCCCCTCCAACCGAGCCCCTCCTCTCTCCCTCGGGCCACCGCAGCTGGTGAAGAGCATCCTCAAAAATGGACCATTGTGACCGGGAGGGCAGAGGGGGGCGAAGGACAGACATTTCCATAAGAAGCCTTCTTGGAGTGTAGTGGAGAGGAACCTTGTTTAGAAGCAGCCTGCCCGAGTCCGAGGAATAAATCTCCTGGTCCCAGTTCATCGACCAGCCCCACTCCCTCTCCTAGTCTGCGGATGGAGCTGGAACAATTCATCAGGGCAAAGCTCACGCCCTCTCCTGCTTCTTTGAACCTGACGGTCCTTGGGACTCTGGCCTCCGCTTCCAGACCCCAGCTGGCTAAACCCAGTCCCGGGTATAGAATGATCATTCTGAGGACAGTTGTCATAACGGCTGCCCATTGCGGAAAGCTGACCAGTTTAGCGGGCAGTGGCCTTCCAGGCTGTAGGCGTAGTGTCCCCGTTTTACAGAACTGGGTAGATGTCCTGGAGGATGGCGACTTGCTATCATTGAGCTAGGAAGTGGTGGGTCAGGATGGGAACCCAAGACCAAGCCGTGTTCACACAGTCACAGAGATCCAAAAGGAAAGAAGAAGCGCCTGGGCTGGGTGGGACTCACCACCTGGGTGGGGAGAAGAGGCTGAGTGGGGAGCAAGGGGCAGCCTCAGGTGCTAGATCCCCTGACCAGGCCCCCAGGACCCTGCAGGGGCACAGAGACAGCCTCCTGGCCAGCGGCCACCTCTCTCCCACATAAAACCCTCTCTCTGCGGGTCTAAACACCGACCCAGCAGCACGGAGCAGTGAGTGCTGGGCTGGGGAGGAGGCCATTAGAACTCTCTGGAGCACCTCCCCCAGCAGGATGAGCTGAAGACCACCAGGGAGGTGTTAATGAAACAGAGAAGCTGCGAACAGACCCAGGAGGGATTCCAATCTGACACCTCCACCCCAGCCCCTGCCAGTAATGAGCCGGGACCTGCCCTTCTCCCCAGAGGGGCTGGCGGAGGGGGGGGGGGGAGGGGACAGCAAGAAGAGACACCTGGAACATCCCAGAGCTTCAGAGACCTCCTTTCCTACCATCCCTATCATCGTCATCACCATTATCTTTACTTCGGCTGCCCTGAAAGTATTCATATTTATTGAGCACCTACTGTGTCCCTGGAACCGTGCTGAGTCCTTTTTATACATCCCATTGTTAATGTTCACAACGACCCCTATGAGAGGTACTGTTTCTATCTCCACTTCACAGATGAAGAAACTGCGAATAAATCAGGTTAAGGGAGGGGCCCGAGGCTAACCCAATACGTGGACCCAGGACTGTCTGACTCAGAGGTGTGTGTTAATATTTATCTGCTTGGCTGCTTGGGGTCTTAGTCGCTGCCCACAGGATCTCTGTAGGGTCTGTGGGCAGCGGACAAGTTCTCCAGAGCCCACAGGCTCAGTAGTTGTGGGCAATTGCCCTAGCTGCCCGGCCGCATGTGGTGGCTCAGTGATAAAAGAACCCACCTGCCAATGCCAGAGACTTGGGTTCAACCCCTGGGTTGGAAGGATCCCCTGGAGAGGGAGATGACAACCCACTGCAGTATAATTCCCTGGAAAATCCCATGGACAGAGGAGCCTGGTGGGCTACAGAGTCAGACACGACTGAGCGACTTAACAACAAAAACGAAACAAAGGGGGCTATTAGTTCCCCAACCAGGGATGGAACCCACATCCCCTGCATTAGAAAGCAGATCCTTAACCACTGGACCACCAGGGAAGTCCCCTAGAAGTGTGTTCCTGATGCTTTAGCTACTTTGCCTGTGAGAGGACCCAGGCAGTCCTCAGCAGGAAGGTGGGTGGGGTGAAAATGGCCCCCTGTCTGGGGAGAGGGCTTGGGGGCCTGGGACGGGCCCACTTCTCCAGGAAGGGAGGCAAGTGTGACCCAGGGCTAGCGCTGGGCTGGTGAGTGAAAGCAACACTGTGTGTCCCTGGAGTTCCAGGACTGGGGAGAAAGAAGGGCAAGGCCCAGCCCCGCAGCCTCCCTGGACTCTCACAGGGTCTCCCGTGTGTAGTGAAACTGGGCCAAGGGCTCTGGAAGGACCTCCAGCTCTGCTCGCTGCCTGGGGGAGGCGATGGAAGGGGTGTTGGGTGGGGAGGCCTGAAGTAGTGGGCTACTTGGGATGGGGGTGGGGTTGCTCGGAAGACCCCTGCCTCCTGGCCTTGGAGAGGGTGCTGAGAAGCTCTGAGAGCAGAGTCCTATGTTTGTAAACATCATTAATCAGGGATTAGCAGATGGGCATGCTAATTGCACCTGTGGAAGTCAGAGACCTCAAGGTTGATTACATTTACAAACTGTGGGGCTCCCTGGCACCGGCCCTCCCTGTAGGAGTAGGGGGGCTCTAGTTGAGGATCACAGCCTGGGGGAGGGAACTGGTAATTTAGCCTTCTGCAGGGAAAAAAAAATGATGCCAGCCCTGGAGGGGGCGGGGTGCTCTGGGAACCCCAACCTTCTGAGACCCTGCCCCTATCGACTGGGAGACCCTGACAAAGGAGGAGCCTGGGAATGTCATCTCAGCCCCTGCCTCTCCCCAGCTCCCTCTGTTCTCCCCGGTAAACCATGGTGTGTTGCAGCTAAAAGGGGTCCTAGAGCCTCTGGGGAAATTGAGGCCAGGGTGGTGGGAGGGCAGGGTCCAGCGTCCTGACCTCTAGGTAGGCCCCCATGTCGGCTGTGAGAGCATCTCAAAGTCCGAGGACAAAGGGCTGAGGGCTTTATGTGCACACTCTCTTTTAATCCGCACCATGATCCCCCCAAGTGGACACTGCTACTGTGCCTACAGATACAGATAAGGAAAGCCAAGGCTTGGCAGACTTAAAGGGCATGGCTCCCTTGACGCCACTACCAAGTGTCAGACCTGGAACTCAACGCGCACGCTGCTTACCAGCCAAGGTCGTGTCCTCAACCACCACCGTGCTCTCCTCTGGCCACACTCTGACCCTGCTGCCCTTCCTACCCTCGGCCACAGCCGCCCCAGCTCCCGGGAGTTTAACCACACTAGCTGAGCTGAACAGCCTCTAAGTACCTGGCACCCGAGGTCACGTGCAGAGAAGCAGGCCTCATCCTCGGCCTCAGGGCCTCCGTGTTTTTCTTCATTTGGGGAGTGTCTGGGTTGCATGACACAACTAACCCACCTGTATGTCCAGGGCACGTAATCACAGCCACATTTCCCTTTAGTTTCGTCTTCCAGAGGACAGCCCGCCTGCTGCCTGCGGGGGTGAAGCAGGAAGGAGCCTCCTGGGCCTGGCTGTTTACCTGGGGGAGTGGCCCTGGAGGTGACCCAGACCACTGGGACTCAGAAAGCTGGTGGATAGCAGGCCCAAGGCGGGTTAGATAGGGCTCCGGACACCACAGAGGAGTCGGTGGGCAGGAGAGGGCTCCGGACCCCAAGAACACCCCACCCTACTTCTAGGTTCCATGCTGGCTTTAGTTCTGGAGAGCAGAGCTCAATTCTGTACCCCAGTATGGGGGAGCACCAGGACACCTCAGTTTGTTTTCACCAGATCTATTGGTCTGGGGTCTCCAGAGAAACAGAACCGATAGGAGAAACAGAACCTCTCTCTATACATACATATATATATATATGACTTCCCAGGTGGACAGTGGTAAAGAATCGGCCAATGCAGGAGATACAAGATGCAGGTTTGGTCCCTGGGAGAGGAAGATCCCCTGGAGAAGGAAAGGACTACTCACTCCAGTATCCTTGCCTGAAAAATCCCATGGAAAGAGGAGCCTGGTGGGCTACAGTCCATGGGGTTGCAAAGAGTCAGACATGACCCAGTGTGCATGCATGTTCGTGTGCACACACACATATATGCATACCCACATATACATACACACTATATACGTTACAAGGAATTGGGTCATGTGATTATAGAGGCTGATAAGCCCCAAGTTCTGCAGGGTAGGGCTGGAAACCCCAGGAGAGCTGATGATGTAGTAATGATCTGACGGCCAGCAGGCTTGAGACCTAAGAAGAGGGCGTGCTCCAGTTCCAAAAGGCAGGCAGAATTCTCTTACTCAGGGAAGGGTGAGCCTTTCTGTTCTACTGGGGTCCTCAATGGATTAGACAAGGCCCACCACACAGGGGAGTGCATCCACTTTACTCAGTCCACCAATGCTAATCTTATCCAAAAATACCCTCACAGAACCACCCAGGAGAATGTTTGGGCACCCTGTGGCCCACTGAGGTTGACACATCGATCTGAACCCTCACATCCAGGTTTGAATTATGATGTGCCGGTCCTGGGCACGCAGTCGTGTAGTTTACGCAACACTTCTGTCTTTACAAATTCCCTGTTGGGGAGAGGGTAGCTGGGGCAGGTGTTGGTGGCACTACCCCCATTTTACAGAAGAGGAGACCAAGTCACTGCCCAGGGAGGCAGCCAGAGTCATGGCTGGATCCAGCATCTTCTGAAGAACCTTGGGGACAGGTACAAGCTTGCTTGGCCCAAACTCCCAGGTTTGCACTCAAAAGCATCGGTGAGAACGATTTGGAAGCAGTTGGACATATGCGGTAGTTTGACATCCAGTGATTCTCCAGCTGGCTGTATACTGGCCATCAGCTGGATAGTTAATAGTTGATTCTAAAAAAAACGCTGGTGCCTGGCTTCTTCCCAAGAGATGCTGATTCAGTCAGCCTGGTACCTCTGCATACCTGGACTATTCAAGTGACCCTCCCATTCCCTGACCCCGTGAAGCTAAGGCATAGCCACAGTCAAAAACCATGTGAGGCGGACCACCCTGGTGGTCAGAGGTTAAGACCCAGCACTTCCACTACAGGGGGCATGGGCTTAATTCCCGGTTGGAGAACTAAGATCTCACTTACCATGTGGTGTAGCCAGAAAAAAATAAGAAAAACAAAAACATGCTAGCCTCTTCGTCAAGAGAGCAGAGGTGATGCGGGAGGCAGTGTCGTACACCCAAGGCAGACGGAGGTCACGTCTGTGAGGGAGTCAGGGACAGAGCTCAGGGGGAAACTTGTGTGATGGAGATCTATGGAGTTTATGAAGGAATGCTTCTTCCTCCTTTTGGAAAGGAAAAGCTCTGACTTTAAAGCCATCTTTGTCCTTTTTATTTATAATTTATTTTTTAATTGGAGGGATTCCCTGGTGGCTCAGACAATAGAGTCTACCTGCAATGCAGAGAGACCCGGGTTCAATCCCTGGGTCAGGAAGATCCCCTGGAGCAGGAAATGTCAACCCATTCCAGTATCCTTAGCTGGAAAATAGCACGGATGGAGGAGCCTGGCAGGCTGCAGTCCATGGGGTCACAAAGAATCAGACACGACTGAGCGACTTCACTCTCCCTTTTTAATTGGAGGAAAACTGCTTCACACTGTTGTTTTCTGCCATACAACAATGCAAATCAGGTGGAATTATACTATTTTTTAAAAAATATTTATTTATTTGGCTGCACCAGGTCTTAGCTTCGGCACGTGGGATCTAGTTCCCTGACTAGGGAGCAAACCCAGGCCCCCTGCCTTGGGAGCACAGTCTTAAGTACTGGACTGCCAAGGAAGTCCCATCTTTGGCCTTTTAAAAACTGAAGTTCAGTGTCTTTCTAAAGCGGCATCACCATTAGAATTCAAGATGAAGCCATCCCACGGAGAATGGGCAGTACTACTTACCAAGCACCTACAATGTAGTTCCTCTCCCCCTTTCTCTCCTCCCCACCACCCAGGGAGGCAGGATTATCCCCACCCCACTGAGGAGCAGGAGGGTGAGGAACTGGCACAGCATTAGGACCTGTGTCTCGGGCAGCCATCCCCCAGACCCACGCTCCCAAGCAGTGCTGCTCAAGGGCTGATTCCACCCCCCCTGGGGACACGCGGCAGTGTCTGGAGACGTTTTCGGTTGTCACAACTCGGGGGAGAGAGGGTGCTTACTGTCCCCTTGTGGGCAGAGGCCAGAGATGCTGCTAAACACCCTACAATGTACAGGAAAGGCCTTCACAACAGTTACCCAGCCCAGAACATCAGTAGAAACCTACTGGTTCCCGGCCTGGGCTGCAACTAGGACCCATCTGGGGGAGCTTTAAAAATTCGGATGTTCAGAATTTCCCTGGTGGCTCAGTGGTAAAGAATCCACCTGCCAGTGCAGGGGACAAGGGCTCGATCCCTGATCTGGGAAGATCCAACATGCCGTGGGGAAACAAAGCCCATTCACTGCAACTACTGAACCTGTGCCCTCGAGCCTGGGAGCTGCAACCGCTGGGCTCATGTGCCTCAATTACTGAAGCCTGTGCCTCGCAGCTGGAGTAGCCACGGCTCTCCGCAACTAGAGAAGAGCCCGAGCAGCAGAGAAGACCCAGCATGGGCCAAAAAAGAAAATAGATAAATAAAGTCCTTTTTAAAAAAAAGTCAAATGTTCATGTTGCCCACTGACCAATTACATCAGGCTGAGAGGGGTGTCAGCTGTTTTACAAAGCTTGCCAGGTGGTTCCAGTGAGCAGCCAAAACTGCTCTAAGCTCCTTATCCTAGGGGTCTCTGCTCCACTCATGGGAGCCAGGGAGAGGAGTACCGAATCTGCCCGGGTTGTACAATAAACGGCAAATCTGCAAGGTCCTCACCGCCTCCCAGAATCAAAGGCCAGATTCTGGTTCAGCAGGTCCTTCCACGGGAGGCCAACCAACTGGTGACTCACCCGAGGTGGGGACTGGAGGGCCAGTGAGTTGGAAGGTATTGGCTAATCTTTCCCCGCCTCTCTGGGGTGGGTCACAGCCAGGAATCTCCCCAGGTGGTTGCGAAAGCTTCCCAAAGAGACTGTGGACCAAAGAGCAAGGCTGCCACCTAGTGGAGGAACCAGACAGACGCGGTGCCTGCAGGATATCAAGCGGTATTTTACTGGATCCTCACAACAGCCCTGGGGGAGAGGCGCAGACCCAGAAAGATGAAGGCGTGTGCTCACAAGGCTGGAGCCTGGATTTGCACCAGTCTGGCCCACAGGAGTGCCCCAGGCTTCCCTCTGCCTTCTCACACCAGTCCAAGAGGAAGAGGGCCCTGGATGGAGCTGCCTGATTCCCTTCTGATGTCCAAAACGCCCCCTCACTTCCAGGCAGGACCTGGGAAGAAGGAGACCCCCCATCCCAGCACAGCATAGAAATCAACAAGCTGCCATCTCCAACCGCAAGTCCAAAAACAATGGGAAACTGAACTTCTGTGGTCTCTACAACAAAGCTCCTGGCTCCCCAGGACAGGGGTTTATAAAGAGAGGCCTGAGGCACACTCATAAGAAGACAAGACTCCAGCATATTCGAGGGTGTGGGTGCGTGTGCTCCCCTGCACACAGACAGTCTGCTTAGCCCCCATCTTGTCTCTTCTTTTCTGATCCTGAGGACAGTCCTGGGTGCTGAGCCACTCTGGTTGCTTCAGATGCGGCCGAGGGGTCTTGGAGAAGTTGCTCTCTCTTCCTTTCCACTGGGAACCCCTTCCTCTGGCTGCAAATGGAGTGAAGAAGGATTCCTGCACAGACAAGACAAAGGACAAGGATGGAAAAGAAGAGGCACCACGGGCCAGGCACTTCTTCACTCCATCCTCAAGCGGCTGTAGGGGACTTCCCTGCTGGTCCAGTGGTTGAGAACCTGCCTGCCAATGCAGGGGACATGGGTTCCATCCCCGGTTCGGGAAGATCCCACATGCTCTGCAGGGCAGTGAAGCCCATGCACCACAGCTACTGAGCCCACACACAAACAAGAGAAGCCACTGCCATGAGAAACCTGCGACTAGAGAGTGACCCCTGCTCACCTTAACTAGAGAAAGCCCTTGGGCAGCAATGATGACCCAGAGCAGTCAAAAATTATCGATTTTTTAAAAGATGTAACTATTTCCCTCATTTGACACATATAAGCAATTCAGACACAGAAAGATCGAAAAAGGTATTTAGGATGAATTGAAGCAGCTGTATGCACATGATCAGAGGAAGAGAAGGAAGGGGAGTGGAAACTCACCTGC
The DNA here is from genome assembly GCA_007570785.1 of Antilocapra americana. Classification (NCBI taxonomy): domain Eukaryota; kingdom Metazoa; phylum Chordata; class Mammalia; order Artiodactyla; family Antilocapridae; genus Antilocapra; species Antilocapra americana. Next base: position 41,022,820 of record ML664177.1, read on the forward strand.
TGCCACGGAGACGTTTAAGGACTCAAGTCCAGGAGGCAGCTGCCGGCCAGGCAAGATGGTGAGGAGAAGCTGGCAGGAGGCCTGCACTTCGCGGGACAGACCAGAGCCCTCGTTCCCTGCAAAGCAGGGGGGCCGGAGGGTTACAGAGGCCCCAGCTGGGCACGCAGGCACTCAGGAAGCTTGCATCTCAGTAAAGAGCAGGGACATCTACCTACCCAGCACGAGGAGGGTAGGCCTGTCCCATAGGAACTCCAAGCAGCGAGTGATGGGGATCTTGGAGGACTGGGTGATCTCAGGCCCCGGGCAGCCCACTGTGCCAGCCACGAGCCAGCCCTGCTGGGCTCTGGCCTGAAAGCAGGGAGGAGAAATCAATCCCTCAGCGGATGGCTTTGACCATCTAGTCATCCCCTCGTTGAACTGCTGGATTCAGTCAGTAGTTACCAAGCACCTAGAGTAGACAGGCTCTGTGCTCGGCACTGGGCATAAGGCGATGAACCATACAGGCCCAAACCTCAGCCTCGTGGCAGAGTGGTTAGGGAAGCCTCACTGAAGTGTAGACCTGCGGGAGGTGAGGGGAAGAGATACTCTAGGCAGAGATCAGTAAGGGCAAAGGCCGAGAGGCGGGTGCTTACCAGGCAAGCATGAGGAACAGCAGAACAGCCAAGTGGCCCGTGGAAAGGGAGCCACTGAGACAGGAAAGGAAAGAAGAGGCCACGGGAGGTAGGACCTCCAAGGCGACTGGAAGGCCTTTGGCTTTCACTCTGAGAGAAGCAAAGCCTTGGAAAGGTTTTGAGCAGAGAAGCTGCGACATGGTCTGACTTACGTCTCTTCAGAATCACTCTGTCTATGTTGAGAGCAGAAGCAAGCAGACCAGTTAGGTTTCTGCAGGGACACAGGTAGAGATGACGGTGGCTTGGACCACAGTGCTAACAGTGGAGATGGTTAGAAATGGTCAGAATGAGGAAATAAGGTCAAGGTAAAATGAAAGGATGTGCCGTAACAATATCTGTTTATTTTAAATCCTTTTCTAATCTCTGGGGCAAACCTGAACTACCTGTACCTTTGTTGTCAGCTGTATGTGCAGGACTGGACGATCAGATCCTCATAAGACAGGTGGGAGGTGGAGTGAGAGGGCAGGAAGAACCAAGGAGGATGCCAAGGCCTAAGCAACTGAAGGCAGGAGGAGCTGCCATCAACTGAGCCGGCTACGTCTGCAAAAGGAGCAGGAACATTTGGAAATCTTGTCTGAAATGCCCATAAGACAGAAAAAAGAGCTGTTGAGTAGGCAACTAGATATGTGAATCTGAGGTTCAGGGGCCCAATCCAGAAGGATATATATTTGGGAGGCATTCACATCTAAACGGCAATTTAAAACCATCAGATTGCATGTGACAAACAAGAAATGAGTATGTACAGAAAAGGTGTCCAAGGACTGAGAGGGGCCCTGGGCCGGTGGTCAGGGAAACTGCTAAATACAGGGAGATACTGCCCCCTTGTGTCCAGCAAGGGAAGCACAGCTGAAGACAAATGCTAACGGACCAGGGGTTTTGCTGAGGTTTGTGCCTTCCTTCCTAGACATCCAAGAGGGTTTTTTTTGGAGGTGGTGATGATGCTGCTGGTGGTAGTGGTTTGGGGGTTTGTTTTGTTTCTTTGTTTCTTCGTTTGTGGGAGGGAACGGGGAAAGGGATAGACTAGTCCTTGTCCAAAGAGCCTTTCAAACTGCTCCCCTACACGAGGAAGCAGGAACCACTGGTTTCTCAGGAGTGAACATTTACTGAAGACCTACTTGCTAGATGGGCTTCCCTGGTGGCTCAGGTGGTAAAGAACCTGCTTGCAATGCAGGAGACCTGGGTTCGATCCCCTGGGTTGAGAGGATCCCCTGGAGAAGGGAATGGCTAACCCACTCAATTATTCTTGCCTGGAGAATTCCATGGACAGAGGAGCCTGGCGGGCTACAGTCCATGGGGTCCCAAAGAGTTGGACATGACTGAGCAACTAACACTTTACTTACTAGGCAGTGAACTGAAAGTCACTCAGTCATGTCGACTCTTTTTGACTCCATGGACTATATAGTCCATGGAATTCTCCAGGCCAGAATACTGGAATGGGTAGCCTATCCCTTCTCCAGCAGATCTTCCCGACCCAGCAATCGAACCAGGGTCTCCTGTACTGCAGGCGGATTCTTAACCAACTGAGCTATCAGGAAGCCCCTAGGCAGTGAAGCACTGAGTAAACCTGCAGGAGAAGCAAAAAATATGCCTCTGAAAGGAGTGCAGTCAAAGTCCCTAACATCAGATTCTGCTCCATGTGTGCTTTTTAAAACTCCAGATCCTTCTCTCCTCAAAGTGATTTAGATGACTGGATGAATCACAGGCTGGAGTCAAGATTGCCAGAAGTATCATCAACCTCAGATATGCAGATGATACTACTCTAGCAGAAACTAAGAGGAACTAAAGAGTTCTTGAAGAGGGTGAAAGAGTGAAAAAGCTGGCTTAAAACTCAACACTCCAAAAACGAAGATCATGGCATCTGGTCTCATTACTTCACGACAAGTAGAAGGGGGAAAAGTGGAAACAGTGACAGGTTTTATTTTGGAGGCCCCAAAATCACTGCAAATGGTGACTTTAGCTATGAAATTAAAAGATGCTTGCTCCTTGGAAGAAAAGTTATGACCAACCTAGACAGCATGTTAAAAAGCAGCAACATCACTTTGCCGACAAAGGTCCATATAGCCACGGCTACAGATTTTCCAGTAGTCATGTATGGATGTGAGAGTTGGACCATAAAGAAGGCTGCCTTCAAATCGTGGGGCTGGAGAAGACTCTTGAGAGTCCCTTGGACTGCAAGGAGATCAAACCAATCCATCCCAAAAGAAATCAATCCTAAATATTCATTGGAAGGACTAATGCTGCAGCTCCAATAGCCACGATACTTTGGACAGGGAAGCCTGGCGTGCTGCAGTCCGTGAGGTCGCAAAGAGTGGACACAACTTAGTGCCTAAACAAACAAGGAAGCGATACCAACACGCCCCCACTCTCCCTTTCCCGCCTCAGCTGCTGGCAGGAGGCCCTTGGAGAGACTGAGCTTGGCTCATTTCTCCTCCTTTACTGACACACCCCCACTTTCCCAGCGCCATTACCTGTAAAAAACTGGCCAGGTCATCAGTGGAGAAAACGTCCATCACCTCCATAGCCCCGGCGCTGGCCTTGCTGACTACTGGAGTGAGCGGGCAGCTGCAAGGTTTCCCCATGCCACCATATGAAGCCGGGTAACCTCAGGCCCGGTGCTGTGCCCTCCCCCATACCCCAAGGGTTAGGGGGTAAGAATTCTGGCGTTGGGAGGCCTGGTTGAGGGACCACCCAAGGGTCAAGGTGCTTAGGAACTCGGCTGCGCCTCCAGATGGGGACGCACAGGGAATAAGGGGCATCCGTGCCTGTTTCTCCGGCTGGTGATGACCTTATCCACTCCGAGGAAGTGAGCGGAGCGCAGCACGGCCCCAAGATTCCGGGGATCCTGCAGCCCCTCGAGGACGAGCCACAGCTTCTGGGGGTCGTCTCCTGGCCGGGCCTCCTCGGCCTCGGCCTCGGACCAGGGCCGGGGCCGCAGGGGGCTCACTTCCATGCAGACGCCCTGGTGAACCTGGTGGCGGCACAGCACGTCCAGCGTCCGCCGCTGGGGCCGCAGCACCGGGATGGCCCGCGCCTCGGCCGCGCGCAGCAGCTCGGCCCGCTGCCCCTGCAGCCCGGACCTGCCGGCCTGGAGCAGGAGCCGAGCGATGCGGCGGCGGGCGGCCCGCAGCGCCAGGAGGCACGGGGACAGGCCAAACAGGAGCTCCGGGCCCCCGCCCGGCCGCGGCATCGACACCAGGTCATCCAGGGGCAGGCGGCCGAGCTCCTCCCCGCCGGGCCGCCCCCCGCGCCACGTGGCTTGGGAGAAAGGACGCGTGAGGGGGCGGTCGCAGCAGCGCCAGATCGCGGCCCCGACGGCCGGGGGCAGCGCCATGGTCGGTGCCCCCGCTGCGTCCGCAGGGCCGGTCACTCCCGCCGGCGCCGTCCTGCACGTGAGCAGTGCGGCTTCCGCGTCCGGACGCCCCGCCCCATACCCCGGGAGCCGCAAGACGCAGGACGCGGCGGCCAGGCCGTCCCTACAGCGCCCCTGCAGGGCCGGCGAAGCGACCGCCGTCCACCGCCGAGTCGCGGGGGCGAGGGGGTGCTCGCCGCTGAGCTGACCCTACGGCGGGCCGGGCGGCGTCGTGCACCCTCCGAGGTCCCGGGAGGCTGGGGGACCTTTCACCCCGGCGCCAGCAAAGGACACTTTAAGGCGATGTGTTGGGTTTCCTTTCCTACCTGGCTGGGCGTGGTGACGCCCTCGGCCACGGGGTGCTGGCGGAGCTCCTCCGGAGCTGCTTCTGCATCTAGCCCCTCCGCGACACCTCCACTGCCTGTCAAACCTTAGCGCTGGTCAGCAGAAACCCCACCGATGACTTCCGATCCCTTGGCCCTGAGTCTCTGAGTGACAGCTCTGGCCTACTGACAAGCCCGCTGATGCCCTTGGCCCCACAGGTTAAGGGCCAGACTCCCTGCTCAGGACTCAGACCCCTACCCCCACCCCGAGATCCAGGCAGGAGCTACCTTTTCAGCCCCACCGTCACTCCTGCACTAAGTTCTGTTCTATTCCAGAATGCGTGCTCTTCGGGGCCTCCCAGTCTGGCACGCCCTGCTGTCCTCTTTTTCTGGCAGTAAATTCCTACCCATTTTCCAGACCCAACTGAAAGGTAATTCACACTCAAGGAAGGATGCCCCCAATCCACCCACCTTCCCGCTCTCCTGCAAGAAACTCTGAGACACAACCATTCCTCATCACAGGAAGGGGAAAGAACTGATAGACACTTCTGCAGCCAAGATTTTTTAATGTAATTTTTCTTTTTTAAATGATCACAGTGAAACCCACTTGGGAGGCAGGCCCTGGTATTCTGCTGCCATAGTCGGAGTGGAGTGAGGACCCCACAAAGGGTGGAGAAGCCGCAGTGGGGCTGGAGAACTGAGATGGGGCAAAGAAGGAGCAATGGGGGAGGCAGAGAAGGAAGCCTGGAGCCCTGATAAGCATTCAGATGGAAGGTGAGGGCTTCCCTCCGCTGCCTCATCCTCAAGGGACAGTGGGGGTGGGGGTTTGGGTTCAGGAAGATATGGGAAAGCCCCACTTTTGGCCACAGTCCCTTCCCCAAACCAGAGGTTAGAAGGCAAGGGCAGCAGACAAAGGCCAGGGAGCCCAAGGGGACCAAGAAAGAAGGAGCAGGTAAAACAATAAGAGGACACCACCTCCTCTCCCCCAACCCATTCATGGTGGAAACAATTTGACATATAAAAACCTCAAGTTTTCTAGCCCCTGGTAGGGGTGGGGAAAGGAAGTGGAATCCAGGGGTTCAGAAATCAACACCCCCAGTCCAGGGGCAGGTGCCCAGCTGTGAGGGGGGTGTGGGAAGGAGGAGCTCCCCACAGGGCACTAGGTCACCTGCTCCGTGGGCCTCATCTGGATGTCTCCGATCTGCAGAAGGCACAAGGCTTGAGGAAGCCGGGACGCTCTCCCCACCCTCTTAAGGCCTCCCCACTCTCTGCCTCTGGGATGGCTGGGCTCCTCCAGGGGACGCACAGCCCAGGCCAGACTCACCTGGACATGTGGGGGAGTGCTGAGGACATAGATGACAGCCTCGGCCACGTCCTCAGGTTTGAGACACTGGGAGCACCAGGGGAAAAGGGTGAGGTGAGGACAGAATGGATCCAAGGTCCCCCCCACCAGGGAGGTCCTCTCCAGCATCCATGTTCCCCCACCCCAGGAGAGGCAACAGGCTGGCTCGAAGGGCCAGGTCTGAAGGCCAGGGCTCCCTCTGCCTTCATTTAGGGAGTGGGTGGCTTCACTGGGCCCCACCTTCATGTGTTCATAGGTGGCAGCTGCCTTCTCGGGGTCCTTGTCGTGGAGTTTGAAGGCGAACTGTGTCTCCACCACTCCTGGAGAAATGCACTGGGCCAACAGAGAGAGCCTGCTCAGGAGCTGAGCCCCAGCCAGAGGTCAGGCCTGGGGCGAGGGGCTGGGAGGGAAAGGACGGAGGCCACAGGGTCCCAGCCTCACAGTGATGGCTGCCCGAGGTCCAGTGGCCACCTCCACCCTCCAAAGCTGCCACAGGGGGCGGGTTATCTGAATGATTCCTACCAGCTACAGGGTCAGCTTTACAAAGTGGCTTCCCTTAAGACCTCATAACCTGCTAGGTGTTTTCATCTCCATTTTACAGCTGGGAAGACTGAGGCATGGTGAGGTTCAGCGAGTCACCCAAGCTTGAGCAGCCTTCCCGGGGAGAGCCCCAGTCCTATTTTACGGCCGTGGCTTCCCACAGTCCCGTGTGCTCCCTCTGCCCCCTGCCCCCACCTCCTACGTTCCTGTCAAGTCAGCCCCTCTCCCGCCTCACAGGCGGAGACACGGGGGACTCGAGGACTGAGCAGGGCGGCGCAGGCAGCAGTAGAGCCCGGGAGGCCTGCGCCCAGGATGGACGCCCAGGCTCTCGGTGGTGCACCGGGCCACAGGCTCCCGGGGCCACGAATGTGTGCGGCGGGGAGGGTCCGGGGTCAGGTCACCCCTCACCGTGGCTCGGATGTGGGTCTGGGCCTCCCGGAGCTCTTGCCTTAGCCCCTCCGTCAGCGCGGTGACAGCGTACTTGGTAGCGCTGTAGAAATGGGTCACGGCCGGGGGCGGCACTCGGTGGCCACTCATGCTGGGCGGCGGGAGGGAAGGTAAAGGAGAGAGTGACGCCAGGCACCCGCCCAGGTGCCTCCTAAACATCAGGGACCGTCCTCTCGCCGCTCAGCCAGCTTGTCCACGTCGGGCAGCTCCTCCGGCCCCGTCCTCCTCCAAGGCCTCCCTCCATGGACCCCAGGACTCCCTCTTCAGTCCACGCAAGCTGTCAAAGCTCTCTCCCTTTTGCCCGTGTGGTTCACTGAGAGGATTCTCATGAGAGTCGGCAGCATGGAGGCTGTGTCTCCGCGGGCGCCTCCATGACAGAGATAGTCTGTGCCGCAGGGTGAGGTTCCTCCTGCGGCCTGAGGAACGGAGAACCCCGGTCCCGGGAAGGCCCCCAGGCCTCAGCCGCCAAGGGGCCGAGCTACCCCTTCCAGCCAACGAGGGGCTGGCTTTTGCCACGTACTCTTCTTCCCCCGCTGGAGGAGGCAGTGGCAACCCACTCCAGTTTTCCTGCCTGGAGAATCCCATGGACCGAGGAGCCTGGAGGGCTACAGTCCATGGGGGTCGCAAAAGAGTCAGGCACGACTGAGCGACTAAACTACCACAACGTTCTTCCCCGCCCCCCAGTCGTGCCATCTGGGTGTTAACTGGGGGTGAAATCCCTATTCTACCACCTGGGGGAAACTCTGCTAGGTGTTCCTGGCCCCTGCCACCTGGCTGGCGCCCTGAGCCCAGCCCCGGCCGCCCGTCCCACCTGTTGATGTTGATGATGTGTCCGTCATCCACCTTCCGCTCCCTCATGGACTGGTAGGCTTCTCGTGTGCAGATGCTGAGGGCCAGCACGTTCACCTGCGGGCCGGGGGAGCAATGCGTGCCTGCATCTTTGGGCCCGTCTGAGCAGCTGATGGAGCCCCAGAGCACCCGGGGCGGGGGCGGCATCCCAAACAGGGGCTGGGTCCTACCCGAGACCAAGGACAGGGCATGGCCACGGGCTTTGTGTGCCCCTCCCCGTCCAGCCACCAGCCCCGGCTGACAGCAGAGGTGGCTCCCCTCCCTGGGTGATGCCCTCAAGTTCCCGTATATTCGGAAACAGATACCACCCCTCCCCAGAACCCACCCATGACCCAGGAGCGCTCCCAGTCTTGGCTGTCTCCTCTGCCTCAGGGAATTCACTCCCTTTTCTTCCCCAAATGCCCTACTCTGCTTTGGGACAGAGTCACTGGCTCGCCTCTCTCCAAAAGAGCCTAAGATCCTTCCTTTAAAAATCTCTCCTCGGGACAGAGCTCAGCCTTTCTGCACCATACCCCGCTGCTCTCTGTGCCTGTCTGGTCGCTCCCTTGAGACTAGGGAGAAGGCTGGCCCTCCCTCCGTCCTTCCACGCCGTCCTCCAGCCTCCAGCCCATTTACAAGACTGCACACAGGGTGTGCGGTCAGTTGTCCCTGCATGGCAAGGGACCTCCCAAGGGCATGAGGGCTTCCTGCCTTCCATGGACCCCGCCCACTCCTGCTCCTCTGGCAGAGGTGACCCCCAGACCTCAGCCTGCGGGGAACAGACACGCCGGACGGAAGTGTCTCTGCTCTAAAGCGCCCACCCAGCCCCACCACTTAGGCCTGCCCAGGAGGACAAGCAGAGATAAAACTTTCAGCAGGCCTTCACTCTCTCCTCTAGGGAAGAGAGGAGACCAGCTGGGAGGTCAGATGTTTCTCTTTATCAGGTGTCAGTGCCAGGCACCAGGACAGACACTCCCGGTGTGAACCTGGCCTGGCGTTGAACCTGGCCTGGCGTTCACGGCAGGACACACGCGGTTTCCAGCCCTGCTTTTGGTCCTCTTAACAATGTGGGTTTGTGGGGCAGAGAACTCAGCTCCTGGGGACAGAGGAATGGAGTAGGAGAAACTAGGAGAAACAGATTGCCTTGGGCCAAGGGAGTAAATCTAGATCTGAGGGTCAAGGGTTCCCTCTGTGATCACTGACATGGTTCTACTGGGAGATGCCTCACAAGATAACCTAACCATGTTCGAGCTCAAAGGGGTCTTTAGGATTTCATATATGTGCCTTTACAGTCGGGCAAGCTGAGGTGTAGGTTTGGAGATGCCCTGACTGCAGGTGAGGTCCACAACTTGGATCTCCAGAAGGTTCTCTGAGGGCAAGGGCAGGGCTCCATATCCCTGTTCAATGTTCGTTGCCCATTTCTGGGCCCAAGCACCTGTCAGGTGCTAAATCTATTGTGAGCACATGTGAAAAGTCTGGAGGGCGGGGGATAGAAACATTCCATTTACACCCTGCTTTCCACTTCTCAGAATTAGTTTCATATCCTGAAAGTACTGCCCCATATTACAGTCTAGAGATTGAAAACCCATGCCCTGAAGGCTGTGCTTGGTCTACCTGTGGTTTTAAAACATCCTAAAATTAATTTCCAATCTGTATTAGAAGGTTTCATTCATTCAAAAAATATCTATGGAGTGTCTACAGGCTGGGGCTATGACAAATAAAATAGACAAAAGTCCTTGCATTCCTGGAGCTGAGGTTTTGGTGAATGGGGTGGGTGGGTGGGGTCTCCATGGAAATTGCTGCTCTCAGATCTGGCCACACCAGGCCCACGCTTGCCCAGGCTGCAGCAGGGCCCGCTCCATGGCCAAGTGCTTTCCCGTGTGACCCACCCCACTCTTTGGGTTCCTACCCGGCCTCAGGGGACACTAGAGTTTGTGATCCCAGACACTGGTGGTTTAGGTGCAGTTCATCACAATTAATACGTGACCAGACTGAAGCTCAGAGAGGGTGACGACCTGCCTGAAGCCACAAGGTCACTGGAGAAGCTGAATGAGACCATCATCCTCATCATCTCCTGCCTCTGGGTTCCTTTTCTTCCCATGACCCTGTCCCTAAGCCCAAAGCTGACACTTCGGGACATCTGACTGCTGGCAGTTTTCTTCCCTACCAATCTCCCTTCGGACAGAAGGAAATCAGCTTTTAAGCACTGCCCCCAGGGGCTCAGAGGAAAGAAGAATGGAAAAGATTTGTTCATTCTCCACTCTCTCTCCCTCTGGGGAGGAAAAGCAGGGAAGACTGAAAGTGCCCCAGGCAGAAACCCGAAGCCCCCTCTCCCTAGAGGCCTATTTTACTGCATTCCTCCTGGCCATAGATGTCTATCTTCAAGCTTTCCTCCGGGCCACCTTTCCCCCCCACAGGCCCCGCCCCCAGCCCTTACATTGAACATTTCCTTCCAGCCGCTGGTGCTGCCTGAGAGCAGGGTGTCGGGCCGGGCCAGGCCCGCGTTGTTGATGCAGATGTCCACACCGCTGTGCTGAGAGCGGACCGCCGAAAACATGGAGAGGATGTCTTCCTCGTTCGACAGGTCACATCTGTAGGGGATCAAAGTCCCGGGGTAGCCTGCACTCTTACATTCGGCAGCCAGCTCCTATGAAACCCAACAGGGGTCTAACTGGGATGAGCTGCTCACTCCACACACAGCCGCCCCCACCCCGGCCTCAGATCCCACCTCGCGCCGCGGTCACCGCTCACAGAGCTCTCGCCTTTGATGGCCACCTGAGCTGTCCCCACAGCCTGACCTCTTGGGTCAAGGTCCAGGGGTGAGAGCAGTCCCTGAGGGAGGGTGGGGGAGGCTGAGATCATCAGTGGAGGAACCTCCCAAATAAACTCCATTCAAGAAGGGTGACGTTTCTCGGGCTCTGGGGTGGGGTGGGGGGTCAGAGAAGGGGCTTGGGATCCCGGGATTGGAGAGATGTCTCTTTTCTGACTCTTTCTCAACAGAAACACATCTCTGCTCAAAGCCTCACTCCATGCCATGCTTCTTCCACCAGCGCCCAGAGTCACCAGGGCCTCGATTCACTTCTCTCCCATCACTCTACCAACGCCTCTCAGAAGGGCTTATATCTAAATGATTGCTGTCCCTCCACTAGCTGCAGCCAGCTGGCTCAGATCCCTCAAAAAGACTTTTCACTTTTCAGTTGAGCTCAACGGCGGGTCTCCCCTTGCCCTGAATATAGAAATCATCAGGAAGTCAGGAGAGTCTTCCTCTCTGACCCACGGTACACCACCCTCCACCCCAGTTTCTCTGGAGACTGTGAGCCAAGCCAGGTAGCAGGTGACACTGGGCACCCCCTGGGCACTGCCAGGGCCCTCAAGGCACTAAGGATCCCTGAGAGAGAAAGGCTGCTGAGAGATGGCTGAGGTAAGCAGCCATTCAGAAGCAGGAAGAAAACCAGCTATGCGGTCGATTTGGGGGCCAGTGACCAGGCACCTGAGCCACCTCCTCAAGGTGACTATGGACATGTGTGGGGGGAGGTGGGGGGCAGGGAGTCCTAGAGGAGGGCCAGCTTGGTCTGCTGCCTTGGAACACCGTCCTACCCCCAAACCAAGCAGGACATAAAGGGCTCGGTCAGGTGATCTAGGAAATTCTTTTCTGTTTTAACTTTCCATGAGTTTAAGCGGTACAGTCGACTCAGAAGTCCCCCTTCACCCAATTTCACCTACTCAATATTTCACCTGCTCAACGACCCCCTCAGGAAACAGGGCTTCTCATTGCAGGAAGTTGGAACTCAAATTTTGTTTGAGTGTCAGTGTCAACCAGTTAAGAAAAGCAGATGGTGGGCAAAGCAGCCTGGAATTCTCCCCTCTCCTGGCACACAACTTCTCTATTCCTCCTCCAGACTTAAAGCCCTGCAGCAAAGCCACAACGGAGGGACTGATAATATACGTCTCTCTGTCGCTGTCTGCTTGTTGCCCTACCTGTCTGCATCTATCCTCAAAAAGGACCTGAAATCATGGCAGTCCCCTCACAGCAGAGCCATCCCCCCTCATTAAAGGAGTCCTCCTTGGGCAAGTGATCAGTCGGGGGCTCTCCTCAGGGTTCAGGGACCCTCTTCCTAGCTGGTTTGCAGTGGGGGTGGGAGTAAGTAGAGAAGGCAAGAGTGGCTTTAGAATCGGAGAATCAAGTGGCCTAATCCCTTGATCCTCTAGGCTCCTGAGTGGAGGCGGGCCCTGAGCACCTCAGAATAGGAGAAAGGGAGGGGCAGTGTGAGGCAAGGGTATAGCCAGGTGACCTTGGAACCATCTAGGAGCTATAAAGCGTACCTTTGGTCGGCAGCAGGGGAGGGGACAGGCCTCCCTCCTGTACACCTTCCGGCTTGGCCCCACCCAAGGCCTCCTCGTCCTGCCCCAGGGACTTTGAGCAAGGGTGGAGGTCAAGCTCACCACCAGCCCAAAACCTGAGGGGGGTCCTGCCTAAGGTAAATGCAAAGTGCTCCTATGACGGAAAATGCTCATCCGTCTTCCTCCCTGCTCCAACACAGCCAACTTCATTTCCTTTTTCTCTGAGCTTTTATTGCTCACAACCCTTGGAGCTCTCAACCCACATTAAGAGAAAAACCAGGGGGTTCAGTTCCACGTTGCTTTGTCCCCCAGAGCACACAGGTTCAGTGCCCTAGTTTATCTGCTCAGTCCCACCTGTGACAATGAAACTGAAAAAAAGGTCTACTTAATATATACCGGGAAGACAGGGAGGCCTGGTGTCCTGCGATTCATGGGCTCGCAGAGTCGGACACGACTGAGCAACTGAACTGAACTGATAAATACATATCATTTGTCCCTTATGTCCATCGAGGAGGGGTTAACCCTCACCTTCAGGGGAAGGTGGAGCTGAGCCTCTTCAGAAAAGCTCCACTCCCACTCCAAACCCACTCTCAGTCCTGGGTGACAAATGAGCAGGATCAAGTCCTCTAGCTCCTGCTCGCTTTGTTTGGCTTTGTGGACTAGGTCTGGGAACCAGAGGAAGCAATCCAGTTGCCAGCTTAGCCACTGAGGCCAGAAAGCTTTCTTCCCTTCTCCTTAGCCTCTTCTTTTCTCAGCCAACCTGGGCAGGCAGGTAGGGAAGCAGCAGAAAAGATGCCAGGGAGTCAGAGACTTGGTATACTAGAGCAGAGGCTGTCAGGAAAAAGCTCCCTAACAGACAAGACTTTAAAAAGCAAAGATAGAGTCCTGACCTGAGGGATCCAAAAGCCTCCTCCACCAACTAGGCATCCACCTCTCTTGCCCCTGAGCCCGCTGCGAGTGGCCCTGGGGTGGGGGGCAAGAGGGCAGCGTGACATCTTGGCTCCGACCGTTCCCCATCCCCAACCTAGACCCAAGCCCGGCGGAAACGACGCCACCCGGAGCCACTCGCTCCCCGGCAGGGCCTTACCTCGATGTTGCCCACGGTGCGGGCACAACCCACCACCTTCAGACCCTGCTGGACCAGGGCCCGGGCCACGGCCGCGCCGATGCCCCCCGAGGCTCCCGTCACCAGGGCCAGCCGGTCACGCCACCGCTCCATGCCGGCTCTGGCCAGGGTCCCGAGCCGCCCGCCCACCTCGCTCTGGGAGCTGAGCACTCGGATCGCCGAGCTCCGCCCTAGGTCGCAGGGGCCCGGCCGCTCTCTCGTCACCCCCGCGGCGCCCGCCGTCGACCTGCCCGCGTCAGAGCTACGCTTGGACCTGCCTCCACTCTGGCCGGCCTCCACCCCCTGCTCCACCCTCCGCTCCTCGGCGACCGGCCACATCCCGGCTGTAGGACGACGCGGGCCGGCGGCCCCGCCCCGCCCCCGCCGCGAGGGCCGGCCCCGCCCCATCCGGCTCGCGCCTGGGCCCCGCCCCTTCCGGCCCTCGCCCGGAGGAAACCGCTTCTCGCGGGACTGGGCGGGAGGGTCCCGGGAGTTTGTAGCCCTGTTTCCCCGCTGTGGGCTCTTACCCTGGGACGAGAACGAGGCTCGGCGCGGGTCTGCACCAGGCCTGAGGACGCGCCTACACGCCTCTTGCTCTGTCCGCCTTCCCTATCCTGACCCAAAGGCCAGGAAGAGAAATTACGGGGCACTTAAGGTGACGCCACCGCCTTCCTCAACCAGCCGGTGGCTGATGGGAACGGTTCAGCTCGGAGAAGGTTGAGCGTCTCAGCGGCCAACGCCGGGTGACCTTGGGACAGGTTTTCAACCCTGCCTAGTGGCTTGGCCTTTCTAACCGAGGACAGCTCATGGTTAAAATGCAAACACTCCCAAGCACACGTGTATTGGGGTGGAGGGGATTGCATCCCTAATGACCTACAGTCTACAACTTCCGCTAAGCCCCCCTGCTCCCACTGGAGCAAATATATCACGGTGTATGCGAAAGATTAAAGCAACAGCTAACATTGAGCGCTTACCGTGACAGGCACAGTAAAATATATTTTAAGCACCTCAAATAAATTAATGTGCACAAGAGCCCTATGAGATAGGACCTTTTAACACTGTCATTTTATAGGATATACCGAAACAGAGGAGGAGCCTGGCTCGGATGGCAAGCAGGCCAGTATTAGGTCAGGGGGTGTGTTCTCAAACTGCCTTCACTGTGTGCTCCCTTGTCTCTTTTTAGGTTCTTGGTTCCGTTCAAAGTAGAAGTCATTTTGCTGACCACTGAGGACATTCCATCAAAACACTGAATACTGCCTCACTTCAGCATTCTTTATACAGCCATCCTTTCAAAGAGAAAACATCTCTGCTGGAATCCCATCACTGCAACCAATGGAATAAGCCGTGAATGTGGCTGGTGTATTCACTCAGCAAGCACTCCTGTGTTTGGCCCCAAGGGCAAAGATTAAAACACCACCAGCCCTTGCTTAATTTATTCTTCTCAAGAGAAAACTTGACTGCAACAGGTGGTGGAAAGAGGATTGGGCTCAGAGCCAAGGGCTGTGGGAGAGCCTTAGTCATTTTTTTATGGATTCAGGGATGAAAGCAAACAAGGATCAGAAAGGAATTACTCATTGTACTTCCTCCCCAGTCCCTGTACACACTTTGATTTGAAAAGACAACTCAGGGGGTGGCTCAAAAAAATACCAACTACAAAAGTTAAAATCTCACTAAGCTTCTGCTGTTGCCCACTTGAAATCTGATTAGAAATCTGATTAAGTGGTAGAAAATCCACAAGGTTCACTCCGTCCCCACTGCACAGAGGTTTTGACTGTCCCACCATTTGTCTGCTGCCCACCAAGTATTATCAACATGTAGACACAAAGCTCTAAGCACATGATTTTACTGAACTATTGACTCAACCTTTTAAATGGCAGCCAAATGCTACTCCTAGGGGAATCTCACCTTCAGCACTCACAGACAGCTTGTGAAAACAGTAAACTGTAAAGCCAGAGTGACTTTATTGTTGGAAACCAGATAAGGAACAGGCACACAGACCGCAGTGTGGTCAGCTCTCAGAGCAGCCTTCTGCTCCCAGTTCTCTACGCACTGAGTATCTACGGACAACCCCTGGTTGGAATTCTGCCAAGTTTTGCTTTCATCCTTCTGGTTCACTCTGCACCTCTGAATTTAAGGTGCGTTGTGTTATGTTATGTTATCACGGAGCATTATAAATAACAGCAGTTAAAAATCTCACAAGGAAGTACGATGCTAGTCAGTATTTAAAGGTATTGCAGCAAATTTATTCTTTCAGAACAAAAGGCTGGAAGCTGCTTTACTCAGCAGTCAAGTCTGACCAAGGGAAGAATTTTTGTCTTCAACAGCCTGTATTTCTCTCCTCATTTGCTCTTCATCTTCTCTAACATCATCACTGGTCAAGTACTAAGACCACAGGTGGCTAATTAAAATACTGCCACACATTAAGTAGAAACATGTACACCAAATTTTACTATGCGTATTAATAAATATTCTTTATTTTAAATTTTGCACATTGCGCTTTAACATTACATCCAAACATTTCGCAAGTGGATGTCTACTTTGTAAAACCATATATTCAGCTCATTGTCATTTCTGTACAGAAGTATAAGTACAACATTACTTTTTTGCCACTAAGTTGCTTTTTAGTAAGTTTCACAGGAAGAGAAACGTTTAATGAAAAGAGATGGCTTAAATCATATGGCAGGCCTGCGCAGCCACACAACTAAAGACACAAGCCTGAAGAAAGAACAAACTAATGAGGTTACCTCCACCGTCTCCCAAAACAAGAAAGAATCACATTGATTTAAGATAAAATTTTGCCATAAGTCACTAAAATTAAAGTTTTTTTTTTTTGAAAGAGAAGGCGCAGTAGTCATCTTGAGTGTTTCATTGAAAGACAGAGCTATTTTATTTATTTAATTTGCTCCAGCCGTTGTCAACCAGCCACTACAAATGGGCCTCTTGTGATCATTTAAGCGGCAGTATTTATTAAATTTCTCCTTCAGATGCTGTCGGTATTGTTCTCTATTGCTGTAGAAAGACTGGTTATTAGCCATAAATGACTGTATTTCATCTTGTGAGATAAAGATTTCCTCATCTGAAGTACATTCAGACTCATCCTGCAAATTAAAGCAGTAGTTAAGACTATGACTTAAATGAAGAATGCAAAATGCTATGCTAATATTAGGCAGCTAAAAATTAAAGCAGGCTAGTTTTTAGTTTTAATTCAGTCACATAAAGCCTTTAATTAGAATGTTTACAGGATAAGCAAAATGTCATGCTGCCTTGGAAAGTACTAAGTAAGAATAAAATTCAACTCAACTTGATTTAAAACTCGATCTATAATTTGTCCTAGAAGCCTACAAGCAGACTACTACTACACCTTAGCCTTAAAAAGTGATTAAGAGATGGTTATATATAGCTACCAAATTTTAAATAATCTGACTTTTCTCTGGCTGGCTCTACATTGAAACGTTTACCTCCACAAGTTAAGTAAAATATAACCTTTTTAAAACTTACAAAATAAACAGTATCACCAATAAACTTTATAATTATATAAAAAAGAAAAAAGCTAGTATTCTAAAGGATCTGTTTCCCTTGGAATCCTATAATGACTATAGAAAAGATGCCACCCTTTTCTTTCCTTGCCCCTCCTCCAAATTCCACACGAACTATGCCCCAGGTTGCTTGGAATCAGGTATAATTCACCTAAAGTATAAAGACTGCAAGTCAATTATAAAAGATGTCCCAAGTTCAGTTATGCTTTTATCCTACGTGACATGAAGGTTACATGAAGGAAGTAACCCGGAAAATGGGTTCTAGTTCAGATACTATATACTTCCCTGGTCTGGAAGGTTGGCTCCCGTTAATTACCACTCAGTAAGGCAGCTTGCTTATAATAACCCCCACCCAGGAGTCAGACTCTTCGGACTTGATGCTAACCCTCTGTGCCTCTCCCAACTAGTCTCTTCTACTTTTGAGACAAAGGAGGACAAGGAAATGTGCCCCACAACAGTTACACAATGGAAGAGCAGGAACGAAGTCACCAAAAAATAATGAGATACTGCTAATAGCCTCCTCCCATTCCCAATGTTAAACCCTCAAATACTGTCTCCTCGCACATCTACCCATGGCAATCAGTTATCACAAAAAGATATCATGGCTTACTTACAAGGAGTTCAACTAAGCTCTTGGCACCCTTTCCAGAATCAGGACCAAATGATGTCTCTGTAGGTTCTGCAAACTGTGGTACATTTTTCCTATGCTCAAACCAAGGCAGTGGCTGCCCACCCTTTTCAGAGCTGCAACAGCTCTCAGGATGTGCATCTTTGGTCTTGTCACGGTGAAACACTGTGTGCGCGGTATTTCCTGAGGTCTCTCGATTACCTGGATCTGTGATACAGCTTCCAAGCTTTTGGATCTGAAACCACAGCAAAAGCATCTCTCAGGTAAAAAGGCAGCTGGTTGTTGTTGAGTTGCCAAGTCGTGTCTGACTCTTTGGGATCCCATGGACTGTAGCCCGCCAGGCTCCTATGTCCATGGGATTTCCTAGACAAGAATATTGGAGTGGGCTGCCATTTCCTTCTCCAGGGGAATCTTCCTAATCCAGGGATCGAACCCTAGTCTCCTGCTTGGCAGGCAGGTTCTTTACCACTGAGCCAAGGAAGCCTCAAAAGGCAGAGCATAACAGCAGTGATTAGTTGCTAAAGAAAAATAAATACCCTGAGAGTATATTAAGATTTTACCAGGAATATAGAAAAACAGCAAAAGCTGGCAGTTACTAGGCATTTACTGCACACCAAACGCTACGCTTCCCAGGTGGCTCAGTGGTAAAGAATCTGCCTGCCAACACAAGAAGCACAAAAGATAAGGGCTCAATCCTTCAGCCAGGAAGATCCCCTGGAGTAGAAAATGGCAATCCACTCCAGTACTCTTGCTTGGGAAATTCTATTAACAGAGGAGCCTGGTGGGCTACAGTCCAGGGGGTCACAAAAAGTCAGACACAACTGAGAATGCACACACACACACTATGCTAACCCATCAATATAATCTCATTTCATCTTTACAAAATCTGATCTGACAGGGACTATTATCTCCATTTTACAGCAGGGAAAACAGATCAAGCAAACTGCTCAAGATTACAGAGCTAACAGATTAAAAACTATTGTGAAAAAATGAATTGGATTTATGTCTCACATGGACTGTTGGACAAACGACCACACATCAGACACACATGCCTATAAAAATCACAAGATAAGCAACCAATGGAACCGAATAGGTGTTCATTCTAAAAAAAAAAAAAGCCTAGTGACTAAGGTGTGTAGTGACAAAGCCACTCCAAGAAAAAGAGCAGAGGTTTAAGAATGGCACTGTATGACACTTACATGTTCATCACATTTCAACGTCTTGCTTTTCTTTTTCTTCTTTTTATTTTTCCCTTTGGTGGTGTTCTCTTCAGAATTCGCCCAACATTCAACACAACTATCGCCATCATCCTCTTTGTCCTCACAGTGATGAACACAGGAGTCGTCACCTGCAGAAATCAGTAACTTCTTGTTTACGTGCTTAACTCAGCCATGGAGCAGAAATAATTGGAAAGCTTAATCGGAACCTACCGTGTTCGTCATGATTACAAATGCCTTCAGTACAGGCGACGTCTGAACCCTCCCGAGAGCCTGTTTCACTCCCTTCCATGCTAGATGAATATCCACAATCACTACCATTACAGTGTGGCGATAAGCCTGAGAACGAATCAAGTGAGTTACTATTAACATGCCAATAAATATATTGAGACAAAGGATAACCCAAATGGGGACTGCATAAAAATTTCAAAACCGATGGCTTACTGAAAGTAAGAAGTACATTAAATAATGAAAATGTGACTGGAGACTTACAGTTTTTTATTTTATTATTGTTTAACAAATCAAATACCGTGTTTGACTAAATTATATGATATTCTTGGGTCTATAGAGCACTTTCTAACCTCTAGATTACAGGCTCTCTAAAAGCTCTTGTATTTAGAACAAAGAAAGAATAAAACTTAAGAGTTACTATGTTTTAAACTAGTTACTTACCTTTCTTTATTTTAGGGGACCCCAAAAGGTTGCCACTGCTAGGACAGGTACAGGATGTATTTTCATTGGTAACAATTACTTCTACACAACTATTACCATCTTCAGTGCTGCCACAGGCTTTGCAGCTGTTTTCTATGAAGTCTGTTTCCTTAAAGGATCAATATTAAAGAGAAAGTAAAAATCTTTACCTTCATAATGGCTATATTTTCATTTCCTCAACATTAACTAATTAGATAAAGATAAAAATTAAAGGAAAAAAAAAAACTACTCTCATGAAGATCATTTAATTCATTTAAAAACCAGGAACCAACTAGAACCAAGTCAAGACCTTAATGGTATCAGTAAAGTGTAGGACAACTGTTCTCAAAGTGTGGTCTGCTGGCTCCAGGGGTTCCCTAGGTCAAAACCATTTTCATCCTAACACTAAGATGTGATTTGCCTTTTTCGTTGTCTTGACACTCACACTGATGGTATAAAAGCAGTGGTGGGAAAAGCTGCTGGTGCTTTAGCACAAACCAAGACAGAAGCAACCAAAGTGTGTACCAAGAGTCACTGTGTCCTTCACTTGTCAAGCATTCTCATCAGAAATAAACAGAGATAAAAGGATATTTCAGTTATAAATGTCTTTGATGCAGCACTAAAAATATTAATTTTATTAAATACCAACTCATGAAGTAGAGGTCTTTTTACTAGTCTGTGAGAAATGAGGAGAATGCTTCAAGCATTTTTGATGGATACCAACATGACTGTCTCAAGGAGAAGTACTTGTGCAACAGTTTGAGCTACAAGCTAAACTAGCTACAACACCAACTTCACTGGAGAGAGAGGATGAGAGACAAACTATGGTTACTCAGACTTGAATATGTAAGAGACATTTTCAAAAATAAATGAAGTCAGTCCAGCTCTTAAAAGAAAAAAAACAGACAGTATTTGTTGTCACTGACAAAATTTAAACTGCAATTAGAATTTTGAAAACTTGTATATATAAGCACAATGAGATTGAAGCTTAAGACCTTTCTAATGGGATGAACAGTGGTTTTAACATGATTGTCTGATACTTTGTAATAACATGTCAATATCTGGGGAGATGTGCATAACTCAGCGAACCATTATGTTTTCAAATGACCAGTGCATGATGTTACAGAATCATGCATGGATAAAATCTACTCAAAGTGCGATGGATTTTAATTTAAAAGTATGAAAGGCCATTTTAAGATATCAGGTTCCACACTATAAAAAATCTTTACGAAATTATTGTCAAGTTATAATGCCAAAGAAGAATATCCACAACTATCTAAAAAGGTTTATGTTAAAAATGTTCCTCTCCCCTTTTCCTACTATATATGAGTGAAGTCAGACTTTATTCACGTTTCAACCAAGCAACATATGGAAACAGACTGAATGCAGAAGCAGGTAATGAAAATCTATCTGATTCCTTTTAAGCCAAATATTAAAGAGATTTGTAAAAATATAAAATAAAGCCACCCTTCTCAAATTTTCCTCGGAAGCATTTTTCAAAATATTTTATTCATGTCAACATTTAATAGGCTTATTATTTTTTGAAGAATTAACAAATTACTTTTAAATTTCTCCACTTTAATTTCTAATACAATAAATGCTGATAAGTATAATTCACATACACAAAAGCTCACTGGGCACCCTAATTTTTAAGAATGCAAAGAGATCCTGAGACCAAAAGTTGAGAACTGCTCTAGGTCATGCATGGAGATAACTTTTCACATTTGGGCTTTGATCTAACAGAATACTAAGGTCAGGCAGTAAGATATTACTAATTATTGAACATTGTCTTTATAAAACAAACAATATTAAAGAGGTTGTTATACAGACTACAGTAAGAAAAAAAGCCAACCTACAAGCCAGAGGAACCCATGTTCTGAGAAAGCACAGTGAAAGTGCTGAACTCTAGAAAAAAAGCCATATACTGTCAAGTCAATATTAAGGAATACTACCTTCTCTTGGCTTACTTCCTTTTCATCTGCTGTTTGTAAGGGAGTAGGGATATCACATACACATTTGTTTTTTCGTCTGTTCTTCCGTTTCTGGCGCTTCTTTTCTTGCTTGAGTTCTCTTACTCGTTCCTCTTCTGAAAATTCTTCACAAAGTTGTTCCAATCGACTAATACCCTGTACTTTTTCCACAGTCATCTATTATAAAAACAAAGCTGAGACTGAACACTGGCTCAAACGTCCCTTTATTCGCCAAGGAAATTCTCACTTGTTAATTTTAAATGATATCACACACACAGAAACTGGCATTTCATGCTGCAAGTTTGTCTGGCAGTCCCCAAGAAGAATTTTAAATTTTAATACCTTAAATGATGACAGTCTTAAAATATCAGGAAATGAATGTACAACTAACTCCTATGGGAAAGGGAGACTTACACATACACCAGTTTCAATCCAGAAATATTCCAGTTTTAAATTTCAGAATTTTAACACAGCAAAGTAAACATTCATCCTATTTCTTCATACAATGAGAACACTATTTACCCTAATTAAATGATCTAGTTTCTGAAGACACAAGTATACAAAGAGAAAAGGAGTAAGAAATCTTTTTGGCAAGAATGAACACGCATCTCCTCAGACTCCCCAGAACAATGTTTAAAGTCAGAGGATGGGCTTTTGAAAAAGAGTTTATAGTTCTCATACCATCCTCAAAAGGGACAGGTGACCAGTTAAACAGTTATGACCATGCCCTAGAATATAACAGAATATTCACTAGCCAAAAATTTACACTCTACAGAGCATAACTGAAAAAAGACGTTACTAAATCACAAGCACAAAATCCAATACCAGCACCATGAAGAGCATTCAGTGTGCCTCTAAAAAGCAGCTCTCATGCCATGGCATTCCGACAGCATTCACTTCATACTACTGGAAAGAAGCAGGCAAACTGGGACTTACTAAATGTCTCTAATTTTGATGCTTATTTTTGGGCTGCCTTTAACTTGTCAATAGCTATGTTTCATAGCAGGTTCTCATTAAATAATCGTCAATTTCAGTTCTCTACTCTGAAAATGTCTAAAAATCAAGGCTGGCAGTGTGACAGATTTAAAAAACAAAAATCCACAAACTTGTTCGAAATTCCAGTTCTCCAGCAAATGCCTCTCCCAACCCTCCAGAGCCATGACCAGGGGATCACAGCTCTCTAAGGCAAGGTGAACACAGCGATTCACATTAAGATTCAGTCCACAGTCCACAGCCTCCGTGGTGGCCCAGTGGATGAGAATCTGCCTGCCAATGCAGTGGACATAGGTTTGATCCCTGGTCTGAGAAGATTCCACATGCGGTGGAGCAAATAAGCCCATGCACCACAACTACTGAGCGCATGCCCTACAGACCCGGAACCCAGCCACTGAACCTGCAGGCTGCAACTACTGAAGATCCCGTGCACCCAGAGCCTGTGCTGTGCGACAAGAGAAGCCATCACAGTGAGAAGGCCACACACAGTTAGCCCCTGCTCCCCACAGCTGGAAGAAAAAGACCGCACATAGCAAGGAGACCCAGTACCATCAATCAATAAATAAGTAATTTTTTTTTTAAAAAGATTCCATCTAATAACTAAGCAGTCCAGACACTGAAGCAGTCCACTGTTCTTACCTCAAAACTCTTGCGTAAAGCATCAACACCAAGATAGAAAAGCATCTGCCATGTCTGCTCTTCTGCCCGTAGTTTTTGCCAGATTCGATGCAGTCTTTCATAAAGATGAATTCCCAAGCAGGTCAGAACTTCTTCTTGAGCTATATCTATTGTCTTAGCATGCCTTTCTCTTCTTCTATAAAGGAGAATAAATCACACATGTTTCCTACAACTCTTAAGCGAAACAGTAAGAGATCGATAACACCTCTCTGCAGGTTCAGGTTTTAAACATAATCTGCATATCTAGTAAACAAACTAATAACAAGACATTTATACATTCAAACTCAACATATATATAAATACACAAGCACACATGTATATTACCAATGCGAAATACACATGCAGGTAGAACTTAGCCCTAATATTGCTAAAAAGAAGGTAATTCAGGAACTGGCCCTAAAGAGATGTTTTCAGGGGCACAGAAATGTTACATATTTAAGTGTCCAGCTCATAGCAGGCAGGACAGTTCACCTTCCAATTATACCAAATGCCTACTTGGTTTTTGTTCCTTTTGATGGGAAATGGAGAAAGACAATGCCACAGTGATTGCCAAAGACAATGCCAAAGCCCTCTAGGCTGGTCTTTACTAGAAACGATCACAAACTTCAGTGACAGAAGTGGTATAGTAGGCACTCAAATGACAGCTAATACACAAAACAGAGGAAGAGTGGGTTTGATGCATTCTGTGAACAATTTTTCCTGACTTTTTTACAGCAAAGCCAGAGATAAAATTTTAGGTTCCTCTGTAATTTAATAATAACATCCACAGTTCATGAATTACATTCAGTAAAGTATTTCTTAACCCCCTGTTGCAAAGATCTCATTTCCTACGCAAAAACCATCATTATAAACAAAATTTAAACATGGAAATGCATGAATGGAGGGGAGGAAAAAAATCCCTTCTAATCATTTTCAAGTGAAAATGGTAAGCTATAATAATGAAAGCCAAAAAAAGCCTTCCTACTTCAAGCAACAATGAGCAGACAATGGATCACCACTTTCTCCCTTTTTTTTAACTCAACTAAATGCATATTTTAAAGAAAGCAAAATCTGTACGGCACACTTTAATTTACACACATATGTTCTGAGGCAGAAGGATAAAATGAAGCAAAGCGCTAGATAGCCCATTCTAGCAAATTACATACTCATACCCTCCTGCGAACTCCGGCTCAGCACGGCCCAGAAGATGTGCGATGAAGTCTGTCTCACAGCAAACGTGGATGTGTCGCTCGTGCGGACAGCACCGCAAGCCTTCATAGAGTGCGGCACAGTAGCCCTTCTCCTTGCTGCAGTCAAGTTCACCAATAAGGATATTATAGGCTCGCAGGACTTTATTTTTGCAATCAGTACAAAACCTGTTGAAAAGAAACATTTCAAAATTAAGAACTGGCTGTGTCATTATTTCATGAGGTATTTAACAATGTACTAGACAATGACACTCCCCTCCCATACAGAGTATTAAAAAAAGCCTCCACACACTGAAGTCATACACATATAAGGTAAATACACATTTAGGGAATACACAGCTATAGCTAGCTCTCCACTTGTAAATGATTTTTAAACTAGAGAAACATATTGAGCCTAAAAAAATAAAGCAGATAAATACCTGTTAGTTCACGAAATACATGCCCAGAAGATATTAGTTGCCAAGGACTACGTATCTTCGCGAGCTAACTGTGCAGGTCAGAGATAAAACAACAGAGGCTACTGACCAATGACTCTAGGATCCCTCTCCTTTCAGTCTCTGAAATTAGTTGGTATCTTCAACCAGTAAACGTTGATTCAAATGTTTACATTTTAATAAATACATCACTAGCTAACTATTAATATGTCGGGTGGGGAGGGCAAGAAGAATGAGAAAGTGGTACATGTATTTTTACTTTACTGGTACTTTCCAAAATGTCAAATTCTTTCTTCCACAAACATAAAAAAGTATGTTTCTCAACACACACATAAATAATATATACAACATATATGTAGAAATGTGGTTTCCACTTGAGTGTACATAATGTGGTAAAAGTGTAGAAGAGCATGTGAAGTAGAAGGATGACTACGTTTTCTTTTAGAAACCAAACATCATTCAATCAGAAAAGAAAAAATAAGAGTCTGGTCTTTCTATTTTTGAATTCTGAAACTACGGAAGAATTCGGTCAGGTGAAGAAAAAGCCAGGCTCACAATATTAGTAACTGGCTCTCTGAGAAGATCAGCTGTGATAGAATGAGGAAACTTTGCTCTCTGTGATTTAAACTCATCTATCCAGGTGAGCTTATCTACTCCCACAGCGGTTCAACGTGTCAACTCCACACAGAAGGCTCTGTCCTTGCCTGAAGGCCAGACCCATGCTGCAAAATGCGGGACAACACAGATGTCCAAAACCAAGACTCTTCCTATGTTCTCTTCCATGAGTTATGAAATCAGCATTCATGCAGTCCCCCAGGATGGAACCTCAGTTAATTCCAACCCCTGCTTTTAGGGGTGGAGCCAACTGGTATCAGTTCTTTCTTACACTGAGGAAAGTTACTTCAACACCCTCTGCCGTTTTAAATTGCCTAGTCACTCAGAAAAGAAAAAAGCTTCCTAATAGGCTTCCCTGCTTCCACTCTTACTAGTTCTAATGCATCTCTCATACCAAAACAATTTTTAAAACATCTCATTACCTCACTCTAAGCTTAAAAACCTCCCCACCATCTACGAATAAAGTTCAAACTCATTAAGGCCTCTGGTGCTTTCTTCTCTTACCCAATCCACTACTTCCAGACTTTTTCCCAAGACTCACCTCTCCCTTCAAGGTCCCTCTACACTACCCTGCCCCCATACACACACCGTATACATATATACAAATGGACTACTTTCATTTTCTTTAATTGAAGTACAGCTGATGTACGATGTTGTGTTAGTTTCTGGTGTATACCACAGTGATCAGACCCACACAAGTTCTTTTCCATAGTCTTGTCCATATGGTTTACTACAGAATATGGAATATAGTTCCTGTGCTGTATATACGATAGAATCTTGTTGTTTATCTATTTTATACATAGCAATGTGTGTACTTGCTAATCCCAAACTCCTAATTCATCCCTCCCCTATTTTCTTCCCCCTCTGGTAACCATAAGTTTGTTTTCTGTGTCTGTGAGTCTGTTTCTGTTTTGTAAGTAAGTTGATTTGTATCATATTTTAGATTCCACATATGTGATATCATATGGAATTTGCCTTTGTGGTTTACTTCACTTAATATGATAATCTCTGGGGTTTCCCAGGTGGCTCAGTGGTGAAGAATCCACCTGCTAATGCAGGAGACACAAGAGATGCAGGTTTGTTCCCCAGGTCAGGAAGATCCCCTGGAGGAGGAAAATGGTAATCCACTTCAGTATTTTTGCCTAGAAAATTCCATGGACAGAGGAGCCTGGCAGGCTACAGTTCATGGAGCCACAGAGAGTCAGACACAACTGAGCAACTAAGCACACAATATGATAATCTCTAGGTCCATCCATGTTGCTACAAATGGCATCATTTCACTCTTTTTTCTGGCTGAGTAGTATCCACTGTGTATATGTATGGGCACACACATCATTCTTAATCCATTCATCTGTCAATGAACGTTTAGGTCACTTCCAATGTACAATGAACTACTTTGTACACAGCTGATGCATCCCTACTACAAAGTCTTTTTTTCCTTCTGCCTCCTCCCTACTCCCCTCCACATCCTTCTCCATTTGCCTAAATCATACCCATCCTTAAAAAAGCCTCTTGCAATTTCCATAACTAGAATTCAACCTTCCTGTATTCCTATTACCTCTGACTTACACCTATCATTATAGCATCTACCCTTACAATGTCATGCAATTATTTTGTTATATACATATTTTTAACCCAATAGCAGATAACTCTGTTTCTTGAAATGAATATTTGTTAAAACTAAAGCTCTAAGCCCACTTTGTAAACAGAAGAAATCATGTTGGCAACTAAAGTTAAATGACTGTTTCACTAACGCTTAAAAAACAGACACAGAAATATACAAAAATTAACTCAAAATGTGTTAAAGACCTAAATATTAAGACCTGAAACTGTAAAACCGTTAGAGGAAAACATGTAACCATGGAATAGGTGATGACTTCTTGCATATGGAATCAAAAGCACAAGGAACAAAAGAAAAAATAGACAAATGACACTACATGAAACCTAAGAACTGTGCAGCAAAGGAAACAGCAGAGTGAAGGACAACCTATGGAACTGAGAAAGTATTAACAAATCATACACTGGATAAGGGGTTAATGTCCAGAATAAAGAACTCTCACAATTCAATAACAGACAAAAAAAAGAGTACGATTAAAAAATGGACAAAGAAGATGAATAGACACTTCAAAGAAGATAGGCTAGTAAGTATATGATAAAATGCTCAACATCACTAATCATCAGGGAAATGCTAATCAAAACCACACAAAATCACCTCAAGCCCACTGTATGGCCACTATCAAAAATTAGAAAAGAGAGACTTCCCTGGTGGCTCAGCAGCTAAGACTCTGCACTCCCAATGCATGGGGCCCAGGTTCAATCCCTGGTCTTGGAATTAGATCTCAAATGCCACAACGAAGAGTTCACAGGTTCCAACTAAAGATCCCTAATGCCGCAGTGAAGACTGAAGATCCCAAGTGTGTCAACTAAGACCGGGCACAACCAAATATATATATATATATTTTTTTAATTAGAAAATAACAAGTGTTGGCAAGGATCTGGAAAAACTGGAACCCTTCCTTGCACACAGTTGGCAAGATTATAAAGTTGCCTGCCAGCATGGCAAATAATACAGCATTTCCTTAAAAAATTAAGAATAGAATTACCATATAATCCAGCAATCCCAATTCTGGGAACATATACAAAAGAATTAAAAACGGGATCTCAGAGAGCTTTTGGCACACACCCATGTTCACTACAGCATTATTCACAAAAGCCAGGATGTGGGAACAACCTAAATGTCTACTGACAGATGGACACAGTGTATACATACAACGGGACATCATTCATCCTTAAAAAGAGAAAACTCTGTCATATGTTAATACATGGACATACCTTGAGGACATCATGCTAAGTGAAATAAGCTAGACACAAAGGACAAATATGGCATAATTCCACCTATATGAGTTATATAAAGTAACTGAACTCAACCAGAAAACAGAATGGTGGCTGGCAGGGGGTGCAGGGAGGGGTAAACGAAGAGTTTTTATTCAATGGGTGGGTTTAGTTTCAGTCATGCAAGATGAAAAAATTCTAGACACCCAGTGCACAAGAGTTAGTAAACAGTTAACAGTACTGTACTATACACTTAAAGACTGTTGAGAGGGTAAACGTTATGTATTTTTTATTATAATTTTTAAAAAGTGTTCCCCTTGGTGGGAGAAAAGATCTTAGACATAGAAATAAAAATGTTTCCACATTTTGAGGCTATAAATGGTAAGTCTACATTTTTTTTTTTTACACCAAAGAAAAATTTTATTATAGATTCCTGGTTATTTAAAAATACAAACATACAAAGGTATTATCATACAACTTATTTCTAAACTCAACACTTTTAAAATACAAAACAATGATTATTACCTCTAAGAGTCAGTTTGAAACAAACTGACTTTTAAGTTGGTTTTATAATTCTTTTCATTCAACCTTGCTTACAAATGTTACTAGGTTTTTCAGTTCCATTCCATATCAGAACTTTTTTTTTTGACATGTTTACTTCTCAAAGTAGTATATAGTTATTTCTTGGAATTAATGTTAGCAACTATAGAAAGCTTCTGTATGTGACAAAAATTCAATATGGTTGCTGCTTTGGAAATAGTTATTTCCAAGTAACTATTTTGAGTTATCTACACTAAGACTCACATATTGAAAGGTAAAATACGAATGGGTACATGATGGGGATTGAGAGCAGGAGGACTAAAAAAAGATGATCGTATCTTTTACCGCAGACCTGCTACAAGAAGACTCCATTATTTACTTTGCTGCTATGACTAGAGAAGTAGTTTCTGCCAGATCACAGGTTGGCTAGGTAGTTGTCCATTTTAATTTTCTTCACTAAAGAATGGCAGACGGCAACAATTCAATTGCTCCACCAAATAAGCAGAGACTTTAAGTTACCATATACTTTAATTATGAAAAATAAATTATTTTCTTAATTGGTTTAGCAGCCTTGTATCTGGAAAGGCAGCAAAACCCACTCTGTTCCAAAATTAGAAGGCCAGCTCAGAGGCTGCTTCTAAGATGCCTGACTATCTTCTATCATCAATCAGTCATGAAAGTGGACTTTCATGAACTCAGTAATAAATGTAAAAATAAACTCATTTATCAAACAATGTCGAGCCTGCAAAACCAAAAAGTTCATAAGGTAGGAATTGGTTTGTATAAAACAAAGGATATATATCCTCTTATATAACACAAGAGGAATATGTATGGTAATAAAAACAATTTATAATAAACTTGTAAAGAGATGATTCCGGTTTACATGTAAGTCGGCTTAAACTGACCATGATGGAATGATTGAAAATTTTCTTCTCCAAACATAATGCCCATTCACTATAAGCTAAGCCAGACTTAGTTTCTTATAAATCTCTATTTCCTTGGATTTATCTACTACACCCTTACTTTACAGCCATTTAACTTATAAGCTGGGCCTGCCCAGCCTGCCCATAAAGCCTCTTTTCAGAAAGATATCAGATGCATTAAACAGAGGCATCTTCCTGTAACAATCTGCACCAAAACAGCCTATGAAGAACTAGCAGCTGGACTTCCAATATAGCTAGCTACCTCTCATTTCATATTATGCAGTTTACTAACCACTCCTTCCTTACAGATAACTCAGTAGCTGTAAAACTTTTTGTTCCATTTCAAAACATTTCAATACTTATTAATTCCAAAGATCCGAACACCATGTAGCTGTGGCATTTTGGGAATTAGCACACTCAGGAGAGAAGCTGTGTTGAGGATGAAGTGAGTTGTATCATACTTCGTATAGAAACTTGCCAGAAAATATAGAATTATTGGAGAAATTGTGAAAAACTTCCGTGAAGATGTAAACTGTACTCCATAGTCCAGTTGTTCCCAATGAGTTAGGAGCCTTGCTTTACCCTGGTCGGGAGTTTCAAAAGGTGTTCCTTTTACTGCATGCAAAAATACATACATCCCCAGATTATGTATAACATTTGTTAAGGTCCAAGCAACAGGAACACTGAAGAAGGGAATACTGAGTAAAACAATGTGAAGCAAACCAACTCCCAATGCATATGTCAGCCACATACCACGGCTGTTCATTACACGGGTATTTGGATTCACCTCGCTGTGGGCAACGCCAACATTCATGTTTGCGCCGCCGCCCCACTCCCGGCGGCCGGACCGAAGCAGCACCAGCGCCGCGGAGGCGAAGGCGGCGTCCCCTCGGGCCGGATGCGACCGGTCTCAAGTCTACATTTTTGAGTAAATAAATGGCTAAATATCATACAGTACCAATAACAAAACTTGAATTATTTGCCCTATATCTTACTGCTTTAAATCCTCAGTTTAATATGTTTGACTGTACATGATTGTTAAGTAGCATAAACATAAGCAAACAGTCATTTATATGGAAGCTGTAAGAATATAAGTGATTTTTTCTGTTTTCAAAAGTAACCTTGCACACAAATTAAAAAAAAAAAAAGTTTCTTAAGACAGGTTTCAGAGTTTCTAACACCTAATTTCTAATAATGCACTACCGTAATACTTAACTGGCTAAATAACTGTTGTAAATTTTTTATTATACACTGCTCAGAAAAATCTATTAAATAAAGTATACGTGCCAAGAAGGTCCACTATTCAGACCTTTAGAAATCATTTTCTTGACTGTACCTCAAAAACTCAAACTGTACCTAAAATAAGAACTAGATACACAGGAATAACAAGGAATTGCAAATTTGGCATACAAATATTCACTGGTGTGCTTCCTATGTGCCAGATACTGTTCTAAGTAAGTCTTGTATATCATCGATCCTAACAAATTTAATCTTATAATAAGTTCTATAGGACAACTACTATTATTTCGTCTTAAAGAAAAACATGGAAGCACAGAAAACTAACCTGTACAAAGCTGTAATCAGTAGAACCCAGACTCACTGCAATCTTCCTTGACTGCTTCTAATAGTACTTCTTCCCCTGCATCCTTAATATATTTATAAAACGGACTCCACCTTTCTTATAAAATACTGCCCACCCAAACACAGGAAATATCTACAACCAATAGAGGAAATTCCAAAACATTAGCTCTAGTAACTAGTAATTTATCACCCAAAAAAACCTCTTTTGGATGGACCAATTCTTACTGTATATAAGGATCAATTCATATTGAAAAAGAAAGGTATCATGACGGACCTACACATTTATCCCCTTCCCAAATTCCAAATAATTGATATTCTCTATTCTTTTGGGTACAATCAACCAAAAAGGCAAAAGTAAGCTTGTAACTGAAAATAGAAAAACACTTAATAAACTTAACGCAGATTAAGTCATTAGCTCATTGCCATATGAACACCAACCTTGATAATGCCAGTTTTTATAATTTACGTATGTTTTCTAGAAGTGTCCCCAAAGTAACTGTGTATATCTGTCCCAAAGTCAAAGAACACATAACCACAAACCCAACATGTGACAAATTCTCATTAGAACAGTACAACTCCCCCCAAGAACACCACCTCTAAGATGACTCCTTTACCAGTTTACTTTCCTACTGCATTCTCCCTCCCTACGAATTTGCAAATGTTAATGACACTTAGAAAATTCTTTATAAAGTAGTATTCTAAAAAGAAAAACCTGAAGTTACTTTTATAGTACACGAAGCACATGAATTCCAACTCTATTTTTAGCTCTTGACAAAGAAAAAAATAACTGAAAATATTACTAAGTAAAAGCTGCTATTTTAATTTTAATTTTGCAAAGGACATCATGAAACACTTCTATCAAAAATAAGGACTACAAGAATTTGCACAGTGATTAAGTACACTTTACTGGATTCACAGTCACTCTGTGTTCCTTGAAAGGCTGGCCTGGAACCAACAGGTAGAACACAAGAAGGCCAACACTGAGCATCACGCCATAAGGGAGCCACCTGCCCTGACACTAAGCTCAGCCTGGCGTCAGTATTAGGGGAGGCGGGGGACGGACACCTACCGCGCCACCCGCTGCCTCAGGATGGCCTCTGGACTCACCTGTGTTTTCGCAGATAAGTTTCTAGTGTTTCTAAAAGACAAGTAGAGTCAATTAAAACTACTTCATCCCTGCATTCCTGGGACATCAGTTCCCATACGTCCATCCAGCAACCTCTGCAGGAGGAAACAAATCTTCGTGAGATGGAGGAATATGTAACCGAAAAACACTTCAAAAGGCGAGTAAAGGAGTGCTTGGTTTTACCT
This sequence comes from Antilocapra americana, assembly GCA_007570785.1. Classification (NCBI taxonomy): domain Eukaryota; kingdom Metazoa; phylum Chordata; class Mammalia; order Artiodactyla; family Antilocapridae; genus Antilocapra; species Antilocapra americana. Next base: position 41,054,901 of record ML664177.1, read on the forward strand.
GGCTGCTCCCTGGAAAGGTCCATAATGGAAAGTGATCCTACACTTGCTGTCCTTCCTGCGGTCTTCACTACTTCTCTTATCTGCACTTAACTTCTCTGAACTGACACTGCTACTGCTCCCTTCACTGTAGTGCAGCACAGTACAAAGCTTAGTGACACTGAGATACTCTGGAGGAATAATTTCTACAGTCTGAATTAAGATCACGAACTCTTTAATACATTGAGATATATTAGTAGGGTAAGTTTGCAAGTTTGTATATAATTACATATTTACTTTAACCGCATTAAAATGTTATTTATACAGGAGCTCTTATCTCTACATAAAAACGTGTGTTCAACTATTACGTTTACTTGATAATAATTTAACAACATTTACATTTATCAAGATACTACCTTGTTAATATAGTAAGCATTTTATCAGCAAATCTACTTGGAATGTTAACGTCAAAAGGGCTGAAAAAATTATAAAATATTTTCACTTCTACACATGGATCAACCTTCCAGAAATTGAAAATTCTAACAAGTGTTGATCTACTTAATGTGATTTTATAGCTAGCCCATGGCAACAAAATTCTTATCTACCTTCACATTTACAAGTAGCTGGGAAAGTCACAAATTAATCTAATTATAGTAAATAAAACTTTACATTTTTGAAAATAAAGATAGCATACTAAGATGAACACTTTACACAGCCTAAATTAGTAGTACTACACAAATAATTTTTTAAAAACTTACTAAAAACTTCCCAGACTCTCCCTCCCCCACAGGTTTCAATGTGGCGCTGGTCACGCATTTTGCTTTGTTGCAGATGTGCCTTCCAAGAGAAATGTGTTTCTATTTTCCATTCAATGATAGTCTTCTTGATTTTTCATGATTCTGAAAAACTGGCTCCTGCCTGTTCTTCTGCAGGTCTCACTAGTCCTAGAAATTCATTACCTGGGATGCTTGAGATGGAAACACTTCTGAATCTTTACTTAACCTCCTCTCTATAGCTAAACAGGTATTTCTCAACCCCCTGCCCACCATATAAGGTCAAACACACAATTCAGCTCCCTAGTCCCATCTCACAAGGGCTCAAGAAAGGGTGAACGGTCCTTGTTTTTGAAGCAAACACCTCAACTCCTGCTCTGCCTTGCATTTTACATCCTTCTACTCTCATCTCCCAAATTTCCAATTTTCTAGTTATGCTTGAGTGATCCACATAACTCTCAAATTCTCAGTATCGATGAAAAGGGCTGGGGAATGACTATTACACGATCAGAACGTTGAAAGCATTATTCTAAAATGACTCGAAAATTCTGTAACTCAAATCAAGATTTTATCCGTAATCTCTCCAAACCAAATGTCTTTATACCACTTCTTCCTGTCAAGATCAAGCTTTCTGAAAAAGGAAGTCTTTTCACTTCTTTGCTCTACTTCCATACTTTCCACTGACAGCTTAATCCATTAAAATCCTGCAATGCATGCATCTTTCTACACATTCTGATCCAGATTCTGCTTCCATTCAACCACAGATCTGCTCATCAAGATCCCCAATTATCTCAGTGCCGCTTTATCTAATGGACTCTGAGGTCCTTGACAGTAATCTTCAACACAGCTGACCAAGTCCCTGCCCCCAAAACACTCTTTCCCGGTGGTTTCCTCCTGCCTCTCCGGCCACTGGCTCAAATTTCTTTAGACTTAATTCTTTCTTACCATTAAACTGAAGTCCTCAGCATTCCTTTCTGTTACCCTACTCTTCCCCTAGGTGATCTTACACAGCTGACCACTGAACAACACAAGGCTGAACCGTGCAGGTCATCTTATACAAGGATTTTCTTCAGTAGTAAATACCACAGCACTACACAATCTGCATTACTGAATATGAGAATACGAAGGGACCATGTATAATATATGAAGTTGCCAACTAGAAGTTACACTCAAATTTTCCATTGTGTGGGAGGCTGGTGCTCCTAATCTCTGCGCTGTTCAAGAGTCGGCGGTACATCACTCATCAGCTACAGGCCTACAACCCTGGCCTAGACCTTTCTTTCAGACCACACACTTACTCCCAGACAATAACTTGGGTTTGCTTGTATGACTATGAGAATACTCTAAGAAAGACTGAACTGGATTGTTAATTGGTTAGGCTAAAACCTAATTAACTGTATTATACCTTTCCCTGAAGAAAATGAAAGAGGGGAACAACAGCGGAAAAATACAAAAAGTCACAGTAGCACAGAATGGCGGGGAGCATCCAAAATGGAGGAGAAGTCCTGGCTAAGCAGACTATACTCTCTGACCAGCTATCCACGTGGCATGTGGGACTGACTGAAACTACCTTAGGAGGTGCTGCTTATGATCAGCCAACCCCACTCACACTGACCGCATGATTCGGCAAACCACCTTCTAAAACATGTGGCTTCCTAGTGGCGGGGCTAGGGCTGAAGTTGGATGTGAAGTCTGCAGAGGTTTGTTTTTTATTTCTAAGCTGAAACATAGGCAGACACAGCTATATGCCAATTTAATGAAAGGAGATAATTGATGAAACAAAGTCAAGGAGAACAAAAGGGCAGTGGAATCCAGAACAAAAGTGGAAGGACTGGTCTTTGAAGGAAGGCAGCAATGGGCACAGATGTTTATGATGTGGAGTAGCTCTTGCTTTTCAGCTCCTCAATGACAAACATTCATAATCAAGAAATAGAAGGCAGCCTTTGTATTGTATCATACTACTCTGTGGTTTTAGTCAACAGGTTATTCAGATAAAGGTTACTAAGGAAAATCAGACTAAACTCTGCACTCAGAGTCAGGAATTCTTTAAAGATATTGGTAAATCAGGTATGTGAAATAATTATCCTTAGATAACCATTTGACGTTGTACAGAGCTTTACTGTGTTTAGAGTTCTCACATTTAGAAATCGTATGTGTGAATCTTATGTAAATCTTGATTCTAACAAATCAATGTATGAAGACACTTTCAGAGAGAGTTGGTGAAACATCAACATGAACTGGATATTAGATAATTAATGTTAAGCTTTTGTTAGGTGTTACAATGGCACTGTCATGAAAGAAAATGTCACTGTAATTAGAGATGAATGTAGTGGTAAAATAACATGATGTCTGGAACTTGCTTTAAAATATTTCAGCAAAAAAATAATAATAATAAAAAAAAAATAAAATACTTCAGCAAAGGAAAAGGTGAACAAATGAAATAAACTGGCAAATCCTGATAACAACTGAGTCTGGGTAAAGGTATTTGGGGGTAAAAGGGTCCTTGTATAGTCTCTCTACTTTTCTATGTGTTTGACAGTCTTCATGATGAAAGTTTAAAAAATTTTTTGTTTTCTGAGTATGGGGGGAAAAGAGATTATTAACATACCACCACCTGGTCATCCAGATCTTTGTACCAGGGAAGAAAACGTCAACAATACTAATGAGATGTTCAAAAAACTAACTTTTAAAATCAATTCAGGAGCACAGTTTTACATCATCCCATTCTCCCCAAAAGTTACTTCTTAGAAACTCCCTTCAAATTCCATGACTTCTCCTTACCACCCACTTCTAACCCCAAGCAATTCTGAAGAGGAAATTGTGACACTGTAGCACCTAACCAAGAAGAAAACTGCAGATTAGTTACATAAATTCACATTGCTTTAACTAACTCAAGAGTTTTTTTTGTAAATCCTTGATAAATTATTAGGGAGACCTAAAGACAAGAAAGACAAGAAAAATAATTTATACATTACAACTATTACATAGGCTAAAGAATGATACTCTACTATGAAAAAATTAATATTGGCTACATAAATTTACACAAAGATCTCAACCTCCCTTCTCTGAAACATATTTAATACAAGGGAAAAAAACTTTTAGAAGTCAAACTTATACTGAGACCCTATATAGACTCAATGCAAAAAGAACTAGGAGACATATTTATTTTGACTAATTATATGGTGTTCTATTTTACAATGTAAACAATTAATGAAATAAAACTAGCATTGTTTCTTCTCTTTTTACCAAATAGGATCAACACTTATAATCTTAACACTAACAAAGTATCTTGATAATCAATTCTACTTACCCCAAAGGTTTTGGTTTGTGCGTATCTAAGGAGTGCAACTGGCATCTCTTGTTCTTTTTACTTTTTGGAATAGCATCTATCATGTCATTTAGTTTGGACCTAACAAATAAATAAATAATAAAAAATAAATAAACCATTAAAGGTCCGATTAACATTAATTTTTCTTTAGAATTTTCAAAATCTTCATGCCCTTTAGTGAGAAGGATATTTAAAGTATTACAGACGTATCACTTTGAAAAATTCTCATCAAATGAATTCTAACCCAAGAGTCTATACACTTCTATTCCTATTCCATTCCCAGACTATCAGAATGTTGAAGGAGGCCTGCTCTATTCAACATGCTCCTTCCCTTAGTCTGCATCCGTCGCATCCACCCCTACACCTATCTGCATTGTATCTAGCAGTGTACCTGGCACTCCACTATTTTATGACTTATTGATACCTGACACTCAGCCATACTCCCTTGTCCAAACAATAGATATCTAAACTTACGCTATCCTTGTGAATTCCCTGGTGGTCTACTGGTTAGAACTCTGAGCTCTCGCTACCAAGAGCCCAGGTTCAATCCTTGCTCAGGGATCTAAAATCCCACAAGCTGTGCAGCACGGCAAAAAAAAAAAGAGAGAGAGAGGACGGAGATTAATTAAAAATAAAATAAACAGAGGATTCCCTGGTGGCTCAATGGTAAAGAATCTGAGTGCCAATGCAGGAGACACGGGTTCAACCCCTGTTCTGCTAAGATCCCACATGCCATGGAGCAACTAAGCCCATGAGCCACAACCATTGAGCCGCGCTCTAGAGCCCGGGAGCCACAAATGTGACAGCGCACGTACCCCACAGTCGGCGCTCCACAACAGAGACCGCTGCAATGGGAGGCCCTTGCACCACAGCTCGAGAACAGCCTCACTTGCTGCAACTAGAGTGAGGCTCGAGTAGGAAAGAAGACCCAGCACAGAAAGAGATAAAAATAACTGCTACAAGTCCCAGCTCATATATCTAATAAGTTTTAAAAAAATAAACATACATTATCCTTGATGAAGAGCCTTCAACAGAAATTTTATGCAAACATAGAAATACATAATGCTAAATACCCAAACCCTGAATCCAACCAATAAGCAAAGCTTGCCAACTCTTCAAGATATCCAGAACTAGATCATTTCTCATCACCTCCACTGTTATGACCCTCGTCCAACTGGCCTCTCTAGCTCAGTCAATTGCAACAGTTGGCCTCTGAAATGGTCTCCTTCCATCTACCCTTTGCCTTTACAGTCTATGTTTCACTTAGCAACTGGAGTCATCTTTTCAAGACAAAAAATCACATTGCTCTATCTCTATTCAGAAATCCTTCAAAGATTCTTTTCTCAGGCAGAGTAAAAATCCATAATCTCTACCACCACCTCTAAGTAGGAAAGCTCCAGGGTCTGGTCTTCAGACCACTTCTCTTTTCCTATTTACACCGCTTACCCTTTGGTGATCACATCTCATCTCTCGGTATGTGTATATATATATAGATGCATATGCCGATGACACAAATTTATATCCCTAGGCCAGAACTCACTGAACTCTACTTGCTCTCCCAATTGCTACCTCAAATTAACATGCCCAAAAGTCACCTCTGCGAAATTGCTCCTCCTAGGACTTCCAAGGTGGTCTAGTGATTAAGAATCTGCCTTTCAATGCAGGGACTCAGGTTCCGTCCCTGGTTGGGGAACTAAAATCCCACATGCCTCAGGGGAACTTAGCCCAGGCACTGCAACTACTGGATCCAGATATTTCTCTCTTTCTTGCATGGACTACTGAACAACCTGTTTCTCTGCCTTCCACTTACTCTTACCACAGAGGTAAAAGGAAGCATAACTCCAAGGTAGACCACGTACTCCTCTGCTCAAAACCTTTCTAAATCTTCCCGTCTCAGAGTTAAGATAAAAGACCTCAGCATGGCACCACATAATTAGGCCTCTCAGCGCTCCTCTGACCTCATCTTTTACTACTGTTCCCTTCATTCATCTGCCTCCGGTCACAATGGCTTCCTTGCTGTTCTTCAAACATGCCGGGGAAACTCCAACATCTGAACCTTTAACCTGCTGCCCCTTCTCTGCCTTCACCCAAACATCTACATGGCTCACTCCCTCACTTTATTCTAGTCTATATGCAATGTCATGTTAGTAGAGAGGCCTTCCCTGACCACTCTCCACCTGAGTTCTACCCACTCATTCTCTATCTCCCTTTCTGGTTTGTCTTTGTAACAACATTCTTGACAATGTATGTATTTGCTTCCTGCCTGCCTCTCCCTCTACAAGAAAAGAAACTTTACAGTCACTGGCACACAGAAGTTACTCCTGTTAAATCTAAACTCAAGCTTTGCCCCAATCAAATTTAGAAACAAGCTACCGTCACTGAGTTTAAAAATTAAGCAAACCCATTGTTTCCTAATTGATTATACTCACCCATGTACGTAAAATAATGTATAAAGCTTCTTTGCATCAGTCATGCAGCTTCGAGTTACGGACAGGACTCCCTTGGGCCCCACCGTCAGGGGTTCAAGGGCAGGATTTCCAGACTCCACAAGCTGGGAAAAGAGGCGCTCCACACTGCGACGACAACCCACACATGGCACAAGCTGAGAAAGGGCGCTCAAGACTTCACGTGACGTCACCACCACGGCAATACTGAGATCTTGTTGCTTAAGCATACTGTGTCGCTGAGAAAA
>ML664177.1:41061679-41252190 GCA_007570785.1 Antilocapra americana
TCCCGCATGCTGCATGGCACAGCTAAAACAAACAAGTGCTGCTTGGGATGCCAGGGCTGTGCAGCATGTGAGCAGCACAGCAGAAAGAAACCCCGCACCTGGAAATCGAGTGCTTGTTCAACGCGTGTATCAAGCATAGTACTCTCACTTAAAACAAAAAACTTTAAAAGAACAAAGACAATGGTAGCTTTACGACGTCTCCGTCTCAACCTTTAACACACTATGTTTAGCTGCATGAGTCAAGTTAGGATGGTGATCATGTAGGGCAGCAATTCCCAACCTGGAGGCGTGAGCAGGTGTGGTACGGATCAGTAGGAGAGAACAAGGCCTATCTCACCTATGGAGGAGCCTGCAGTGAGTAAGTAAAATGCTGGTGCATATGAATGTAGCTGCTGCTGCTAAGTCGCTTCCGCTTCCGTCGTGTCCAACTCTTAGCAACCCCATGGACTGCCGCCTACCAGGCTCCTCCATCCATGGGATTTTCCAGGCAAGAGGACTGGAGTGGGGTGCCATTGCCTGCTCTGATATGAATGTAGGGAAATGGGCAAAAACTCCAGGAAATGACTTCTACTTGGCTGGAGTTATACTTACACTATAAGTAACGTAGTGTAGTTTACCAATAATCCAGTTTACCAAAAAATAAATAAATAAATAAAAGTGAGAAAGGTAACTCCCAAGAAAGATATTATCATATTTACCATTAATCTTTAATTCAGTTTTCTCCAAAAGTTGAAACAATTTTAAAATAAAGTAACCATTTACCTTCCTTTATACTGATCATATATAGTTTATTTACAAAGTATCACACTGTTTAAAAATTAAATAGGACTGGGAGTTTGGGATTAGCAGAGGCAAACTATTACACTTTTTTTTTAAGTCTTTACTGAATTTGTTACAATATTGCTTCTGTTGTTTATATTCTGGTTTTTTGGCCATGAGGCATGCCTGATCTCAGCTCCTCATCAGAGACAGAACTCACACCACACCCTTTGCATTAGAAAATGAAGTCTTAACCACTGGACATCCAGGGAAGTCCCGCAAACTATTGCATTTAAAATGCATAAGCAACAAGGTCCTACTGTAGAGCACAGGGAACTATAGCCAATCTCCTGGGATAAACCATAAAGGAAAAGAATATAAAGAATGTATACATGTGTATGACTACTCTGCTGTACAGCAAAAATTAGCACGACATTGTATATCAACTTTACTTACATAAAAAATAAAATTTAAAAAAGAATTAAATAAAAAATCAGAAAATTCACAATACAAAGTTTTTTTTAACCAAACAAAATAATTACAGAAGATAACGAAGCTCTCAATGAAAAGATTTCTGTCCTATCTTTTAAAAACAGGGAAATTAAATTTAAACTAAATTTAAACTAGTGAAACTAGTGACCAGACATGTAAAATGGTAACTCACCACCACCAAATCTTTCACATCATAGGGATGTAAATATAACTGGACCAACAGTAAAAGAAAGCAACCTCACTGAATCTTAAGACCTACAGAGCCCTACGTAAAATGAAATTACTGCTTACATCTATGACTCCTTGAAACACACATATGTACGTGCACATGCTCACGCACACACACACCACTTAAAACATTAATTTTTAAAACTTACCTGAATGAACTGCTTCAGTTGTGCACCATTATTTTGATGCCCATCAAGATTTAACACATTGTCAGGAAATTCCATCACCATCTTAATATGTAAAAGAATACAAATCAGTTATTTTACCTTCTCTGAAAACATTGATACAGACTATTTTATAATATCCTAGGACAGAAATAGACTTCCCTAAAGCCAGATTTGTTCCCTCCCACCTCCATCAAAAAGTCTAAAAAATAAAAAAAAATCCAAATTACAGTTTCTAAAGCCAGAAATGGTACAGTCATTAGAAGCAAGGGCACTGAAGTCAGGCACTGAATTCAAATGCACCTCTATTATAATTTACAATTTATGTCATAATTCTGGGAAAGTTACTTAACAAGTCTGATTTTCAGCTTCCTTATTTGTAAAATGAGATTAAGTAGTAACTTTTAATATCTCTTACAGAATGGGTTGTGAGGATTAACTTATATTTAAAAATGTGTGTTGTAATGGCTAATGAAAGCACTTAGTAAGTGAAATAACATGATATCTTATATTAAAAATCCTGACATTTTCAGTTATTCCTCACAGCTACAGAATGCAGTAAATCTTATCACATAAATAACTATATACACATATATGACTATATAGATAATGACTTCACTTCACATACACACACACAGATACATACTAAGAATAATACCCAACACACAGCACATGTTTGCTCTAATCGTGAACAGAAAAAAATACACTGAAATATTTATTCAGTTCTCAAAATTCACTGACAGAAGATGAGGGATATATAAAGCTTAAGGCTGTTCTGGGATGTCAGACAATGAAAGTCAGTAATCACCCGTTTCACTCATCTGTGGCACCACTAATTTTAAGGTGTACCTTATGTACCACTAGGTACCACTAGCTTATGTAGGAAAGAGCCACTGTAACTGGAAGATGCCACCAAATAAAAGAAGTATCCCAATTTTAGAGATGTTAAATATGAAAAAAAAAGTAGGCCTTCGAAACAATGAACTAAAGTAACACATGTATATCTTAACTAAAACACTGTTAAATGCATCAAACATACCGTGCTAGGACAAACTTCTATTTCCAGGTGACAAGGGCCACAAACTCCTACACACTCAAGAGAGTGAAGTCAAGACAAAGAGACCATTTGCGGCAAAAACAAAAAAACTAAAAAACCCACTCAGCTGAACGTGATCTTAAAAAGACTCCTCCCTTCACCAACCAGCACCTCAAAGACCTGCTTCTTTAACCAAGTGGCCACTCTTTGCCCTCCACATCAGAAATGAGAACCTAAACACATGCTTGTTCTAGCAGTAAACAGAGGACTAAACAATTAAGGCAAGTATGAACAACAGACGTAAGACCTTTTCCTGATTTGTGAAGAAGGGACTACTGGATATGTGTGCTAGAAAGGCAAGTAGATACTCAGGATGGATGCCAACACCTATTCAACAACCCAGAGGACTTGAGTTTATTTCACAGAACCAAAACTTGCATGTACAACATGACTCAAATTTTCATGTGTATATTTTCTTACAGAAAAAGAAAAGTATATTAGAAGTGGCTATCTCTAGGCAGTGAAAAGACAGATGACTTTCCCAAATGTACACACATACACCACTTATTACCAGGGAAAGAGCTACTGTTCCTTGTTTCCAATTCTATATTCATCATATCATGTTCAGAGATATGCTCATGCTTCCATCTCAATAGCTTTTACTATGTTGGAAGTTTCTTCTTCCATACATATAGACTGCATGTCCATAGCTCACAGTTTTAGGATCAATTATTCAATTTTCAGGCTAATCAACTTGTCACCAATTTTCCCTCTCATTGGTGTCTTATCCCCAAAGACTGATGATAAAAAAATAAAGACATTTAACGTAGCTTTATGTATACTAGCCATTGTTCTGAACATTGTCATATATTAACTTTGCCAACAGTACAAAATAAAATTGGTTACTAGTCTTAATAATCCTGGTATTAGAAATCCTGGCCCAGAAAAACTGAAAACAGAACAGTGCAATTAACTCATGTGTTCTCTGGAATCAGCACATAGTTTAAAACACGAATACATTTAACTCGTCAAGTCTTATAAAAAAAGGTATAGGATAAACCATGTAGCTCACTAGAACACTGCAAGTCACTCCAAATCTACCACTTAAACAACTAATACTTTGATTTACATTTTCACTTGCTTGATACATATACACATCATTTCACCATATTAATTGCCAGCATTAAAAAAAAAAAAAACTGAGACAATTACCTATACTATTTTAAAATCAAAGTTATTCAATTTACCAAATCAATGTCTCTCTAGTTCAGTTCATAGGTGAAATCCTAAATTCTGACTCTGTATAAGTAAATGATTTTTATTCTGATCAACTATATTTTATTGTTTTAATAATTAAAGCAGAGGTCTGAGAGCACACCTATATTGAGCTCTACCAGCTGACCTTTCAACTATATATGTTTATAAAATCTAACAGGGGCTTCCCTGGTGGCTCAGTGATAAAGAGTCCGCCGACCAATGCAGGAGACACGGGTTCAATCCCTCATCCAGGAGGATCAAGCCTGGGGCAACTAGGCCAGTGTGCAACAGCTATTGACCCCATGCTCTGGAGCCTGGGGGCCGCAACTACTGAAGCCGGGTCACCCTACAGCGGTCCTCCTAAGAGAAGCCACCGCAATAAGGAGCTTGCGCACTACAGCAAAAAGGAGCCCAGCTTGCCACAACTAGAGAAAAGCCCACGCAGCGGTGAAGACCCAGCAGAGCCATACGTAAATAAATAAACAATTAAAAGGTAAGGAATAATACCTACTTCTCAAATCCTTTTTAAAAAGTCAATAAAGAACAGGCAGGGTTAAAATTTTTGAAAAAAAACCCTCATTTCCAACCATTTCCTTTTTACCTAACTAGTAGACAAATGTAAAGATCAAGGATATTACTGAGCCTTTCCTGTGTTTCTCTGGCTTGAATAATACTAAATTTTCTCTTGTACATACACAACTGAGCTTCTGAGCACACATGCACACACTCACACACATATTCAATACCGTCCCAATTAGGAACTCCGTGCTCTCGCTAAACAACTATTATCCTGGCCTTTCCCTTACAGCAATGGCTTTTTACTTTGCTGTTTACTGGCCAGTCACTATATGCTCTGCAATGATGACACCAAAATAAGAAAAAGGGAAAAGTAAAAAGAGGAAGATAGAGGACAGGGAACTATTTCCCCTCACTCTTTAAAATCACCTCCCTGACTTCTTCTTCAGAGTCTAGGTTACCCAAAGGACGACAGTCCTGTAAAGTACTTCAGGTGTGGGCTCACGGAGGAATCTTCAGTGTCTGGTTCATGATGAGGGTGCCTGTCCCTCAGCCTGCTGAAAACAGACACGCCATCGTCCTGCAATCACTGCTTTACAAAGTTTACCGGATCCATTACCCACTTTCACTCTTAAGTACCTGACCTGGTTTCTCCTGACCACAAACCATCTGCTCCTAGCACATTCTCACAAGCTCTAATCCAACAATACTGTTTGTATTTATTAAAACTCTCTGTCCCTTTAGTTTTACTTGTTTACGTCTTCATCTTCACAGTCATCTGTAACATCTATCACCTTTGGTAAATTAAAAACTTAATCAAGAATTGAATGCAGGCAAATTTCCCTGGTGGGCCAGTGGTTAAGACTCTGAGCGCCCAATGAAGGGGTCAGGAGTTCAATCCCCAGTCAGGGAACTAAGATCCCCCATGCCATGACACATGTGGCCTAGCCTAAGATATAAAATAAATAAAGATCAAAGGTTTTTTATTATTATTATTAAAGCAAACAATACTAAACTTCTGATACTAAATACCTAATCCTCAAGAGGATACACTACATTTTTCATCTTTTAAAGTCTCAAAAACCCTTATCAGAGCTTCTAGTCCATTTAAATTGGTTTGAATTAGGAGGGTAAACTGTGTTCCACATAGTAACTTGACAGTAGGTATCAAGAATTTTATAGAAGATTTTTATCCTTTGATACAGTAATTTTCCTTTAAAAAGCCAGAAAAAATTGTTAATGGAAAATTTTATGCATTATTTCTATTAAGAGTGTTATTCATAGCAGAAACTAGGACCACCTCTGAGTCCAACAAAGAAGTAATGATTACATCTGGAATGTCATACAACAAAGTATTACAAAGCCATTAAAACTGCTTAAGAATAACAAGAGAAAATGTTTTCAATATTACATTCAGTGAAGAAGAAGCAAGATATGAAGTGTTACAGAAGATGATCTATCTCAACTCTGAATCTGTATGTTTCTATGATGGGAACTACACGAAATGCTGCTCTATAATCTCAGCTGTCTCTGGGAAGCAGGGTAAAGGATAATTTGTTTTGTTCTGCAACTATTTTTCAAGATTATACTATAAGGAGTATATATTCTGACTATTAATTCCTTCTAAAAATACTTTAAAAACAGTAATTCTTCAAAGAAAGTGTCTTAGCCACTCAGTCTTATCTGCAACCCCATGGACTGTAGCCCACCAGGCTCCTCTGTCCATAAAATTATATAGACAAGAATACGGGAATATTCTTCTCCAGGGGATGTTCCCGACCCAAGGATCAACCCCTGGGTCTCCTGCGTTGCAGGCAGATTCTTTACCATCTGAGTCACTAGCGAAGCCCCAATTCTTCAAAGATGTCTTTAAAATAAAATCTGTATTCTGTCCATCTGCTATTCTATAACTCTAATAACACTGAAAAGCATTTTGGCTATACAACATACCATTTCCCTATATATTCCACCAGTTTACTTATTTGGGATTTTTCTCAAACACGCCTGTATCAGCACTGTACTCAAGTATTCAAACCCACTGAACTGCCATGAGTCTTTTAAATGTGGCCACAACATACCACATAAAAGAGGAGGCTACTTCCTCATCTACAAGCCTGTTAATTTCATTCTACAAATCCAAGTTAAAATCGCTAGTCTACCTCAGGCTAGAGGTTTTGGCTTCTGCAAAGGATAACTGACTGTAAACATTGTAACTAGACTTAACACCTAGAAGTTAACAAGGTTCTAAGACTTGAAATAATCACACAATGTTTCTTCAGTGGATTACCTAAGGACCCTAGGAACAAAGACCAAACCAAAAGTTAATGTCAGGGATACAATGTCACCCAACTATCAGTGACCCAGTGCTGAGCAGAACCCTCTGCTGCAGGCTTCCTTCCTCCCTCTTCCTCAACAGGTGCTTGCTCTACACTCTTCCTTTAAGCAGTGTCTGGTAGAACGGTTCTGAAGAAACTTGCTTCCCTAAATTCGATGGACTCTTGACAAGATTTTACACAAACCAGCATTCAGTGACCATATGTAAGTTCCATAACAGAGCAATTAAGAGTCCCACTCATTTCCTAGCGATAAAAACCCTTCCATAGTAAAGAAAAATAAAAAATAAAATGCTACCTAAGATACTTAAATTAAGCAAGCCTCAATTTTATTTGCCTGGGTCACAAGTCCACTATACAATAAAAGCAAAACCCTACCGCCAGGTCAGTCCAATCCCAACTTGCCTAGAGAAGTAAGTACAATAATAAATCACAGTGCAGGTTACGTCTTTTTCTAAGGAAAATTTTGGAATTCATTCAGAAGAGAGCATAAAACCACCCCGAAGTTGCCTATTTTAAAGAACTATTGGATGGATACATCAATGCCATGTCCATATTAAAGGTGACTGTGAACATAAGGAAAGACTCATAAGTGTCTTAAATTTTTGTAAATACTCAAATCTTAGGTTGATTTCCCCTATGTTTTGACAGTATACACTCAATAGTAACCTTATGTCCAAAATTCCTTTTAACTTCAAAGGTTATCTAGGACAATAAACACAAAAGGTTGATACCAAGCTATATGCTCTAGAAAAGTATCTGTGTTGGAGGGAGAGAGAAGAAAGAAAATTATCAATAAATGAACTCATATTAATTTTCAAATTGAGAAACCCTTCATTCAATTTGATCAGAGTGCTAATTTAAAAAAAAAACAACACTTTTTAAAATACAAGTCCATTATACGTTTAATGCAAAAAGTGCAGAAACCATGACCAAAGCATACAAGCACACTTTCTAATGAAACACAAAGTCTATGCACTTTATGTGAGCCTAATCATTCTTTCTCCATGAAAAAAAAAATGCACTTAGGTAATTACAGATGCTTTCACTTAAAAAGTTCTAACAAACTAAGTCATTCAATAGCTCTTCTAATGCTTTTTAAAGATACTGCAGCTCAATCAAGTCTTAATTGAGACTGGCAAACAGAAAGGCATAGAGTGACATCTCTACAATGACTTGCATTTTACACAAAATTTGAAAAAAGTTCAGTAGATATTTGCAAAAAAGAAATTCAGGAACAAAACACACCAACCACCTTTGAAAAGGAAAAAAGGCAAAGGCGGTATGATGAAGACACTTAGTTACATCCTATCAAAACGCAAATGTATAAACCAAAGCTTCAGCATCATCAAAATGCACATTTCAAGATTCTCAGAAAAGGTCCATTTCATTTCTTAAGAAATTGTGACAAGCGACTGCACTCATTTCCTGTTCAGATTCAAATTTCTGCCATTTCCTTCTCAAGGAAACACTACAGCAACCTAGGGCAAAGGGTCTGTAACGCTGTACCACCATCAACTCTAAGGGAAAACTACTCAGAACTGGGTTTTGACATTTAAGATGAGCCATCAGCCTTTTATAATGCCCTTACACATTCAATATTGTGGCTTCCTTAAGAAAAGCAACCTGTAAATTAAAGAATCATTAATGCCAAGAAAGCCCGTTTTGAGGAGTCATGGCCTAGCAATACAATCATGTCCAACAGTTTTAATGGACTAGGATATTGAGACTCTAGCAAAATCAGATCCTTTTAGTGGGATCTTTCCTGTACAAGAGCATGTCACCCTGCCCTCCGTAATTATGCTTTAGGGGGTGAGAGCTGTACTATTAAGCTAGAAAATAGACAGGTAGCAGTGCAGCTGCGACATTTCCAGATAATTAAGCCTCCCTGAGGGTAGGTGGTTTCTGTAAGGGATAGGCCCTGGAGCCCGAGGTCCTTCAGCCTCTCTCCGAGGAGCGTGCTTTGGGCAAAAGCACCGTCTCCGAAAGGCAAAGGGTGAAGGGAGAGAGCGGCGAAGGAAGAGTTAAGAGCCGGGGAAAGGGGCTCTCAGTGCGGGTGGAGAACCAGCCTAGGGGCCCGCGGACGTTACCGAACGATCCACTGCAAAGGCGAGTTTGTGGGGCCTGCCGGAGAGAAGGCCTCGCCTAGGAGTTGCAACACACTCTTTTCTCCAGTGCGCAGCGCTCGGCCTGGGGGAGGGGGAGGAGGGGAAACAGCTGCCAGGGGAGCGGCGAGCCCGGCCCGGCCCGGCCCGGCCCGCTCACCGTGAGGGTGTCGTCTATGTAGAGAGGAATCTGCCTCCTCTCGAAGGGAAACTCCTCCTCCCCGTCCCTGCACACTGCCACCAGTCGCGCCATCGTCCCTGACGCTGCCGTTGCCACCGTCACCACCTCCTCCCAGCTGCTGCTGCTACTGCTGCTGCCGCTGCCGCTGCTGCCGCCGCCGATCCTGCCGCTGCCGCTGCCGCCTCCTCCCAGCTCCTGCCTGCAACAGCCAAACCCCGCGAGCGTAAGCACCCGCGGCCGCGAAGCACATTCGCCACGGGGAGGGGGGGGGCAGAGGGAGAGCAGCAGGAGGGGACGGGAGAGCTGGGCTGCGTTTCCCATCACCCGATTCCACACGCGCTCAGCCAATCCGCGGCGAGCAGCGCGGGGACCCGCCCCCTCGCGCCGTTCTCCCTCCCCACCCCACCCCCCGCCGGCCTCCAGTCAGGGTCCAAAGGAGAGGCGGAAGGGACCTGGCGGCCCCGGGGCTTCCCCCAGCCCGTCGGCGGAGTCCCGGCTCCAGGACCCCACCCCCGGCGTCCGCTCCTCGGCCCGCGGCCCGCCGCCCGGGAGCCCTCAGCGACCCCCGCGCCAGCCGACCCCGGCCCCCCCTCTGAGGGCGCGCCCCGCCCCGCCAGCCCCCTGGGCCGCAGTCGCCCAGCGCGACCCCGCCCCTGGGAGGGGTCGACCCCGCCTCGGCTCTGCGGAGTCCGCGGGGGACGCGCAGACCCTCCCCTCCTCACCCTTCTCGGAGGCGGCCTCCCGCTCTGACCTTCACCGCTGGCGGGGTCGCCTCCCTGGCCCCCCGCCTCGGCTCCCCGTTACCGGCTGACGAGGCCCGCGTCGGGGCCGGCCTGGGCGGGAGCGCGGCTCAGAACGCCGTTTCCTCTCCAGGCTCAGTCAGCCGCTCGCGCCACGGGGAGTGGGGGAGGGCGGGCGGGGGGACGTGGGGAGGGTGGGGCGGGGCGGGGCCGGGCGGGGGCCCCGCCTCCTCTCGCGAGACTCCGGGCGCGCTCCGGGACCGCCCCTTTCGAAACCCGGGCGGAGGGGGCTGGGTGCTCCCCGGCGGTCTCCGGACGCGTGGCCTGCGGCCTCCCTGGAGTCTAGCTACTCAAATAAACCCGAACTAGGGCTGTTAGGAGGGGTGAGTAGGTCTCCCCTCAGTCCTCCGCCGTGCGGGGCCCGGGAACCGCGCTCCCGAGGGCCGAGGGGCGAAGGGAGCGGAGCCGAGGGGACTCCGCCGAGGGTCGGGGCCCAGTGAGAGCTTGGTAAGTGGGGGGCGGGGGGAGCTGAGACTTTTCCAAACCAGTGAGAGCGAAAGGTGGGAGTCGGGGGAAGGGAGACGTGCGTCTGGGGGCCGGGCGGCAGACTAGGCTGGGTTCCCAGGCCCTAGACGCCGCTTTCCCCGACGCCGCGGTTCTTCAGGAGCTAGCCGCATCACCGCTTTCCCAGATTGATGTTGCGATCCCTCCGAGAGGGGCAGAAAATACGTTAAGTGCTGACAGTTTTTTGTTGTCGTTGTTACACTATGCAGATAGTGGCTTGTGTACGCGTCCTGGGCAGAGAAACTTCTTGGGTCCGGTTAATATTAACCTACAGACTCAGATAGACACCAGTTGCCTTGGGCAAAGTGCTGGTGCTGGCCAAAGGCCCTTCCCCTCTGACCCTCTCCCGAGAGTAAGAGCTGCCGTCAAGACAAATTCCTGCACGCTCTGCGTGCCATCGTATACTCGGTTCTTACCTTGAAGGCTTTAGAGTCCTGTTTGTAAAGCCAATATAGTTGTCGGGAAGGTTTTTTTGCCTGTGAAAAGTCTTGACGATTTTAAGACTCAGTCCATTGGATGCTCTTACTAACTAATCCTGGTGATCTGTATTTCCTGGTAAAATAGGCTAGAGCTGTGATACTGACTTTAAAAAGTATTTTGGTCATCACATGAAGTCTTAGAGATTCGCAACCGAAAAAACCCATAGTGCATGCAACCCCTTAGCCATGTTGACTTATGACATTGTGTGGTCACTGTTAGGGTAGGTGACATAATAAACTGGAAGAACCATTGTTCAGTCCCAAATGTGTGATTATCCAGTAAGTATTTATGTCCTTAGCCATGTTAGGAGAGCAGAAGAGTGTGTGGTCTTTAGCTTAAATTCAGTAGGCATACAGGATTGCTTGTAAGTTCTGACAAGTTAGACTACATAGCCAAAATATGGGCAGTTTTAGAGAATCTTGTGTTTTATGTAAAACACCCCTAAGGAAAAAAAAAGAATAAGGTGGCTTCTAAAATCTGAAGGTGTTCCTATAAAGACTATCAATTAATGTATCTATGTTATACCTTTCAAACTTTCTTTGGATGATGGTTGGTAAAGGACATTGAAAATACAAATTCAATGTATAGGTGTTAATTTTAATAACTTTCATTAGTGAGTACACACTAGCTACTAGCAAAGAAAAAGTATTCACCTTGGGGGTTTAAATCTAAGTTTTAAAAAAAAAGGCATTAAAACCGAGATATAAAACTTAAAATGAGGAGACCACAACAGTGTCTTTCCATCTGAGATTACTTCCCCTGATTTGGATTTGTCTTCTAGATCCACTGAGCACACTGTGTAGTGTCTTTGGACAATGCTTCACATACTATAGGTATTTAATATGGACTTATTATAAAGCTAAAAAGTTAATTTGCTTGATAAATTGCTCTTTCTCAGGGAGGTCCCTGGGTACTACAAATAAGACAAAATCAACATTTGAGGGGAAAATATTTAACAAATTACTTCACTGCGAAACAACTTTTTAGAATTTTTAATCTTGTATCTTCGTTTTAGAGCAGGCATTCATTTTTTTCCCTATTGGTCTGCAGCTATATTTAGCTGAAGCAAATATTATATTTAGTGCTACAGCAAATGTTTCATGACTAAGGATCTGCCTTCAGAGAGCTTATCTTTGATAAAACGATTGCATTTTTAAAAGAGCCAGTTGTTGCCTTTTTAAATTTCAGTACTGGCATTGTGAAGGGCAAAGCTGAAAAATTTTAAAGGCTAAGAAAAAGCAGGCAGTTAACAACAGAAGACCTTTTGCTGGTACTTCATAAGGAATAGTTGGTGTGATGGAGATGTGATATCATATCACATTCTCCATAAAAATACCATTCTTTTACTTTGGCAGGTCCACAATGTGTGAGAAGTCAAGGGCAAAACTCAGACATGATGAGATATGACTAGTCTCCAAGCTACCTGGGTTTAAAAGAAATAAAGGATACTGATTTGTTCCTTATATTCCTGTGTTCATAGAGGAATTCCTAGGGAGCAAAGTGTGTTCTTACATAATTTACACAACATATTGAACAAGGAGCTCAATAAAAATAAAACATTGTCATCTACTGAAAACAAAGCTGTTAATACATATGTAGTAGACATCCCCAGTTTATAATAGTGTAAAATTAAAGTCATGGGAATGAGTCACTTTCTGAAGGTCACAGATAAGTCCTAGACTAGATTATATTCTTCTCTCTTCTCTTTGCCCCTCCCTTCTCTGTCCTCAAAAGTTGATAGTTGAAGATTAAAAGAAGATTAAAATGCCTACTGTTGTTTTCACTATAATAACCTCATTGTTTTATGTGGTAGTAAAATCAACAGCAAAATCTTTTTACTTAATTTCCCATAGTTGTCCAGATCTGAGTATCTGTGAATTGGGTTTTTCTTTTATGTGACCTAACAGTGGGAAGTTCTATCGTATCTGTCAAATATAGGGACAGATTTTCCCCACTAAAAAAAATTTTAAGGAAAAATAATGTCCACAAGATAAAATAGAAACCCCTTGAGGGCAGGGTGTTACTTTCTGTTGTTTCCCCAGCACCTGTATCTAGCACATTGGAGCTCAATAAATATTTATTTAATGATCTTTCTCTTCTGTAAACTAAAATCAGATTGGTTTATTTTCTTATTAATTTTTTATGAATATAATTTCATTAACTTTCTCTTCCATGACTTTCCTAATTGGAGGTGGAAAAAACAGTACATTTTGTTCTTAGTTATGATTCAGTATCTATAATTGGGAGACAGACTTACTGAAAGATTTTTAAGACCTGGGACAAGAAGCAGCAGACCAATTAGACATATGGTCATTAAGTCACCAAATACTTTAAATTACTATTTTAATGAGAACAATATGGTTAGAGCCTCTCAGCCCTCCTAAAATGCTTTGAACAGGTAAATTGTAGGATATTAGTACTGTGACATCAGGAAAACCAATCACCTTTCCTAGTCATGCTTAATTTACATACTATAATCTTAAATTTTACATACTATGATCTTAAATTTCAAGTCTTCCTTATTAATGAGAAATAAAATCTAATCTGACTTTTGTTTTTATAGCAACATAACTATTCAATATGATGACTTTTTTAAGGGGGAAATTTCTTTCAATAGATTACCTCCAAATATAATTAACTGTAGTTAGCAAGGATAAAATGCTACCTAAGTACTAAATTAGTCCTCATCAACTTAAATTTAAACTCATGAGTACAAGTCATGTTTGCTGTTGACCCTCTCCCATACTAGCATCTCACCCTCTGCTCCCTAGACACACAAACACTAACTCTTGATTCCACCTATCGATTCTAGCTCACACACAAAAAAAACATTAACCATCCGTGGGGAAGTTTCTTGACTCTACGGTAAAGTCAATTCTTGATTTGACACTTTGGGCAACCTATGTTTCATGACTTAGCACAGTTTATAACAGTTGTTTAATGTGTTTCCCCCATTAGATTGCAAGCTCCAAGATACCAGGGACCTTTTGCTTATCATCCCTAGCAGCTGCTGCTGCTAAGTCAT
Source organism: Antilocapra americana (assembly GCA_007570785.1). NCBI lineage: Eukaryota > Metazoa > Chordata > Mammalia > Artiodactyla > Antilocapridae > Antilocapra > Antilocapra americana. The sequence goes on from ML664177.1 coordinate 41,075,560, forward strand.
TTCAGTGGTGTCCAACTCAGTGCGACCCCATAGACAGCAGCCCACCAGGCTCTCCAGTCCCTGGGATTCTCCAAGCAAGAACACTGGAGTGGGTTGCCATTTCCTTCTCCAATGCAGGAAAGTGAAAAGTGAAAGTGAAGTTGCTCAGTCGTACCTGACTCTTGGCAACTCCATGGACTGCAGCCTACCAGGCTCCTCTGTCCATGGGATTTTCCAGGCAAGAGTACTGGAGTGGGTTGCCATTGCCTTCTCCAATCCCTAGCAGAGAGCAGGCTAAAACAATGAATCTCACTGCAAAACTACTGTCTCATAATTATTACATTTGTAAATCACAACAAATAATTTAATCTATTCTTTAGGGCATTTGGGTCTTCCCTGGTGGCTCAGAAGGTAAAGAATCCACCTTCAATGCAGGAGACCGGAGTTCGAGCCCTGATTCAGGAAGGTCTCCTGCAGAAGGGGATGGCTACCCACTCCAGTATTCTTGCCAGGAGGATTCCATGGACAGAGGAGCCTGGCAAGCTGCTGGGGTTGAAAAGAGTTGGACACCCGAGCAACTAAAACATTCTTCTTTGGAGCATTTAGCTGTTTTGTGTTTAAAGTATTTGACTTTAAACATTTGCTTTCTTACACCAAGTCTTTTTTAAAGATTAAAATTAAGCAGTACTGTTGACAATTCCACAACTGAGATATTTTAATGTAAGTATTTTAAACTACATACAATAGAAAATACAGAATGGTAATAGGTGATACAAGACAAAAAGTAAAAGGGGCTTTCCTGGCAGGGAAGAAAAATGGTTAAGACTCCCCATTTCCACTGCAGGGGACAAAGGTGATCCCTGGTGGAGGAACTAGGATTCTTCATGCTTCTCAATCCCCAAAAAGTAAAGATACAATGTAAAATATCTCCTTCCTACCCTCCAATCTTCCAGTGTCACAACTGTAAACACAACAGCTCCTTTAAAATAACTAAAATTTATAAATATTCTAAAAAGTAACAAGGCTTTGTTTCTTCTGTATTGATTTGTTTTATGTAGGGTTGACATACATTTAAAATATTAAGCATTACTACTGTTAAAGCAGGAATGAAACTTAATTTTATAATAAAACAGTTAACCCTGGATTGACAGAAGCCCATTTTCTTCACATTTTATGTTTATTCTTCCTCATAAACATAATGTTGCTCAAAACATACACTGCCCGTTGATCACCAAAATTTTATTGTCTTATCTTGCAAGTGTAACACATATATAATTAAGCAGTTGGTAAACATGTAGAGATTGAGCAGGCACAAGGCCCATGGGGTACTGCTGTGTATGGTATCTACCGAAAGGTTGACTAGACCAGTTGTTACATTCGACAGCAAGAAAAAAAGTAACTGGTTTCTGTTCATTGCTGTGATTAAACAGGGAGTGGGTTCGTTTCTTTTGGCTTCAGAGACTATGGATTCCAAACACTTTTTATTTGCAGTGGGTGACTGGGTAAGTTTCCAAGAACATGGTACTGCTGCCCCTTTAATTACAAATTTGGCAAAACTCAAAATTATGTCACCCAGTAATAAACTACTAAGGAGGATCAGGCAAGAGGCAACTATCCAAATACAAAAAGCTAAATTGGCCATTCTTCGAGATGCTACTTCTACATTTACCTGAACTATGTAAAGAGAAATGAAGAGGCCAATCGCTGTCAACAGAATACAGTATGCTACTTTTATCCAGTCTTTGATATGTGACCTTTTTTTAAATACATATAACCCTGTTTGAACACCAGCCATGTGTATTGCCACGTACCCCAAGGTGGAGATGATTCCTTCTCGGTTGGCATTTAATAAACCAACCCTTGTGCCGCTGCCATCAGTGCCATACAAAACTAAACTTTTCAGGGGGGTAAAATCAAGGGCTAGCTGGTATAATGCAGTAATGCTGATGGCCACAACCCAGGATTTATTTAGGGGAAAAATAATCAAAAGCAGTGATGTTATCAGTTTCACAACTATTAAGGTGAAGAAAAAGTTCCAGTGAACACCATACTCAGTTAAATGTTCCTGATAGTCTATGGATTTTATAGCAACTAATCGCCCCATTCCCAGGAAAACTAATGGCCAAACAGAGTACAGTGACTTTGTAAGATAACAAAGTCTGGAGCCTTTTGTATATTTTCCCCTAACCTCTGGAGAAACCATTGCAGACCCAAAAATAAAGCCCCCTACTCCATAATCCATTGCTCCTGTCCCATAGAGCTCGGTTTTGGCATATCTTCTGGGAAACAGTGGGAAGTCCACAGCCAAAATGGCAACAGCAGTAAAGGCGCTGTTAACGACACGGAAACAGGAGACGGCTGGAATGTGTTCCGATTCTAGACTGACTTTCAAGAATTTTTCAGAGATTTTCTGGAAAGGCATTCTGGCATAGCAGGTCCTTTTGCAGTATATTTCATAGAGCAGCCCTGCCCCAAGGATAATTGCAACGAGATACTCGAGGAGGACAAAGGAAGAGAAAATGGTCAAAGTGGTGACCAGGGGAGCTATCAGGAAAGCAAAGTCAACCAAGAATCGAGTCCTCAAGTTATGTGAAGAAGAACATAAGTGCTGTGAGAAAATGATCAGGAGCCCTCTACACAGGATACAGAGTGCAGGCAGGCACAAGCCCTCCGTGATTTCCAGCACGCTTGTTCCATTCTGGTTACTGACAAAAGCTTCCTTCATCTGCTTTTGAGACATTTTTTCTTCCTATGAAAACAAGAGCAAAGGGATGCATTTGTGAGAAGCAACATATAGATGCACCTGACTGGATTTTACTTATTCCTGAATTTCAGAGCAGAATCCAGGACTTAAGATTCCCCTTCCAAGGATTGTTGGAAGAAGCCTAATACATGAAGATGAGGATGTCCTACTAATAGAATGAAATTACTGGTTAAAAAGCCTTAGCTGGCTGGGAGTCTGCCTTAAGAGTGCAGGGGACATGGGTTTGATCCCAGGTCCCGGCAGACTGCACATGCCACAGGGCAACTAGGCCTGGGCCACAATCACTGACGCCGGAAACGTCCTGGAGCCGGTACACAACAAAAAGAGGCCACTGCAGTGAGAAGCCTGAGCACCCACAAGTAGGGAGTAGTCCCTACTCTCTGCAAATAGAGAATGCCCTCCCACAGCAAGGAAGACCCAGAACCGCTAAAAGATAAACACTGTACACTGTCATGAAAATAATGTAAAGAAAATTGAACACACCTAACTAATGATTCAGAGTCCACTATGAGAGGGGAGGAGAAGAGGGGCGCGGAAAGAGAAGGTGCTTAAGTACACTTTGGATCTGGGGCCCCAGTTTCTGTCCGGAGCCTCTCTGAACCTCCTGCCTCCAGCACAAAAAGCGCACCCTAGAGTGATCTCCCGAGCTCCCCAGGCTGCTTGCTCCTCCCCTCCTTTACAAGGTGTAGGTAGAGCGGAACGGACGCACATCACGGAGGAGGAGTGGGACCGTAAAGTACATACTAGTGTTAATTGTTTTAACGGCTACAAAGCGCCTCTCCGCCCCACGTCCACGTCTGAAAAGCTGCACACGGGAAGCACACATCTGTCGGTCAAACAAGAACCATCCAGAGAATGCACGTTTGCGGGATGGCCCGTCAGGACCCACCCACGCCTCCCGAGGAGAAACTGATCCGAACCGGCTGGCCTTTGAAAAAGAGCTCTTTTGCTGACAGACACGCGCGCGGTCCTCACACCTCACGTGCCCCTGGGGTCTCGGCGCCCCGCGGCACTGCGCCGCGAGGGTGGGCTGGAGCGCCGGGGCCCCGCGCGGGCGCGGGAGGCCCGGAAGCCCGCCACTTCCGCCCGGCGAGCGGCGCTTCCGGCGCCCCAGGCCCCGCCCGCCGCGCGGCCCCGCCCCGGAGGGCGCCCGTTTCCCACGCCCCGCCTGCTCCCCGCGCGCCTCCCCCGGGTCTCCGGCTCGGCCAGCCCAGGGCCTGACTCCGTGGCCGCGGCCGCTGGCAAGCCGGTCGGTCAGAGGCGCCCGGGCGGAAACGGCGCGCCCGCACCCCACCACTGGCCGTCAGACCCCGCGGCGAGCGTCCGGGCTCCCGGGCTCCCGGGCTCCCGGCCGGGAGACCCACAGTCCCGCCAGGGCCCCGGGGCCCCTCCGTCCCTCCTTGCTCCCTCGCACCTCTCCGCGGGCTCCAGAGTACACAGTCCGGCAGCAGGCCCTCGGCTCCGGATCCCGGCGTCCCGGGCGGGCCACGTGCGCCCAGCTGGCGCGCGCCCCGCCCCCGGGGAGGAGCCGGCCGGCTCCCGGCCACTCGGCCCGAGGCCCGGCGCCTCCCCGGCTGGCCCCCGCCCCGCAGGCCCTTCCCGCCGCCTCACCCGGCCCGCCAGTCTGTCCTTCTAGTCCGACCGGTGGGAGCCGCACGCTCGGCGGCTCGAGCCGCGGGACCGGTGAGTGCCACCATGCAGCCGGGCCCGGAGGAACTGGGGAGGCCGGTGGGCCCCCGCGGCGCTGGAGAAGAGGGCGCCCCTCTTTTCCCTTTTCCAAAGCTCGGCTTCACTTCTTCGCCCTTTCCTTTTTGACCCTCTCGTATCCCAGGAGGAGAAAGCCCGGCTCTCTGCCTTTTGCTCCAGGACGAGGCCCCTCCGGGGTCACCGCTCACCGTGCCGGCAGGGGGCGGCCCGGGGTGCAGGGAGGCCTCACTCCCGCTGCGCGCCTCCCCCCGCCTGGGGACCTGGGGCGGGGGGAGCCGGGGGGCGTGCAGGCAGCTGCGCCCTTGGCTGGGGGTCACGTCCACCTTCCCGAGAAGGACGTATTGTCCCCGTGCCCAGTGTTTCCGGAGCGGCATCCCAGTCCTGTGCTCGGCGGCAGCTCGCCGGGACCAGGAGTGCCCAGTTCCCGCCGGGAAGCTGCGGGCGGGGCCGGCCCGGCTCCCGAGACCCTTACTCCGCCAGTCTCGTCTGCCCGGAGGCGGGGGGCGGGTGGGGTGGGTGAGGAGCTGATAATCAGGTTGCCACTTGCCTTGCCCTGCCTAGGGGCTTTCATCTATTCAATATTCCTGTCTCCCTCCTGCCCACAGTGGTCACGCCCTTTTCAGAAATTCTCTGCTGGTAATCGCGAAGCCGACGCGGAGCGAGAGCTGGGGAAACCTGGAGAAAACCGCTTCCATCTGACTTGATTCTGGCAGGAAGTGGGCTCCGTATCTTAATAACCAACATTTGCCAAGCGCTCTCAGAGGTACTATATCGTTGAACCTTACTCGGCCTTGGGAGGTCTGGATATTAGTAGTCCTTTTTGCGAAGGAGGAAACGGAATAAGGCTTTGAGAGGTCCTGTGAACTGTATTTTTGAGGGGTTGTGGGCTCTGGATTCTAACTACACAACCTGCTGCGTTCCCCTCTGATCCCCTCTCAAATGAGCTTTCCACTGAGGGAACATCGTTGGCCTTGAGTCTCCAGAGCCCTCTGAACGGCTGTCGCCTGGATGGGGTAGTGTCCAGAGTGAATGTGTCCACCACAGTCTTGATGCCGTCCTCTGCCTACATTGTCCTTTTTCCAGTTTTCTTGGAGGTCCCCCATTCCTGAGTTCTTTCAAAGTCTCAGTGTATTCAGAGCCTCAAGAAAGTTTCCTCCAAGGTCAGTCCATTACCAGCACCCCTCAGCCTCAACCCTCCTTGCTGGGGAGGTGTGGGGCCTGGGAAATTCTAAGAGTCACTCACAGTTTTTCAGAGATTGGCCCAAACCCAGCCTCACAACACCCCCTCTCTCAGATGGATTCTCCTCCTCCAAAACCTTGGCCTTCTTAAAGCTGACACTGAACTGTTCTACCTGATCATTGCTTCCAAATGGATCATACGTCCTTCTTACTAACAATATTTCTCCTCTAAATAAATATTCAGATTTGGGTTTTGTAGAGTGTTTTCACCTGATTGACCTTCACAGCTACTCCTTGCAAACTAGCTTTTATTATCTCCATTTTCCAGATGAGGAGTGAAGGTGAGCAGGGAAGGTGAGGTGGCTGATCGGGTGAAAGAATGAGCTGTGGTTTCTGTCCCACATAACTGCTTTCCTGGAATATCAAGAATTGACTCCAGCCTCTCTGCCTTTCAGTGTCCTCACCCTCCATGGCACACTGACCCAGAAAATTTGCAGCCCTACCCCAAACCCTGTAGTGAAACTGGCCCTGAAGGAGCCCCAGGAGGCTCCAGAGGCTCTTATAAAAGTTTTCTTCGTTTCCTAATTGGCAGGAGGCAGGACAGATTCTTCCTCTCTGCCCAGGCTTGCCTCGGGTCTCATTTTGGTTCCTGATGCTTGGTGGGAGGAGCAGGACTGAGTCACCCTGGAGAAACCCTCGTCAGCTATATGCGGCCCTTATCTTCTCTCTTGTGCCACAGGCTCTGGGGTGGCTTGTCTCAGAGATTCCTTGGGAGCTGAGCCCTTCGCAGGACCCATGCCCCAGGCTATGCCCCCATGACCAGGTGGATAGCATTCCTCGTGCCCACGACCCAGAATCCTGGCTGACCACACTGAAGTAGGATGCTCCAGCAGGTAAAGTCCACACCCTAAGATGACCCTCAAGTACCTAAGGCAGCTCCACCTCTTTCACTTACCAGAATGAAGCTTCCACTGCCCTGACCTGGAAGGACGAGAAAGACCCCTTTAAAGGCCTTTCTTCTTTTCTGTCTTCAGATAGTCACTTCAGTGCCTTTGGTCTGTTGCCGAGAAGCTCTTCCTGATACCTAATTTGAATCTCTCCTGTTGTGGTTTTTAACTCTTTTCCCTGGGATGGGTAAGACAAGTTGGGCAAGGGAATCCTCGGGGTGTTTTGGTGACCTTACAAGCCTGAACCTGTGAGGGAGTCCTGAGAGATGCTCCTCACAGCCTGAGTTGTAAAGACAAGTGGAAGCCTGGGGCTTCCAAAGGAGGTGTTCTTTAAAGCTGAGCCTTAAAGAAGTAGGAGTTGGGACTTTCTTGGCAGTCCAGTGGGGAAGACTCTGCACTCCCAATGCAAAGGGCACTGTTTCAACCCCTGGTTGGGGAACTCAGATCCTGCGTGCCACATGGCTCAGCCAGAAAAAAGAAAAAGTAGGAATTAGTCAAGTGGAGAAGGAAAGTAAGCAGTCCAGGCAAAGAGTCAGCATCTGCAGAAATGTGGAGAAGAGGAGAAGATGACCTATGTGGAAGTAGACAAGAATTCTGATGAATGGATCACAGGGGACATGGGGGGCTGCTAATGGGATGTGAAACCCTCCCTTTACTATGGGCCTCTGCCGCTAAAGGCTCCTATGGCCCTGGGCCTGCAGGATTCCAAATCACCCTTCCCTGTGGAGCCCCATCTCCTACCCATATCATCCTTCACTTGCAGCTCTTGATCCAGAGAGAATACCAGTAGATATTTGCTGGATTTTTTTATTTACTGAGTGTTGCCGTTGGGCCAGGGAGAAGGAAATGGCAACCCACTCCAGTATTCTTGCCTAGAGAATCCCGTGGACAGAGGAGCCTGGTGGGCTGCTGTCCATGGGGTCACACAGTCGGACATGACTGAAGCAACTTAGTACGCATGCATGCGTTGGAGAAGGAAATGGCAACCCACTCCAGTATTCTTGCCTGGAAAATCCCATGGACAGAGGAGCCTGGTGGGCTACAGTGCACGAGGTTTCATAGAGTTGGACGTGACTGAAGCGACTTAGCAGCAGCAGCCGTTGGGCCAAGGCAGATGTTTAAGATGATTCCTGGACTAGTGGAGTCCCAGGCAGGTAAGGCAGGATAACTGAATGTGAAGTCAGCCAGCCTCAAAGGAGCCCTGGTAGACTCTGCTGCTTGACTTCTTGATCCTTTGGCTCGTGAAAAAGGTTTGAAGGCCAGAGAGAAGCAGGCAGGACAGCTATCTGCTCCAGGCTTTTTTTTGGGGGGGGGTACTTTTTTATTGTCCGTTTTTAACTTCTTTCTTATTTAAAAAACAGTAATATTTATCAGGGCTTCCCTTGTTGGCTCAACAGTAAAGAATCCACCTGCAATGCAGAAGATGCCAGTTTGATCCCTGGGTTGGGAAGATCCCATGGAGAAGAAAATGGCAACTCACTCTAGTACTCTTGCCTGGGAAATCCTGTGAACAGAGGAGTCTGTCAGGCTGCAGTCTGTGGGGTCACAAGAGAGTTAGACATGACTTAGCCACTAAACAACAACCGTGTTTATTGTAACTGTACTAGCAGCTGCTCCGTGTTGCACTCTCGCTGTATAGTGAGCACTGTACTAAGCATTTTACATATGTAATTTTGTTTAGGACTTGAGAAGGATACAGTATTACATATCCAATGCCATTATATCCCCATTTTGAAGATAAGGCTCAGAGCAGTTAGGTGACTTATTCAAGGTCATGTTCATTAATATAGATAAGCAAAAAGAACATTACAATTACCCATAATGGTACCGCCCATAGATAACTGACATTTTAAAGAATATCCTAGATTTTTCTCCCTAAAAATTTTAAAACATTTAAAGGTATCATTCTCTTTGTAACCTGCTTTATTCAATTGTAAGGAGGTACTATAATTTAAGCTACTATTTGGACACTTATGGTTTTTTGTTTGTTTGTTTTGCAATTGTAAATGTTTCTATACACATGGAACATTCTTATGGCCTTATGTAATAGTCTCATGTTCTGGAAGAATTGCAGGGTAGTTTTAAGGCCCTTGGTATGAAAAGTGAAACAAAGTGAAGTCGCGCAGTTGTGTCCGACTCTTTGCAACCCCATAGACTATAGCCTACCAGGTTCCTCCATCCATGGGATTTTTCAGGCAAGAATACTGGAGTGGGTTGCCATTTCCCTCTCCAGGAGATCTTCCCGACCCAGAGATTGAACCCGGGTCTCCCGCACTATAGGCAGACACTTTACCGTCTGAGCCACCAGAATATTATTGCCCAGTTAGAAGAGCTACTTTTTAACAGAATAATAATAGCAAACTTTTGGTGACAGAAACCAGATGTTTTTCTAAATACTTTATGTGCTTGTTAGTATCTATGAGATCTACCACCATTACCCCTTTTACAGATGAGGAACATTGAGGTGCACAGAGACTAAGAAGCTTCTATAAGGTTCTATAACTAGGATGTGGTGGAATCAGGATTCAAACCCAGGCAATCTAGCTTTCAGGTCCAACTCAAGAACCATGATATTCAGCTGCCTGTCTGGTTGGATCAGATCTGTTCATAAGTTATGGCGGGGTGTGAGTGATTTCCTTTTTCCACTAGGGTAGAGGGATCTGCATGGACACAGTCACGCTCTGACCTCAGCAGTTAATCCTGAAGATAAGAGTCTGCCTTGTGCATGCATTGTAGTGGGCCTGAGTTCAGAGAACACGCAGCATCTTTGGAAGGAAACTTACCACTGGGCCTCTCAAGTGGCACTTGCCACTTCTGTTGGAGATTTTTGAACTCTTAAGGTTCACTGATCTCATTAGGATCCCGCACTTAGGAACTTCCGTGGTGGTCTGGTGGTTAAGAATCCACCTGCAGGGAACACGGGTTTGATCCCTGGTCCAGGAAGATCCCATATTGCCATGGGCGACTAAGCTCTCGAGCTGCAACTGCTGAAGACCGCTTTCCCTAGAGCCCATGCTCGGCGACAAGAGAAGCCGCTGAAAGGAGAAGCCTGCGCACCCCAACCAGAGAGTAGCCCCTGTTTGCCACAACAAGAGAAAGCCCTCACACAGCAGTGGAGACCCAGCACAGCCAAATAAATAAATTTCGAAAGAAGAAACTCACACATGTTATATCACAGATCCCTTCCTCCAAAAGCAGATTTCAGCAAGGTTACTGCCTGTTCCGCACGCCTTCCCGGTGGCCCCCTGGGAGAAGACAGGAGAGGTGGAATCACAGGAGGAAAACTTGTGATCCCACAAGTTTTTTGATCCCATTAAGGAGAACTTACGTAAAGCATTGATATCAGGGATGGTCAAGGGAGAGGCAGAAACGGCCTCTTCCCCCTGGTGCTTGTTCTTGACCTCATCTGACGCGTGAGCCAGGCCTGCTCTCAAGTAGACCACAGCAACAGGAGCTAATTAATTAACCAGGCTAAATTCAGTCCCAAGAGGCAGGTGATGAAGGCATGGTACTACAGCTGATTTTTCACCTCAAGCTGATACTGTTTCTTTCAAAAAAGGCCCAAACCCTGGTTCTTTCCCTTCGCAGTACCCCCCACCAGCCCAGGAAGGCTGGGCACTGACTCATCTAAAAGCTGGAGCGCATGGCAGAGGAGAAGGGGTCGCATTTATTGATTTCCTGAATATCTGCTTCCATGATGGCTCAGCAGGTAAAGAATGTGCCTGCAATGCTGGAGACACAGGGAATGAGAGTTCAATCCCCGGATTGGGAAGATCCCTTGGAGGAGAACATGGCAACCCACTCCACTATTCTTGCCTGGAGAATCCCATGGACAGAGGAGCCTGGCGGGCTACAGTCAACGGGGTCGCAAAGAGTCGAACACAGCTGAAGCGACTGACACTTTCACCTTCTCTGTGCCAGGCACCAAGGGCTTTGTTTTGTTTTTTCAATGTTTATTTATTTGGCTGCATCAGGTCTCAGTCGCTGCACTCGGTGTTCACTGCGTTGTCTGGCATCTCACTGCGGCAGGGACCCTCTGGCTGTGGCACACAGGCGCAACCCTTGGGCTCTCCAGTTGTGGCCCGCTGCGTCCAGAGCACGCAGGCTCAGTAGTTGGGGCACGTGGGCCTAGTCGCTCCGCAGCAACGTGGGATCTTAGTTCCCCGACCAGGACTCGAACTCACATCCCCAGCGCTGCAAGGCAGATTCTTAACCACAGCTTCACCGGCGAGGTCCCCAACTAAGTGCTTTCCATATCTCTTTCTTTTTTTCTTCCAAACAACCCTGTGAGTTGATTCTGTTTTCCTTTATTTATAAATAAAGAAGCCACTACTTAACCTCAGAGAGGTGAAGAAGGTCATGCAGCCTCACAGGTCTAGTAAATGGCAGAGGTGCAATTTGAACAACCAGACTGTGATCCCAGAGGCCGGTTTTCTGTCACCTGTACAAGCCCTCACCCTGACGGAGCTGCCAGCCGGTCTGAGTCCCAGCACTTCTGGTCCTGTTTTTCACTACCAGGTTAATGGCCACGGTTCAGGCTCTGATGCCCACTGCGGGGAGTCCCTCAGGGAAGACCTGCAGGAGTTCCTGGGTGGGGAGGCCCCGCTGCAGCAGCTCGATGACCTCACCAAGGTGAATCCTGTGACGCTGGAGACAGGTATGCCTCCCCCGCCCACCCCACCCCACCCCACCCCAGAGGGGTGCACCTTCTCCCAGAGGGTATTCAGCTCCACTGCCTTGGGCCAGACAGGACTCTGGACAGCCAGCCGGGCTGCTCCAGACCTCCACCTGGAGGCTGCCCCCAGGCCCCGCCAGCACAGGCTTTGCTCCAGATGTGGGGTTCATCTTAATTAGATCTGTCTTGTACCTGCTCATCGGGGAGCGGCTGGGATCTCATGGCCCTTGGCTAATTGCAGAGGGAGCTCTGGTAGGTGGGGTGTTGGTCTGTACGTGTGGCTATGTCTCCATCTGAGCCAGAGTTTGCTAATGGCATCCCTGCCTCAGTCCTGAGGTGTCTGCAGGCCCGGTACACAGCCGACACGTTCTACACCAACGCCGGCTGCACCCTGGTGGCTCTGAACCCCTTCAAGCCCGTCCCTCAGCTCTACTCGCCAGAGCTGATGCTAGAGTACCACACTGCTTCTCAGCCCCAGGTGAGACCCCCCGCTTCCCAGGGAATCAGGGCACCTGGCAGCTTCCCAGTCCTCATCCATGTCTTCATCAGCCATGCTGTCATTCAGAGCCTACTGGGGCCGTGACCTGCCCACCAGAAGTGCACAGAAGTTTGGACACATGCCAGGAGGTGCAAAATGAGAGAGAAAGCAGTATTTGCTTAACTAATTTTGGAACCTCAAATAGGGACATGGACAGATTTTTTTTTTTTTCTTGTTTGTGAATTTATTAGTAGGAAAGAGTTTCCCAGGACACCTTTGTATATTTAAGAACCACTTTTGGGGGAAAAGAATTAAATTACATGCAGTAAGGGCATGTGTTCATCTCCACTGATTGAGGTGAGGGTGACTTCTTAGGCTGAAGCTGGTACAGGCAGGGAACAGACCAGTTGATGTTAAAGTGCAGGGAGAAGCCAGAGCAAACTAGGTGGCAGGAGCTGGCTGTTGTGGAGAGAAGCACAGATGCAGGTGGGAAGGTGAGGTACTCCGGGGCTGTCATCAAAGGGGCTGTGCCACAGCTGAGAGTCCACAGAGCTGCTTCACTGGGATGGGGGTGAGGCTATAGACGAAGCCCGCTGTGGGGATGAAGTTGGGGGAGTTGGGTTAAGGAAGGTGAGACCAGCAGCTGAATAGTTGGAGGTTCTGTAATGGTCCAGGTGAAAAGTGGGTAGGGTGAGGGCCTAGAGAGTGATGGTTCTGACAGCATCCAGAACGATGCCCTCTCCCTTCAGGAAGCTATAGGCAAGCTGTCATTGCTGGGCTGGTAGAGCTGCACTGACTCTGCATGGACTAACCCGGCTCATCCAGGGTTCGTGTCCAAATGGGAAGCCAGGGAGGTCTGGCCAGAGAGCCCATCTTACCGACTGCCTCCTCAAAGGCAAAGCCATGTGATGATCCCCTCTGTTTCCTCCACGCCCGGCTTGATGCCCAGTACACTGAGAACAATTAATCTTTGTTGATGGAAAGGAGAACAGTGACATTGGAATCCAAGTCACACAGATGCCTTTCTTTGCTCAGTGGCCTTGAGAAGGTTATTTAACCCATATGAACCTCAGATTTCTCATCTATAAAATAGGGTTAGCTCTTCAACTAATGCACAGACTTCTTAGGCAATAACTGGTAAGAAAGTTCTTGCAAATTGCAATAACGTAAAATAAAAAAAGGAGCAGAATAAAACTGCTGGCCTAAGATGGGAGGATAACGTGTTAATGTCACAGACTGGTCAAGGCCAGCATGGCTTCCAAACTGAGAGATGAATGAGTCATGCCCACAGCTGGGCCTCACAGTGTTACTGCCAGGAAGTTTTTCTAGAGGAAGCCGCCACCGCTGCTGTGGGCAGGCTCCCCATCGCAGCCATCGGGGATCAGCCACTCCCTGCAGACGGGTTTGCTCCCATGACCTTTCACCCCTTGATGTTTCAGACGCTGAAGCCCCACATCTTCACTGTGGGTGAACAGACCTACAGGAATGTCAAGAGCCTGATCGAGCCAGTCAACCAGTCTATTGTTGTCAGTGGAGAGAGTGGTGCTGGAAAGGTAGGAGGGCCTCCCCACCCTGTCAACTTCAGGACTGGCTGGACGGGCAGAGAGGCTGGGGTGGGGCTGGAATGTCACTTGTGGACGAGTGCAGCGCTGGGTGGGACCTGGGCAGGAAGTCAGGAGCCAGGGGTTCTAGTCCGGCTCTTCCACCAGCTCTGCCCTGACCCGAGGTGAGAGTCTTTCCCCTCTGAGCCTTCATGTCCTCATCAGAGGACTCTCCCAGCTCTGACAGCCATTGGAAACAAGTCATTAGTTGGGGGTTCCAGCATCGTGTTGAAGAGCACATCAGAACAGTGTTTAGCTCTTGCAGACCTCAGTTCTTTCACATGTAAAATGGCAAGGAGGGAAGGACGGGCCGGAGCTCACGGGCGCCTTCTGTGCACCTGGTGGCATGCTCGGCACATGGCAGCACTCCTCCAAAGTCGTCGGGGTTCCCGTGAGGAAGCAGCCCGCCTGCATCCCTGGGTTGCCCTTGATGGCAAGGGCGGTGCATGGGGCCGGCTGGGGGAAGGACAGAGCCTCCTGTGTGGTCACGTGGTCCCCAGGCGGCACAGTCACGCCAGGGGACATGGAGCGTTGTGCACAGATGTGTGAGGAGTCACGCGGCTGCCAGAAGCCTGCTGGCCCGGGCCTCGCCACCTGCTGTCAAGCCTCACCAGCCACCCCACCCTTTCCTCCACATTACCTTCTCAAGGGATTCTTTGGACCATAAACCCACTCTGTCTACGGTCACCCATGAAAGCATTGCCAAGCACCGAGGCAGGTCCTAGGCCCTGGGCTAGCCAGTGAGGAGTGGCAGGGGGAGGAACAGAGATAGCCCAGTTGGTAAAGAATCCAGCTGCAATGCAGGAGACCCCGTTTTGATTCCTAGGTCGGGAAGATCCCCTGGAGAAGGGATAGGCTACCCCTTCCAGAATTCTTGGGCTTCCCTTGTGATTCAGCTGGTAAAGAGTTTGCCCGCAATGCGGGAGACCTGGGTTCAATCCCTGGGTTGGGAAGATCCCCTGGAAAGGGAAAGGCTACCCACTCCAGTATTTTGGCCTGGAGAATTCCACAGACTGTATAGTCCATGGGGTCACAGGAGTCAGACATGACGTACCAACTTTCACAACAATGCTTGGCCCAGTGGGAAAGACAAACAAGGAAGCAGATGAAGACTCTAGGGATGAGGCTGGGACTTGGGTGCAGAGGGGTTCTTCAAGAGCTGTGCCAAGGCTGCTGGTGGGGTGATGATGCTCGGCTCCTGGATGAAGCCCATTATCCTCCAGAATTGCTCTGTGAGGAGTCCGGCCATGCAACCAGAGCTCAGAAACCCTGTATTGAATAGCTGCTGTGGTCATGGGCTGGGCCTGGTATCTTTTTAAAATTTATTTTTAATAACTAGCAATATAGTTACATAGTTCAAAAATCGAGCAATACTACAGGGCTTACAAAGAAAAACAGCAACCCTGCCTCATGTCTCTCAACCCTGTTCCGTGTCTCCAGAGGCAACTGCCTTCCCATCCTAGCAGTTTGGATATGGCCATCCATGTCTCTAAACAACATGCTTATGTAATTAGTTACTGATGTTTTCCTTTTGAACCTTCTCTGTTCACTTCCTGCTTTGTCAGTGTAGCCCTGTTACCCTGCCCCCAAATGCATATGTGATTATCTTATGATTTCTAAGGAGGTTAATATATATAGTGCTCATTTACAGCTGTGTATGTATTGTTCACAGCCAAGCACTGTAATATCCTGTGATTATATTTCCTTTGTTGTATGATTTTTATTTTCTCTCTACTAAATAACTGTCCCCCATATTCTCGTTTGTATAGTTTCTTATACCTATCATTTATTATCAGACTTGTCACCAGAACTGGGAAGCACCTGCCCAGCTGGCAGGTACATCAGGTGCTTCTTCCCCCTGGTGACGCCCTCGCTAGCGCTCCCGCATCTCCTCTTCCCATCCACACTGACGGCTGCCAACGGCGACTGGGGCGCTATCACCCGGGAGCTGTCTGTCTCGCCCTGGGGATCCAGATTGCCGTCTGTCCTATGGTAAATCCCCTGTTATCGGAGCCCAGTGGCTTCCTCTTCTTGCTTTTCTGCCTTGTTTTAGTGTTTTAGTGGAGCATATTCTTGAGAACCCCATGAACAGTATGAAAAGGCAAAAAGATAGGACACTGAAAGATGAACTCCCCAGGTCAGTAGGTGCCCAACATGCTACTGGAGATCAGTGGAGAAATAACTCCAGAAAGAATGAAGAGATGGAGCCAAAGCAAAAACGATGCCCAGTTGTGAATGGGACTGGTGATAGAACCAAGGTCCAATGCTGTAAAGAGCAATATTGCATAGGAACCTGGAATGTTGGGTCCACGAATCAGGGCAAATTGGAAGTGGTCAAACAGGAGATGACTAGAGTGAATGTCGACATTCTAGGAATCAGCGAACTGAGATGGACTGGAATGGGTGAATTTAATTCAGATGACCATTGTATCTACTGCTGTGGGCAGGAATCCCTTAGAAGAAATGGAGTAGCCCTCATAGTCAACACGAATCCAAAATGCAGTACTTGGATGCAATCTCAAAAATGACACAATGATCTCTGTTCATTTCCAAGGCAAACTATTCAATATCACGGTAATCCAAGTCTATGCCCCAACCAGTAATGCCGAAGAAGCTGAAGTTGAATGGTTCTATGAAGACCTACAAGACCTTCTAGAACTAACACCCCTAAAAGATGTCCTTTTCATTATAGGGGACTGGAATGCAAAAGTAGGAAGGCAAGAAACACCTGGAGAAACAGGCAAATTTGGCCTTGGAGTACAGAATGAAGCAGGGCAAAGGCTAATCGAGTTTTGCCAAGAGAACGCACTGTTCATAGCAAACACCCTCTTCCAACAACACGAGAGAAGACTATACATGGACATCATCAGATGGTCAGCACCTAAATCAGATTGATTATTCTTTGCAGCCAAAGATGGAGAAGCTCTATACAGTCAGCAAAAACAAGATCCAGAGCTGACTGTGGCTCAGATCATGAACTCCTAATTGCCAGATTCAGACTGAAATGGAAGAAAGTAAGGAAAACCAGTAGACCATTCAGGTATGACCTAAATCAAATCCCTTATGACTATACAGTGGAAGTGAGAAATAGCTTTAAGGGACTAGATCTGATAGACAGAGTGCCTGATGAACTATGGACAGAGGTTCGTGACATTGTACAGGAGACAGGAATCAAGACCATTCCCAAGAAAAAGAAATGCAAACAAGCAAAATGGCTGTCTGAGGAGGCCTTACAAATAGCTGTGAAAAGACGGGATGTGAAAAGCAAAGGAGAAAAGGAAAGATAAACCCATCTGAATGCAGAGTTCCAAAGAACAGCAAGGAGAGATAAAGCCTTCCTCGGTGATCAATGCAAAGAAATAAAGGAAAACAATAGAATAGGAAAGACTAGAGATCTCTTCAAGAAAATTAGAGATACTAAGGGAATATTTCATGCGAAGATGGGCTCAATAAAGGACAGAAATGGTATGGACCTAACAGAAGCAGAAGATATTAAGAAGAGGTGGCAAGAATACACAGAAGAATTGTACAAAAAAGATCTTCATGACCCAGATAATCACAATGGTGTGATCACCCACCTAGAGCCAGATATCCTGGAATGTGAAGTCAAGTGGGCCTTAGAAAGCATCACTACAAACAAAGCTAGTGGAGGTGATGGAATTCCAGTTGAGCTATTTCAAATCCTGAAAGATGATGCTGTGAAAGTGCTGCACTCAGTATGCCAGCAAATTTGGAAAACTCAGCAGTGGCCACAGGACTGGAAAAGGTCAGTTTTCATTCCAATACCAAAGAATGCTCAAACTACCGCACAGTTGCACTCATCTCACACGCTAGTAAAGTAATGCTTAAAATTCTCCAAGCCAGGCTTCAGCAATACGTGAACTGTGAACTTCCAGATATTTAAACTGGATTTCGAAAAGGCAGAGGAACCAGAGATCAAATTGCCAACATAAATTCCAGAAAAACATCAATTTCTGCTTTATTGACTATGCCAAAGTCTTTGACTGTGTGGATCACAATAAACTGTGGAAAATTCTGAAAGAGATGGGAATACCAGACCACCTGACCTGCCTCTTGAGAAATCTGTATGCAGGTCAGGAAGCAACAGTTAGAACTGGACATGGAACAACAGACTGGTTCCAGATAGGAAAAGGAGTATGTCAAGGCTGTATATTGTCACTGTGCTTATTTAACTTATATGCAGAGTACATCATGAGAAACACTGGGCTGGAGGAAGCACAAGCTGGGATCAAGATTGTTGGGAGAAATATCAATAACCTCAGATACGCAGATGACACCACCGTTATGGCAGAAAGTGAAGAACTAAAGAGCCTCTTGATTAAAGTGAAAGAGGAGAGTGAAAAAGTTGGCTTAAAGCTCAACATTCAGAAAACTAAGATCATGGCATCCAGTCCCATCACTTCATGGCAAATAGATGGGGAAACAGTGGAAACAGTGGCTGACTTTATTTTTCTGGGCTCCAAAATCACTGCAGATGGTGATTGCAGCCATGAAATTAAAAGACGCTTACTCCTTGGAAGGAAAGTCATGACCAACCTAGACAGCATATTGAAAAGCAGAGACATTACTTTGCCACCAAAGGTCCATCTAGTCAAGGCTGTGGTCTTTCCAGTGGTCATATACGTATGTGAGAGTTGGACTATAAAGAAAGCTGAGTGCAGAAGAATTGATGCTTTTGAACTGTGGTGTTGGAGAAGACTCTTGAGAGTCCCTTGGACTGCAAGGAGATCCAACCAGTCTATCCTAAAGGAGATCAGTCCTGGGTGTTCATTGGAAGGACTGATGCTGAAGCTGCAACTTCAATACTTTGGCCACCTCATGCAAAGAGCTGACTCATTTCCCTGATGCTGGGAAAGATTGCAGGCAGGAGGAGAAGGGGATGACAGAGGATGAGATGGCTGGATGGCATCACCAACTCGATGGCCATGGGTTTGGATGGACTCTGGGACTTGGTGATGGACAGGGAGGTCTGGTGTGCTGCAGTTCATGGGGTCACAAAGAGTCAGACACAAATGAGCAACTCAACTGAACTGATTCTTTAGTAGTTTCTGGACAAAGGTTATGTGAAGAGCTTATTTTGAGTTGTTGATCATCTGCAAATGTTTATTGTGCCTTAATTTGACATGTTGCTGGATATTCTGATCTCAAGTTGGATATCATTTTCTTTCTGAATTTAGAAGTTATTTCTTTCTGTATTTTTCCAGTGTTGATGTTAAAAGCCCCAGTCCACAAGTGGCGGTTTGTGTTTTCTTTCCAAAAGTTTTTAGGGTCATCTTTTCTATCCATAGGTGTTGAAATTCACAGTGACTTGTCTTTTCTCACTTGCTGTGCTGGATACTTTGTGTAGGTCTTTTTAACCTTGAGACTCATGTCCTTTAGTTTGGGAAAATGCTGTATTTAATTATCTAATAATTTATACCCCTTGTTTTCTCCTTCTGGAATTCATATTAGTAGGAAGTTTGAGAAATTGTCTAATTTTTCTTACGTATTCTTCTATCTCAATATTTTGTCCTGTCTTCTGGGAGATATTCTCTAATTTACCCTTATGTTCTTTTTAATTTTGAATTTTTATTAAGCATTTTAATTCTAAGAGTTCTTTCTTATTCTCTGAGTATTATTTTCTCCCCAGCATCTTGGTTTTATTTCTTCTCTTCTCTTTGAGGATCTTTCATGATTTTTACTTGGCTCCTGCTCTCTTCATTTCCATTTCCTTCTAGTTCCTTTTCCTCTTTTGTTGTGATATTTGCCATTCTTGTAAAAGAGTTTACCAAGTAGTTGATGATCTTTGAATTTCTGTTCACATTTAAGAGTAAAGCCTTAAGCAACTGATTAGAATCTCTCATGTTTATGGACAGGATACCCTAAACATAAGGGATTATAAAAGAGTTTAGAAAGCTACCTCACCAGGGGCAGCTTTCTAAACCTGTGGGACCCTGGATGCCCATAACTTTTCTCATAAGCTTGTTAGTATCTCTAGGAAAGATTTCATCCAGTCTCTTTCCTGAGAGATGGAAACTACAGTTAAATGGAAATGATAAAAATTAAAAACATGAACAACTCCTTTATGCTTATCAGCAGATTAGACATGCCGAAGAATACATCAGTGAACTTGAGAGTGGGTCAATAAAAATCAAAAAACAAAGAGGAAATTGAGAAACAGAGAAAAAGTGCGTTCAGGAGCTTTGGTGCAATATCAAATGGTTTACCATACTTGTAATTGGTGTCCCAGGCGAAGAGAGAATGTGGGTTAGAAGTATTAATAATATCCTAAGAAAATTACCAAAAGGTGGCAACCACAGATTCTTGTTCTTAAATGCAATTGAAAGGAGAGATAAAATTAGTAGTTTGAGATTTGTACATTCAAGTACACATGGATTGATATGGACTCTCTTCTGAGCCATAAAACAAACCTCAGTTTGAAAAGATTGAAATATAAACTGTGTTCTAAATATCCTCTGGGTCAAAAAAGTAATCACAATAGATGTTTGAAAACACTTTGAACTGAATGAAAAGGAAAGCACGACATATCAAAATCTGTGCTTTAAAAAAAAAGCAGTGCCTGGAGGGAAATTGGTTGTAGCTTGTGTTAGAGAACATGAGAAGCCTGCGCGCCTCAGCTGGAGAGAAGCCCCACTTGCCACACCCAGAGAAAAGCCCACCCAGCCACCGAGATCCAGCACAGCCAAAAATAAATTAATCGTCGCTGTTCAGTTGCTAAGTCGTGTCCAACTCTCTGCAACCCCACGGACTGCAGCATACCAGGTGTCCTTGTCCTTCACTATCTTCCAGGGCTTGCTCAAACTCATGTCCATCGAGTCGGTGATGCCATCCATCCATCTCATCCCTGTAGTCGCCTTCTCCTGTCCTCAATCCTTCCAAGCATCAGGGTCTTTTCCAACGAGTCAACTCTTTGCATCAGGTGGCAGAGTATTGGAGCTTCAGCTTCAGCATCAGCATCCGTCCTTCCAATGAATCTTCAAGGTTGATTTCTTTTAGGATTGACTGGTTGGATCTCCGTGCAGTCCAAGGGACTCTCAAGGGTCTTCTCCAACACCACAATTTGAAGGCATCTGTTCTTTGGCTTTCAGCCTTCTCTGTGGTCCAACACACATCTGTACACTACTACTGGGAAAATCATAGCTCTGGCTATGACTTTGACTATATGGACCTTTGTCAGCAAAGTGGTGTCCACAGTTCTTAAATAAATAAATTTTTTTTAACAAAACACTACAGTAGAAACAGAAAAAAACTAATAAAGTAAATGAAATCAATGGCTGTTTTTTTTTAAAGATCAATAAAATAAATAACCCTTTAGTCAAACTCCTTTATTGGCCATGAGGCACAGCTTGTAGGATCTTAGTTCCTCTACCAGGGATCGAACCTGAGACCCCTGCAGTGTAAGCACACAGCCCTAAGGACTGAACCGCCAGGGACGACCCCCTCTAACCAGACTTAAAGGGAGAAAAGGACAAATTACAAATGTCAGAGATTTGTAACTAAATCAAATTTGTAACTAAAGGAAATTTTTTCAGTAACTGTATTTCAACAAATTCTCCAATTTAATGAAATGAAAGAGTATTTTGAAGTACGCAAACAGCTGCAGCTCATACAAGAAGAAATATATAACCTGAATATCTAAATTTCTGAGGCAAATTTAAATCATAGTTAAAAATCTTCCCTCATAGAAAGCCCCAGGCTGAGGCGGCTTCACTTTGTGGATTCTTCCAAGTATTTAAGACCCTGATGCTGGGAAAGATTGAGGGCAGGAGGAGAAGGGGACAACAGAGGATGAGATGGTCGGATGGCATCACCGACTCAATGGACGTGAGTTTGAGCAGAGTCTGGGAGATAGCGAAGGACCGGGAAACCTGGCGTGCTGCAGTCCCTGGTGCCATGAAGACTCAAATGCGACTTAGCCACTGAGCAACAGATGCCACCAAGTATTTCAGAAATGAATGCTACCAGTTCTGTACAGAGTCTTCTAGAGAAGAAACACCTCCCACCTCAGAGCGAGACCTAAAAAAAATATATGCTGAAAGAGCAACCAAAAAAAAACCCCAAACAAAGCTACAACTAAAGACTTACAGTGAGGTGTAGAGCAGAGTCAGTGTACAGAGGTCTCTTGTGGTTCTCTGTCCTAGCAATGAACAAAAGAAAATTAAAATGTAAATAGACGTCCTCTCAGCTGATTATAAAAACAGTGGGAATTCTATAATTAGATTGTCTGAGTATAAATCAGAGCCCTATCATTTACTGAATATGTCATTTTCAATAAAATTTAGGGTGTTTTTTTTGATGCCCGAGTTTGATCCTTTTGAAAGCAGGTAGTATGTGATTGTAGGGTTGGTGAGAAAATCCGTGGCTCAGTAGCCTGCTCAGGTCAGTGCAGGCTGTCCTCCTCTGTCCCAGCCCCCATCATTTCTTTTTTTTCTCTGTGGCTGTGCTGGGTACCCGCTGCAGTTCACAAGCTTTCTCTGGTTGTGTCATGCGGGCTTCTCTTATTGTGGAGCGCCAGCTTCTCTAGTTACGGCTCTTGGACTTCGTTGCCCCACAGCACATGGGATCCTAGTTCCTCAACCAGGAATTGAACCCTTATCCCCTGCCTTGGAAGGCAGATTCTTAAGCACTGGACCACCGGAGAAGTTCCTCACCACTGTCTCTCAATTCTTAAATGCATCCTCAGGGGCTAGGAGAAGCAGAAGAAAGTGTCCCCATCACACAGATGGGGGACACAGTTGAATTCAGCTTTCACCTTTTGATCAGCAGCATGGATGGTGGACAGGAGGGTGGTTGTGGGCCCTAGTCCCCCTGGCAGGCTCCCACTGGGCCATTTCTGCTGCAGACATGGACCTCCCGCTGCCTGATGAAGTTCTACGCTGTGGTAGCCACCTCTCCCACATCCTGGGAAAGCCACAAGGTTGCCGAGAGGATCGAACAGCGCATCTTGAACTCCAACCCCGTCATGGAAGCTTTTGGTGAGCCCAGTGTCCTCCGTACAGCCCCTCCGCCCCATCTCCTCTGGAATTTACCACCTTCCGGGCAGGGGAACCATGCTTTGAGACCCTCTTTGCGGGATGGGGAATGACTTACCATTCACAGCCTTGGATCCCCAACCACGCCTCCCGGGTACCCTTAGCCTCCTTCCAGCAGTGGCAGCTTCACTCTGTCGTCCTCTCCGTCTTGCCCAGGCAGATGGAACAGAGGTCCGGGAGAGGCTCACCCAGTCCATGCCCCGTCCTCATGAACAGTGTTGTGACGGCTCAGAGACGGGGACATGTCTAGGGATGCGCAGCAGTCAGCGCCCACGCTGGCACTCTAGATGTTGCCCCTCACCGTCCGCCTCAGTAGTGATAGCTTGTTTTTTTTTGAGGGGGGATGGTGGGGCATACTGGGTCTTTGCTGCTGCAGGTGGGCCTTCTCTTGTTGGCAAGTGGAGGCTACTCTCCAGTTGCAACGCACAGGCTCCTCATTGCAGTGACTTCTCTTCTTGAGGAGCACGGGCTCTAAGCTAGCAGGCTTCGGTAGTTGTGGCACGTGGGCTTAGTTGCCCCTAGACACGTGGAATCTTACCGCCCCAGGGATCAAAAACCAGTGGACCACCAGGGAAGTCCTGACATCTTGTTTTCGATCCTTTCCCTCCAAACAAAGTCCCTGACTGCCTAGATTGGCTCTTCCCACTTTGCCAGGAAGCTGTAACGTGACTGAATCACACTTGCTAAAAGCCCAGGTGCCCAGTCCTTAGCTCTGTCCCCTGTGACCCGGAAACCAGTAGAGGGGCCTGTAGGTGACTTAAGGATAGCGACGTGGCCCCGGTAGGCCTGCGGCCGCCTTAGCCCATGGGGCCTCTGAACAGAAGCTGTGGTCCGCAGGGAACGCGTGCACGCTGAGGAACAACAATAGCAGCCGCTTCGGGAAGTTCATCCAGCTCCAGCTGAACGGGTAATCTCTGCAGCCGCCCTGGCTGCTGGTGGGCCGGGGGGCCAGTGCCCAGCCTGGGCCACCGCCGCAGGCACAACCCAGCCGCTCCTGGCAGGTTCATATGTGGGATGGGTGAACCCACACGTACACTTTGAACCTGGGGAACTCTAGCTGCTCCAGCCCGAGGGGCTCAGGGACAGTAGCCTGTCCTGACACGTGCGTTCTGGCATCTCCCCTTCTCGGAGACTTCTAGTTAAACCTGTCACCTCTCAGCCACATCTCTGAGCTTGATGCTGGGGCTTCTATTCCTGCCTTGGGCTGGGGCAAAGTGAGGCACCGAGGCCTGGGCCCTGTCCCTGAGCTGGCTGGAGGGGAGTGTCCCGGCCCCGCCCTGCCCTACCCCACGGACCTGCTGAGTGGTCCTCCCGAGTCCTCATGACCCCCTTTGCTTAAACGGAAGAGCTGGGGTGAGGCTGCAGCCTGGCACACAGTAAGTACCCAGTAAACGGCTCTGGAATGAACAGGCCACTAACGGGCTCCCACCTGCCTGTGCCCAGTGCCCAGCAGATGGCAGGAGCTGCGGTTCAGACCTACCTCCTGGAGAAAAGTCGAGTGGCCTGCCAGGCCCCCAGCGAGAGGAACTTCCACATCTTCTACCAGGTGGGTACCAGGCAGGGCACCAGCTGCCCCGGTGCAGAGCAGAGAAGGGTCTGCGCCTCTAAACCTACCGTCCCACCCAGCCTCGCTTCCTGCCTCCTCTTCTCCCGGCTTTCAGCGCGGCCACCCCACCTACCCCACAGACCTCACGTCACACTTGCTCCTCGCCCTGGCCCTCGACTCCGGGGGCAGTCTCGGCCTGGGGGTGTGCTCGCCTTCTCTGCAGAGCCAGAGGGTCCTTGAGGCGGGGCCTGTCTCCACACGGGAACACTCGCCTTCAGACGGAGGGCTGTTCTGGAACCGCAGCTGCCTCCACCAACCGAACCAGGCCTTCCCTAAACCGTGCCCCTTCCATCAGACCGGGGGCGCTGGGGGGCTGGGACAGTGTCTCCGTGCTCTCAGATCAGTACCAGGGGCTCCCCAGACGGGGTTAGGCTTTCCTCCTCGTACCGCAGGCCCCCTCAGTGGGTGGGGGGTGCACTGAGTGGAGACGCCCAGAACTGTTTGCCGCTGCTTTCGCGGCCCCGCCCGCCCGTGGGCTCCCTCTCGGTCTTGTGGTATGGCTGCCGCTCCTCAGTGCCCTCTCGCCACCCACCCAAGCCCATGCAGGCCTGGGAATCCCCAGTACCCCCGGCTCAGCCACCTGCCCCCACCCCCACAGATCTACAAAGGAGCCCGCGCCGACGAGAGACTCCTGTGGCACCTCCCCGAGGGAGCCACCTTCTCCTGGCTGCCCCACCCAGAGAGGACCTTGGAAGGTAGGGGGTACCCTGCCGGGCACCCTGGGTGGGCCTGGCAGCACCCACGCATCCCCCCAGGGCCCACCCCCCTCGCCCCTCGCCCCTCACCCCCCTGCTGACCTCAGGTCCTGACACGGGGCTGTGGCTCGGATTCCTTTTCAGAGGATTGTTTCGAGGTGACCAGGGAGGCCATGCTTCATTTGGGCATCAATGCCCCCACCCAGAACAACATTTTTCAGGTCAGAGGAAAAGCCACACCTCTCATGTGTGGCTGCGGTGACGGGCAGCCCCCTTCATAGGGCCCTTCTCTCAACTCGGGAGACTCTTACCCTGAGGATCTAGGACTCCAGGCCCCAACGGCACGATCGCCAAAGAGGCGACCACCTCTCTGCGCAGCGGAGCCTGGAGACAGGGTGTCAGGGTGGACAGGAGCAGAGCACAGAGTGCTGCAGAAGGGACCAGCACGGTGATCCCCAGACATCAGAGGGAAAGTGCCTGGGCCAGTTGTTGCTCTGTTAATCAGAGCAGAGAAAACAGTGCTGCCACACGTTTGTCTGGCATGTTAAAACTTTGAAATCATCGCTCTTAGCTCACTTGTTTTTTCCAGCAGTTCCATGGGTACGGAGATTATTTCCATTCCATGCTTGAGACCTGCCCAAAGCCAGACAGCACTCAGCAGTACAAACAGTTTGTTGGAGACATGCTAGTTCCAACTTCCCACTTCTTCTCCTTCCTCCTGGGACCCCATGCTGGCCCAGGCAAGCTGGGCCCAGCCACCCCCACTGGCAGCCTCCGTCTGAGGTGGTGAAGTGTGGCCTCCATCTCCACGTGGGGGCTGCTCAGGCAGGGGAGGGGGGTCACAGCCAGTACAGGCAGCTTGGCCAGAGGGATGGCATGGGGGACAAGCCCAGGGCAAGCGGACCGCCCTAGGAGTCTGGCCGAGAGCACGAGCTTGAGGGCACCATGAGCCCCAGCCCTCAGCGCCTGTCAGCACAGCAGTCTCCTCCTGCAGTGGTTGTGGCCTGGAAGCCGGTAGCATGTGGAGCCAGCCTTTCTGGGACCAGACAGGGATGAGCAGAGAGGCCTTGCTCTACGGGTGCCCAGTCCAAGGATTTCCAAGTTGCTGGACCCCGGGGTCCTCTTTCTTCAGCCCTCAGGGGCTCCCTCGAGTGGATCGCTGAGTGCAAAGGCAAGCGAGCACCCACTGTACAGAGACCAAGATCACAGCTCCTTCCCTGGGCTGGGCTGGGCTATCGGAGCCCAGCAGTGTCGCGAAAGGGCCAAAGGGCGCCAGAGCCAAGCCCCCAGCAACCACACAGAAGTGGTCCGGACCACAGGAAACAGCGGAAGACAGGGGGACAGACTGGGTGATGTCACGCTCCCACTGGCTTCCCCAGGAGGGATTGGAAGTCAGACTGCCTGCGTTCTCATCCTGGGTTCCTTCTCCTTTACCAAGTGCGGCCTTTAACCTCTCCTCGTCTCGTCTCTGTCGTGGGCAGCACCATAGCAGGTGCCTCACTGGTTACACGAGACGATGCGTATCTCTTGTGTAAAGTCCTGCCTGGCCGAGTCCCGGAGTAAGTGGGCAGAAATGAAAGCTGTTGTTACTCTGCTATTATGATTCTGTTCGGCAGGAGAGAGACCCTTCCTGGGCTGGGCTCCAGCCCTTGAGAAGGTGCCCACTGGGTATCCTTTCCTGCCCCCTCAGGCCCTGGCTGGACTGCTGCACCTCGGCAACACCCGGTTTGCTGACTCGGGGAACGAAGCCCAGCCCTGCCCACTGGTGGACGATGCTCAGTGTGAGGGCGAGGACGGGGGGCCTTGGTCACACCGCCCAGGAGCGAGGCAGGCCCCACCCGCAGGAGGGCCAGTGTGGGGTGGGATCGGGTGCGAGGGAGGCCAGAGGGTGCAGTTTGGAATCTGTGTCCCTGAAGCCGTCAGCTGTAGGGCCCTGCCCTGGAGAGGTTCCTCCTCACCTCATCTTTGCTGAGGCAGACAGCTTCCTCTGCATCTTACAGATGAGAAAACAAGAGCTGGGGCTGGTGGCGGGGTGGGTTATGCAGTGCTTTATCCCACTCCTGACCATGTAGACCGGAACACAGCAGTCCTGGGTTCAAATGCTGCCCCTGCCCCTGCCAAATCTCTTCCCTCCCCACACCTGAGTTTGCTCTGCCCCATTGAGGGGATCACGGCTCCACCATGCTGACTTCAGGGGGCCTCGTGCAGAGGGCTGTTTGGACAGAGGGTGTTTGTGCCTCCCAGGCTCCGTCAGGACGTCGGCCTTGCTCCTGGGGCTCCCAGAAGATCATCTGCTGGAGACACTGAGGATTCGAACCATCCGGGCGGGCAGGGGCCGGCAGGTGTTCCGGAAGCCCTGCTCCCAGGCCGAGTGTGACACCCGCAGAGACTGTCTGGCCAAACTGGTCTATGCACGGTGAGTGCTCTGGGCCCTGCCCGCCTCCCAGCTGCCCCCAGTCTGGAGTTGGACTGGACGGAAGCAGATGGGTTCCCTGCCCCATTCCCCAGCCCCGGGGGGACAGCAGGGCGTGGCTGCTGGGCTTCCCCAAGCAAAGCCCTTGGCTCGATTCCAGAGGACTGCCTGAGAAAGGGGACAGGAGCCTGCCTTCACCTTGGCGATGGGCGAGGAAGGCTTGCCTGGCTGTCCACTGGCAAGGCCGGCCCAGAAGTGACGTGAGGCCTTCTCAGGTTCAGGCGCAGACCTGTGGTGAATAGGCTCCTGGGTCCCTGCCCTCGTGCTCTCTGTAGCCACCTGGGTCTTTGATAGCCGCTGGTAGAGCCAGGAGTTTAGCCCACGGCCTTGAGCAGCACTGCAGGGAGTGGAGCCCAGATCGGGGAAGGTGGGGGTCTTGGCCTTTCCCTGTTGGTTCTGTGGGCATCCACTTAGGGGGGTTTCTCACCCTGGGCTCTGAGACCCTTCAGGATGCCCCTGAGGGTATCTGGCCCAAGATTCTCTGAAATTATGGGACAGAACACCTGTGTGTGTGTGCCTGTGGAGTTTGGGCAGCTGGAGGGAAGGTCCCGTTGCTTTCATGAACTTCTCAAGAGCTAAGAGCCTGACCAGCACCGCTGAGGGAGTCAGAACCTCTGAGGGAAAGTGGCCCAGGGCCCCTGGGCCCAGACTGAACCCAGTTTAACAAGGGACTCCGTCCTCACTGCCTTCTCACTCCCTCGAAGCACATTTCAGGTCAGAATTTCAGGACACAGATTTTTAAAGGTTTTGTGTCAGATCACTGCAAAATGGGTAGATAAAGCATGCCAGTCACAGACACAGTGAACCTCTAACCACGGGTCATTCACACACAGCAAACAGGTCCTTGTATCGCTAGGTCTCTTGTTTTTACTACCATACGTGGATATTTGAAGCCCTTATTGCAAAAATAGAAACCGTTTAAAAGTTTGCAGAGCAGTTACTTAAAGAAATCCTAAGGAGTGAAACCCTTGTATCATTCCATCGTCTCAGGAGATGGTTGCAGAGCCCAGGGTGTCACCCCCAGCTGGGGTGACGGGGCACCCTCATACAGGACAGAGTAGGGGATGTCGGGGGCCTTGAGCTCTGGCCTGCACCAGCTGAGGTTTGCAGGGGAGTCTGGTGAACTCAGTCCTTTATAATCCCACCCAGGCATGCCCTTCCGCCGCTTGTCAAGATGGCAGCTGGGTGTCAGGCTAGTGACTGAGGTGCACCCACACCCTGTCTAGCCCCAGCTTTCCACAGCAGACCTCAGCGATATTGCAGAGTCACTTCCAGACCACCACAATAAAGCTAGTCGCACAAATTTATTGGTTTCTTGGTACATAAGATATAATTTTGAAATAGCACTGTTGGAAAAGTGGCACATTAGACTTGTTCGATATCAGGTTGGCACAGACTTTCAATCTGTAAAACACGCAGTAAAAAGAAGCATACTGTGATGTGCCTGCAGCTG
The DNA here is from genome assembly GCA_007570785.1 of Antilocapra americana. NCBI lineage: Eukaryota > Metazoa > Chordata > Mammalia > Artiodactyla > Antilocapridae > Antilocapra > Antilocapra americana. The sequence continues at coordinate 41,104,170 of ML664177.1, forward strand.
GTCCCCTGCTCACTCTTGCTGTGGACAAGCCAGGCCTTCGTTTGCCTGGGCACACACGTGACCCCAGCCTGCAGGTGTAGTGGGCTGGGACAGGATGGGCGGGAAACCAGCAGAGAGGGTTTAGCCCTTGACCTTTCAGGCTCGGAAGACAGGCCCTCCATCCAAGGGGTGGTACCCAGGCTGGAAGGGCAGTTCTGCCACCCTTCCAGCTCAACCTGGCCCCGCTCACCCAAGCCCACTTCCTCCCCCCATCACCAACAGGCTGTTTGACTGGCTGATCTCGGTGACCAACAGCAGCATCTGTGCCGCCCCCGACTCCTGGACCACTTTCATAGGTAGGTCGGGGGGCAGAGCCCTGGTCTCCTGGGGGCGTCGGGCAGCTCCTGTACCCGTCCCCGCCCGCTCCACCAGTGTGGGGCGAGGTCCCTCTCTCCGGTGCCCATGTGTGGCCATCCCTAGCTCTCCAGGCAGCCTCAGCTGGTGCCTGGGCCACAAGGGCCCCGTCACCCTCTGGAGACCCAGCTCCAATCTCCGGAGAGTAGTGAGGAACAGCGAACAGGCTCGAAGGCCCTCGGGGGCTAGGCCTTGAGGACATCTTCGGAACCTGGGTGGGACAGTCAGATAGGGGAGGAAGCAAAGCTCAGAGGCCTCAGTGACGTTTGCTCCAGAATGGCGCGCACCCACTGAGCGGCGGCTGCTCAGGCCGTCCCTACTGGGTGGGACACGGGGTCCCTGGGGCCTGGGGCCCTCACACCTCCTTCAGCCTCTTCCTGCTGAGTTCTGGGGGTGATGGGAACCACCCCCCTCCTCAGGGTGGGGTAGAGTGCCCACTAGCTTCATCCTCGGGCCGCCAAGGGTGAGGCTTCACCCCAGGCCCCTGTAGCCCCACAGTAACCCCACGGGTCCCCCCCACCGCCCCCAGGCCTGCTGGACGTGTATGGGTTTGAGTCATTCCCCAGCAACAGCCTGGAGCAGCTCTGCATCAACTACGCCAACGAGAAGCTGCAGCAGCACTTCGTGGCGCACTACCTCCGCGCCCAGCAGGTGGGCGGCGGGGCAGCCCCGCGTCCTTGCCCTCTGCCTGTCCCGCGTGCGGCCGGGCGCCCTCAGTTCCCTCTGTGAGTTGGTCCTGGGACGTGCTGTGCCGAGGCCACTGGGGGTGGCCCCCCAGGGCTCAGACCGGGACTGCCCTCCGCCCCCAGGAGGAGTACGCAGTCGAGGGCCTGGAGTGGTCGTTTGTCAGCTACCAGGACAACCAGCCCTGCTTGGATCTCATCGAGGGGAGCCCCGTCAGCATCTGCTCCCTCATAAACGAGGTGGGGGGGTCGCCGGCATGCCCAGCCCCGTGGGCGGGGCTTTGGGCTTTTCTCGGGACCTCGAGGCCCACCCTGTGCCTCTTTCTGTCTGCCTAGTGGGTTCGCCTGCCCTGTGAGCCCTCCATCGCGGGGTCACCATGATGCCCCCGTGGGTGGGTTTCCGCGCCCCTCTGCCCTGCGGCTGACTGCCCGCCCCACGCAGGAGTGCCGCCTTAACCGGCCAAGCAGCGCCGCCCAGCTCCAGACGCGCATCGAGAGCGCCCTGACCGGCTGCCCCCGCCTGGGCCGCGACAGGCTGAGCCCGGAGCCCAGCTTCATTGTGCTGCATTACGCGGGGCCCGTGCGGTACCGCACCGCGGGCCTGGTGGAGAAGAACAAGGTGAGGGCCAGGCTGTGCCCGCGTCACCTCTGAATCCAGACTTGGAGGCCTCGCCGCCCGTGTGCGGCAGCATCTGCTATGCCCCCTCCGCACCTGCACATCCTCTTGGGGTCGAGTCACCTCTCGTGCCCACCTTTCTGAGGTCTCTGCTACTCGGGCCCAACCTGTCCGGAAACGACCCGCCTCACACCACGTCTCCTGGCCTCTAGGTTCAGACACGGACTGGCCCTCCTCCTGGGGCCCCAGTGAGCAGGGCCGGCAGCTCCCCCCAAGCCCCCCCCACCCTCACCTGCCGCCCTGTCCTTTCCCCATAGGACCCCATCCCCCCCGAGCTGACCAGCCTCCTGCAGCAGTCCCAGGACCCCCTGCTCAAGGTGCTGTTTCCTGCCGACCCTGAAGACAAGTCCCAGGAGGAGCCCTCTGGCCAGAACCGGGCCCATGTGTTGACTGTGGTGTCCAAGTTCAAGGTGGGTCTGGCGGTGTTGACACTGTGTGCTCATGAGTGAGTGTCCAGCATTTACTGAGCACCTCCTGGGATCAGGGCTGTGCACCCAGAGCACAGAGGAGTCCAGTAGCCGTGGTCCCAGTCTGCGGTAGAGATGGGAACCTGACAGATGGACTGGGGGTCTGTAGTTGACGGGACAGGAAGCCTCGGGCCCATGGGCAGCAGTGTGCCCTCTGTCCCACTGCTAATAGAGTGATCACAGACGAGCGACAGGAAGCCTCGGGCCCATGGGCAGCAGTGTGCCCTCTGTCCCACTGCTAATAGAGTGATCACAGACGAGCAGGGGCTGCTGAACCTCTGTGGCGGCCCGCTGCCAGCTCCTTCGCTTCCGGACAGACTGTCCTCAGCTGGAGCAGACTCGTCCCCTCCTCTGGTGCCTAGTGCTTCTCTCAGCCCCATGTCTCCTGCTCCCCTGCCCCTCAGCTCTGCCTCAGTCCCACCCTCCATGCTGCTCCTCTTAGTTCACTCCTTGTCCTGCTTCTGATCACGGCCTTCTCATCACCTCCCTGGGGAGGCTGCCAGGGCAGCCGGGGTCAGGGAAATACCTCCCTGTCCAGCCTCAGACAAAGCCCCTGAGGGCCCGCCCTGTGCCCGCGAGCCCTGCGCTGTGAGGCTCACAGGACGGGCTTAGTCATGACAGGAGTTGTCTGAACGAATGGCAGGAGCTTCTGAGATGGTTCCCTCCTGGGAAGATTGCCCTGGTTGTGCAGGGGAAGCCTGAGACCAGATGCAGGCAGACGGACCAGATAGAGGGTCACGGGTCAAGAGGGTCCCTGGGGGCGTGCTCTGGGCACACCCGATGAGGGCCGCCGGGAGTCACCCTGGGGCGTGTGCGGGTCCTGGTCTCGGGGTTGCCCAGCCAATGCCCTCCACAGCCTGAGCCACAGTCTGCCCTCTGCAGGCCTCCCTGGAGCAGCTCCTGCATGTCCTACACGGCACCACACCCCACTACATTCGCTGCATCAAGCCCAACAGCCAGGCCCAGGCGCAGATATTCCACCGAGAGGAGGTAACACTGGGCTGGAGCTGCTTCTTGGAGGGTCCCATTGTGCCGAGACGCTGGAGGGGTGAGAGGCAGGACGTCTGCTCCAACTGGAGCGACGTTAGGAAGGGCTTCTCTCCCAGCCCTGGCAGGACAGCCGTGCACGGTTGTGTGGTCTCTGTGCTGCACCGTGGCCCAGCCACAGGAGGGGCTGCAGGGCATCTCGCTCTCTGCTCGCCAAGCCACGTGCCCTGGCAAGGACAGGCAGCCCAGAGGAATGGGTGTCTTTAGTGCTTAGCTGAGAGTCTTTGTCACCTTATAGACCAGGCACAGGGCTGGTTCTGATGAGGGTGTATTTCCTAAAATTTGCTCAGAAGCACTCTGTGGCCAGCAGCTGCCCTTTGCCCAGTGGCGGGATGTGGGTGAGGTGTGAGAGCTGGACGGTGCTGGAGTGGGTCCCACAGTCACATGGTCGATGTGGCCCTAGGGTCCATGGCCAGGATCACTGCTCTATGGTAAAGACCTTGGGTAGGTCCTGGAAGCATCTTCACAATATAACCTTCCCCGCCTCTCAGCCGTGACTCACTGTGTTGTCTGCAGAATATAAAATAAATAAAAACTAGGAACTGTATTGCGCTGTGTTATGAGGCACAGTTGGCAGCAGTGAGATGGTCAGCACCGGCCTCGGCTGTACCAGAAGCCAGGCTTCACGTAAAGGGACCTGGGGCCACCAGGACCCCTTCTAGCAGGGAGAGTCTCTCCAGGTCCCTGCCAATGGCGCCGGGGCCTGTGGCCCCTGCTGCCCACCCCGTCTCCCCTCCCCGCAGGTCCTGAGCCAGCTGGAGGCCTGTGGCCTCGTGGAGACCATCCACATCAGTGCTGCCGGCTTCCCCATCCGGTGAGTGGGCGGGGCGGGGCCGGAGGAGAGGAGGGCCACTTGCTGTGCCCTTTTCTCTGGAGGCACTGGGTCTGCACTACTCAGGAGAGAAGGGAGGACCTGAGTGGGAGGCCGTTACAGATCCACCAGGTGTGAGGATGGCCTGGTGAGAGACAGAGAGAAAGGGGTAAAAGTGGACTGTGGCGTGCCTGTGGGACTGGGCTGATAGACTGTGGGTCTCTGCGGAGGGGAGCGGCTGGCTTCCAGGCCGCAGAAGCAACTTCAGCTTCCCTCTGAGGCAAAAGGGTGAATCAGGACAGTTCCCGACACGGTGACCTGGGTGGGGTGCAAGGGGGTGGAGTATCCGGTTTGAAATGTTGGGGCATGTGAGGGGCTGTTCTCAGAGATTTTTAACACCAGGAGCAAGAAGGAGACCCCAGGGGGAGGCGGGAGGTGTGAGGCCACTGCTTGAGGAATGAGAAGCCAGCAACAGCCTGGAGGGAGTCAGGGATGAGAGAGGAAGCCGGGCTGCGGGTGTCCTGGAGGCTGAGAGCGAGTGAGCTCTGTGAAAGCCTTGCCTAGAAAAGCAAGGCTCTGTCTGGGAAAGACCAAGGCTGGCTTCCCGCCGAGGGACCCCGGTGACCTCATCCACTCAGTGGGCAGTCGGCAGCGTCTCACTGGTGGTCAAGCAGAGTAAACAGTGACCCCAGCTCACCGCCTGTCACTCAGTTTCTCCTTCCGCCCGCCTCGGCTTCCAGCGTCCCTCACCGGAACTTCGTGGAGCGGTACGAGTTACTGAGAAGGCTCCGTCCTGCCACAGCCCCCGGCCCCCATGGCCCGTGTCTGGATGGAGGGCACTCAGGTGAGGGCGCCCACTGGCCAGTCATCTGTTCACCCAGTTCCCCAAGCACCTACTTAGACCCTGTCAGGGTGAGGGCCTGGCGCCTCAGAGATGAGTAAGACACAGTCCTGCCCTCATGGCTCTTGGTCCAGTGGGAGAAAGAGACTAAAAGAAGGCAGTTAAGCAGTGAGGAAAGGGTCAAGACGGAAACAGGATGCTGTGGGTGGTATAGAGAGGTATGAACCAGGAAGGCTTCCTGGAGGAGGTGGCATCTGAGGTGAGGTGCGACTGGCCGAGTGAAGGGACTCCACGGACAGGAGACAGCACCGTGTGTATGAGGAGCTCCAGGCTGAAGGTTTCTGGCTCCTGGGGATAGCGGACAGTGAGAGGCGAGGCTGGGGGGCAGGCAGGCCCAGTCCTAGAAGCCGGAGATTCTCCAGATAGGTGGGAGGCACTTCCAGGAAGGGAGGGAGTGATACCAGCCTGGGGCTTTCTGGAGGCCACCACCGGGTGGGGCCCTGGTTGGCCAGAGGGCAGAGAGGCTCTAGATGTGGGCACAGCTGGGAAATGTTGGGAAGACATTGGTCAGACTTGGTGAGCATTGGATTCAATGTAGGGAGGAGAGGAAAGGATTAGCCAGGCCCAGCCAGCGGGGAAGAGAGGTCGGAAAAGGGCTTTCTTTCTGGGGCAGCTGCCGGGCCAGGCCAGCTAGGGAGATGTTGGGAGAGGCCTGCTCTACTGGGGGTTGTCTGTCACACTTGGCATCACTGAGGCTGTGAGAGCAGGTGTGAACACCCTGAGCAAAGGCCAAGGACAGGGCGAGTCCCCCCAGTACACGCACACACACACACACACAGACACACACCTGGGCGGAGGCCGAGGACAGGACAAGTCCCCCTAGTACACGCATACACACACACAGACACACACACTTGGGCAGAGGCCAAGGACAGGGCGAGTCCCCCCAGTGCACACACACACACAGACACACATGCCTGGGCGGAGGCCGAGGATGGGATGAGTCCCCCCAGTACACGCATACAGACACACACAGACACACACACACACACAGACACACACACACACACACACAGACACACACACCTGGGCGGAGGCTGAGGGCAGGGCAGGTCCCCCACCCCGGTACACACACACCCCCACAGCCTTCCCCCGGGACCCTGCACCCGCAGGCCAAGTTCTGCTTTCTGTCTCCCATCTCTCGGGCAGCTTTGCCACTCTCCTTTCATCCTCTCTCCCCACCTCTCCCCCGTCTCCCTGCGGTGTGCTCTCCTGTCTGTCTCTTGCCCAAAGTCCCCCGCGGGCCCCTGGTCGGCTTTGCTGCTGTTTCTCATCTGCGGCATCTCCTCTGGCCACTGCTGTCTCCAGAGAGGCGCTGGGCAGCTAAAGGTGGTCAGAGCCCTCAGGTAAACCGTCCATCTTCAGGAGCTGCCCCACCAGGTGTGGGGGGCAGGCAGGGCCCCCACTGGGGTCTGTTCTCCACTTTCCATCTGCGGTGGGCGGGCTCAGCGGCAGAGGGGGAGGCCGGGCTGCCCCGTGCGGCCCTCAGCATGTTTGGGGCCTTGGAAACGGGCTGGCGAAGCAGCGTGGGAGTCTAGGCACCAAGTGCCCCCTGCCCAAGGGGACCTCCAGGGGTGGGGGCTGCTGGCCAGTCCAAGACACAGCCTCCAGGGGGACCCAAGGTCCCTCGGGACAGCCTGGGGGACAGTGAGAAGAGGCCCCCTCCAGCCTCCTCCCCAAAAGGAAGGAAGGGATGTCAAGAAGCATGTGCAGCGGGAAGGAAGCCTGTGGAATGTCAGGGAGATGCTGAGGGGATGGTGACACGCTGACGGGCCCTGTCTCCATCTCAGAGCGGCCTCTGTGCATCGAACCGGCCCCACTGCGGGGCCTCCTCCAGGACATCCTCCACGTGCTGCCAGCCTCGCTGCACTGCGGCAGGACCAAGGTGTTCATGACCGACTCCACAGTAAGCGGGGCGGGGCCACAGGCCCAGGGGGAGGACAGGGGAGCACCGGAGGCCAAGGACCTCAGCGGACGCCCTCCCCCCAGCTGGAGCTCCTGGAGCGTGGGCGTGCCCAGGTGCTGGAGCAGTGTGCCCGCCGCATCCAGCGTGGCTGGAGGAGACACCGGTGCCGCACACAGGCCAAGCAGAAGCGGGCAGCTGTGCTCATCCAGGCAGGTAGGAGGGGGACCCGGGGCACACGGCCCTCAGTCACGCCCAGCACGTGGGCCCAGGGGCATCCGTCTCTGCAGCTGCACACAATCCCACAGGATACCTGTGTCCCTTGAGATCCCACGGAATACCTGTTTCCCTTGAGACGCTGCTCCTAGTCCCCACAGACCAGAGCAGACTGTCCCAGCCTCTCGATGTTAACTGCGTGTCCCCTGTGGTGTGCTGGGCCTCGAATTCCCTGTCCAGCTCACCCAGAGCACCCCTAGTTCAGTGCAGACTATGTCCCACCCCAAGTAAGGGTGCTCTGTAGGTGGTAGAGGTTCAGAAATTGCCTTTAATTCCCCTCTCCCGGTCCTAAATAGCTGTATTTGTCATGTATTTTTCCCCTTGATGACAACTCTCATGACTACCTGGGTTCCTGGGCTTGTTAAGTTTAAGAAGGTAAAGACCAACAAGATCTGATGAAACAAGGAAGCAATGTATCATCCATGACACAGCCTCACTTTGAAAAGCAAAAATGCTAGAAACAACCCAAATATCTGACAGTTGGTGGAGGCATGGCTACATTATGGACCCATCTTGTGATCCAGCTAAGAAGTGTTGTTGAAGAATATTTTTAGTTTCATGGAAACCCCATTTCCAATACGATGTTTAAACCGGGATGATGAGCTACACAGCAGGGCGATGCCACCTTCAGAAGGTGTGTTTGTGTGTATGGGCCTGAAAATACTGAGGAAATACTGCAAAACTATCTGGGTTGATAAGAGGTGCCTTTCATATGTCTTTACCAAACAGCCTTCTTTCTGAATGACTGTACCAAAAAATCAGACAGTGCTGCAGTTTCAGAGGTGACACTCTCCCTGTGACTAGCCCCCCTTCAGTAGCCGTGACCTTCACCAGGTGTGGGTGTGCGGTGGTGGTCGTGGACTCCCCAGGCGAGCACGCAGATTCAAATGAGGGCTTCCAAAAGGAGAGAGGCCCTTGTTTTAGAAGAAGCAGACAGGTCAGACCCCTCGTGTTCCCTGGGGGCCGCCCAAGGTGGGCGGCGGCATCTTCCCCCTGGCCGCGTAGGCCTCTACCTCCAGGTCTGAGTGGTGTTTCTGAGCCAGGTCCGCGTCACGCTGACTCAGTCCCTGACCTCCCGCGGCCGCTGCCATTCACCCCCACGTCTACAGCAGCTCTGGCTTTGGTGTAGCCTGATCTACCAAGAGCTCTAACCGACATGTTACTCTTGTTTCCTGCTTCTGGACAAACCCCTCAGCCGTCCGTTCCTGGCTGACTCGGAAGCACGTCCAGAGGCTGCACGCAGCTGCCACAGTCATCAAGCGTGCGTGGCGGGAGTGGAGGGTAAGTGCTGACCTGGAGGTGAGGGCGGCCAGTGATGGGCCGGGGCGGGGGCTGCCCCTCCTCGCAGGGCGGCCTGCCGCAGGGCATCGTGTATCAATTAGATCTCAATAAGGCGGATAATTTTTTTCTTAGGTTAATTTACGCTTTTATTTGCCAGTATAATTAACTACAGTGGCCTGCAGGCTTCTTTGATTTTTAAAAAAAAACATGCTATGTCACAATCCAGCAAACACACACACACATATAATACGTATACATACATAAAAGGGAAACAAAAGTCTTGCCAAAAATGTCTACCCTGAGTGTTAAATTTTTTTCTGGAGACCTTTTTCTCTTTTTAAAGCAGTTTTAGGTTTACAGTAAACCTTGACAGGAACGTATAGCCCCTCCCCTCACATGAACAGCCCTTATCGACAGAGTGGAGCCCCTTTTTCCTTCTTAGGCCAAGGACGACCGCGCTGACACATAGTCAGAACGTCCGCAGTTCACCGTAGGGTCCACTTCAATGAGCAGGGCAGTGTTGCATATTCTGTGCGTTTGGACAGAAGCACGACCACATATGTCCATCGTTACGATGTCACTCAGAGTGCTTTCACTGCTCACGAAGACTGTATTCTGTGTATGCCCCTCTGCAAACTGCTGACAACCACACATCTTTTTATTGTCTCCACAGTTTTGCCTTTTCCATAATGGCATACAGTTGGGATGTTTTTCTTTCTCCTCGAAATGAGAGGCTCAGGCCCTTTGAGAGCGCTCCTGGCCCACCCAGGCGTGGACCGGGCCGGCTCCCGGCGGCAGGCTCCCGCTCTGTGCGCGGCTTTCCGTCCAGTACTGGCCCCGCCCGGCAGCCACAGGGGGCTGCAGGGGCACACGTGTCGGGTTTCTGCTCACAGGAAGGCCACACGTTTTGTGCCCCTCGTCACAGGGAACCCAGATTGCTGTCTGGTGTGTTATAAACAGACGAGCCATTTCCTCAGGCCCCCTGCTCTGAGCACACCCCAAAGGCTGTTATTTTTCTTAAACAACGTGAAGCCCCAGCACAGCTGCCCGGGGTATATAGGCTTGTGCTGCGTCCAGCCAGGGGCCCTTCAGTTCACCCTGTGAGTCACTGAAGAGACTTTCGGTGTCTGTTTTCCACTAAGAGAAAGCTGTGCTGTGGTGCTCTTTTTTAAGATCAGAATGGCCTTCCTTGCTTCTGAAGAACTGGATGGTGTGGAAGAAAAACCCTCATCTCAAGCTCCCTGCTCCCGGAGCTCCACCCCGCTGCCCCCGGCGCAGACCAGGCTCCAGGGCGCAATAACCCACCTCTGGCCCCTGGGACTGGCCCTGGCCAACGCGGCGGTGGGCGTTCACGGCTTTCAGAGGAAGCTGGTGGTCTTCGCCTGCCTCCAGCTCCCCGTGGGCAGCCCCAGGAGCTGCGCTGTCCAGACAGCCCAAGAAAAGGCCGGAGTCCTGTCCATCCGAGCGCTGCCTCAGGTGGGCCATGCAGTGGGGCTGGCGTCCTGGCCGCCCCACTGCGGGTGGGGGGCAGAGCCCGGGGGTCGCAGCAGGAGCAGGACTGAGGCTGAGATGAAGGCCTCCTAACCCCCGCACCCCCCAGCTGGCAGCAGTTGGGTCATTCCCATCATCACTATTAGGGTTTTCCAAAGCCCTTTCACTTTTAAAAAGCTGCCCCTAAGAGTTCTAGCATCTCTTCTGAATCATCTTTAAATTAGTCCTACTTCCAAAAAACTTGGTCATGGTAACAGCAGCTTTTTCCCCTCCAGTGGCATGGATTTTAGCACCACACTTCCCCTCACTTGGGCTTCCCTGGTAGCTCTGACGGTAAAGAATCTGCCTGCCATACAGGAGACTCAGGCTCAATGCCTGTGTTGGGATCCCCTGGAGGAGGAAATGGCACCCCACTCCACTATTCTTGCCTAGAAAACCCCAGGGACAGAGGAGCCTGGCGGCCTCCAGTCCATCGGGTGGGCAAGAGTCGGACACGACTGAGTGAGACTAACACACGCTTTCCCCTCACTTGTATCCTTTGGTTTATCCTATTCCTGACAAGCACATTAGTCAGTGGACCAAGGTTTTAAATTGTGGACAGCCGCCAGAGAAAGAGGCAGCGGGCACAGACAAGGGCTAATACCCGCCTTTTACAAGGATCAAGCAACACAAGGCAGAAGGAAGGAAGCACTGCATTTCCTACCAGAGGAATTCCTATAGGACATAATCTGGATAAAATCGCCATGACAACACACAGGCCTGCCAGAGCGTGAACAGAAGCGCAGCTCTTTGATCTTCCAGCTTTAAGCAGTCCTAAGACTGGGACAGACGATGCTCTTAGCAGGGCAGAGCTCCCTCCTAGCGTTTTCTATCTGTCTCACACTGAGTGGATGGGACACTTTGTCTTTAATGTTGTTCTGGGCTTGGCTACCGTTCTAGAGTAAGGAGGCAAAGCACAGTCAGTCAGTCCCGCCACTGCTGAGACCCCGGCGGGTCCTGGGGTGTCCCCACCTCCCTGCATTCTAGCCTTCGCTCCGAGAGGTCCCTTCAATCTCTGGGCGCTGGGGCTGAGCTGTCTCTCTCTCCCCAGGGCTCGATCAGGTTTCACTGCAGAAAGTCTCCGCTGCGCTACGCTGACATCTGCCCTGAACCCTCGCCCGACAGTGTTACTGGCTTTAATCAGATCCTGCTGGAAAGACACAGGCCGGGCCACGTGTGACCTTTTCTCCCCTCCCAGCCTCACCCAGCCAGGCCACCCCTATGCCTTTGTTTCCATGAGGCCTTTTCCTGCCAGCAGCCTCGCCAGAGACATGTAATCAACACCCGGCTGCCAACCGACTCCCACAGCGAGTCCGAGCGCACTTGGGGAGCCGGCTCCGGCCTGCAGGCGGGCCAGCAGCTGCGCAGCAGTCTACACACCCCCGCCCTGATGAGAGTCAGGGTGGGCAGCGACCAAACCAGGGTTAGGAAACGTCAGGGCCTTCACTGCCTTCACAGATCCAACTCGGCGGTGCTGGCCATCACTGCAGTAGGCGCCCCACTCACCCACAGACACAGTCAGGTTGAGGTCAGCTCTAAAACTCTGGCTGGGGGAAACGTTGCCTTGAGTTCCTTTATAAAAGGAACAAAACCTCACTATTTAAATATCTGTTGATTAACTTAATGTAATTTCAAGCAACTGGATTATAAATCAAGAATGAGCAATGCAATATACCAAAGAACCACCACACTATAATTTTATTTAGAAACACTGAGCAAGTTTTTACTCAAATGGGTGTGGAAACTCTGAATATTTATGTCTTAATTGTACCAAAAATAAAACCCTTAAAAACCACCATTTGAATGTCGAGTTCTCTCTCCATACGGGTCTGCTACCGGGAGTACCTCCACCTGCCTGTGCCCTGGCCCGCAGTGCTGGAGGGGGCCTGACACCAGCCGCTGAGTCCTGGCAGCACTGTCCCTGGGCAGGGCCCCCACACGTCCACCTCCCAGGAGGAGCAGGCAGCAGTCATCCACCTTAAGGATCCCCGTTCTGAGACGGCTCCACGATACTCAAGCAGCAGTCGGCAAACTCCACAAACAAGGGCTCCTGCATGCAGGCCCGCATAAGCTTGGCCTTGTCATCCGCCTGATCGAGGTCGACCATCAGCTGTCTGAGGTGCGGGTTGAGCAGTAAGCTCCTCAGCGCTGCAGACTCCCCTTAAAAATGAACAGCGAGGAGAGCCAAGCTGAGCTCAAGCAGGTGCAGGCAGAGATGGCTGAAAGCCAAATGTTCCAAACGCGATACACACCAAGCATGCTGCACCCACCCACCCAGCATCTCATAAGGTGGGGGCTTCCCAGGTGGCAACAGTGGTAAAGAAGCCACCTGCCAAGGCAGGAGACACAAGAGTGGGTTCAATCCCTGGGTCAGGAAGATCCCCTAGAGAAGGGAATGGCAACCCACTCCAGTATTCTTGCCTGGAAGAGTCCAAGAACAGAGGAGCCTGGTGGGCTACAGTCCAGGGGGTCGCAAAGAGTCAGACACGACTGAGCACACGCTCACCTAAGGTGAGGTCAGCATATCAGATGGTTTCCCAGTTAAGTGCTGTCAGAGTCTTATTCTTTATTATATCTCTGTAAATATCTCAATGCCATTCAGCTAAGAAAAAGTTATTTTATCTGCACAGACTTACCTAAAAAATTGTCTTAGCTGAAGACTTACCTAAATTCTTTAAATTCTGCAAAGACACTCTGTCCTCTTCCTCATCACTATTGAGAAAATCAGCCACAGAGTCGTCATCATCATCTAAGGAACATAACACAGTCAACGGCTTACGACCGAAAAGGAAACCCAGATGCCAGATTTTAACAACTCCAGTAAATAAAAAGTGTGTGTGCGCGCACACGACAAGAATAGAGATAAAGCAAGTGGGTACAGACAGAACCACCACTTCTGAGCAATCTGTGACTCTACGAACATTCTGTTTTAGGAAACTGAAGACCTGGTGACTTTAACAGATGCATCCTAGTGTTCACACACCTGAACCATGTTTGAGCTTAGGATTCTTCCCACCCTACCTCTGCTCACTATGGCTCCAGCCTGGTCTGCAGAAACCCGTGGACATGACTCCCCTGTGTTTTCGGCATGGGCGGCAACTTCTGAACCCAACAAGGAAGTTTCTCAAAGAGCAGAAGCGGGCCGTCCTTTGGCTCTGATTGCCCAATACCTTTTCGGTGGCACCGGGAGAAGCCGTCTTTGGAGCCCAGCATGACACATGGTGAGCAGGAGGCATTAAAGAAAGGGCTTGCCTGGCGGCCCAGGGGTTAAGAATCTGCCTTGCAACACAAGGACACGAGTTCAACCCCCGGGCCAGGAAGATCCCGTATGAGGCGCCACAACTATAGAGCCTGCGCTCTGCAGCCGGAGAGCTGTAACCACTGAAGCCCGCTCACCCTAGAGCCTGTGCTCGCTCTCTGCACCTAGAGAAAGCCTGCACACGGCAACCAAGACCCAATACCAGAAAAAAATAAACCTTTTTTTAAAAAAGCTAGATGGATGGGGAGGATGGCAGCGCATTTGTGCTGCAGGCTCTGAGGCTGCCAGGATCAGCAGTGGGCCACGCGGGTCCAGGGGGGAGACCCGAAGCCGTGACTGGAGGCGGCTCCTGCCAGCAGGGTCCACCGCTCACCCCAAACCACAGCTGTGGCCTCTCCCTCGTTCCCCGCCCTGAATCTTCAGGCTGCCCCGTATCACCACCCATGACGACTTGAGCTCCTGTCCCCGGTGCACAGGGCTGAGGAAGCTGCTGCTCCCTGATGGACCTGACGCCTGGCCCCACTCCATGAGTCCCTTCTCCTCTTTCCGCATATTTTATTTGAAACCCTTTTCTCAGTTTGTGTGTTTCTGTCAACAACCCACCTTCGTTTTCCACAGGTTTTTTCGTTTTTGCAGTAAGAGCTGATCTTTTTTTCTCGACAGGACCAGTTGCAGGCTTGCACTGCTCTGAAGAGACACAAATCCCCGGTGTACATCACCTCCGTCTGAGTGACAAAGCTGCACCATTCCCCCAAGCCAGCATCCAGAATCTCGGGGGAAGCCTACGTAGGGGGTAAGGGGCTGGGTGGGGGATGAAGGAGAGGAAGCGAGAGATTCCATCAAGGGGCAGGAGAAACCTGGGCCCAGCAGCAGGGTTGAGGAAGCCCGCCTCACGCTCCCCTGGGGCCTGTCTCCAGCCTCCCTGTCCTGCCTAATCCCACAGAGGCGATTCAGTAACACAGAGGCGATTCAGTAACACACAGACTTCAATTAGCCACAAACTGTGCACTCGGCCGTTTCAGATACCGAACGCGCAGGGAACACGTGCCACCAGCAGTCCACACATGAAACTCACCAGGCCCACCTGGGAGGCGTTCAGCCTCACACAGGACAGAGATGGACGAGATCAGGAGAGTCTGATCCAAGTCACCCATGAGGGTGGAGAGACGAGAGGGGGAGGTGCTGCCAGCTGGAAAGAGCATTCCGGGCAGAAGGAAAGGCCCGGGGCTGGAGCGGACCCTTGAGAGAGTCCAGTCAGGTGCAAGGGGATGGTGACGAGCAACTGGCAGCTGATGGGCAAAGCAGGCCTGGCAGGAGGATGGGGCACAAGAGGAGGAAGCCGCCTGCAAGACGCCAAGTCTGTCTCATACTATACCACCTTTATGTGGAATCTAAACTGACACAAATGAACCTACCTATGAAACAGCAACACACTCCTGGACATAGAGAACAGACCGGTAGTTGCTGAGGGGGAGGGGGTTGGGGGAGGGATTAAACAGGAGGTTTGGGTTAGCAGATGCAAACTATTAGATGGAGAACGGATGGACAAGAAGGTCCTATCATATAGCACAGGCAACTACAGTCAGTCTCCTGTGATAAACCACAATAGAGAAGAATATAAAGAAAAAAGAATGCTATGTATATGCATAACTGAGTCACTCTGCTGTAGAGACTAATAACACTGTAAATCAACTATACTTCAGTTAAAAAAAAAAAAGACCACCAGAGGTTATGCACCATTGATAGTTGTGCCTAAGACCACCTGTAGTTTTGCCAAGACTGACCCTGAGCTCTGATCCAGTCTCTAATCTGTCAGTTTGTAAGAAATAGAGGACTGAGGAGTATGCCTAACTACAGCATAAGTTTGCAATCAGCAAAACCCAGACTGTGGGGAACTCTGCAAGTCAAATGGCTTGAATTCTCCCACAGAGAAACTGTTAAAAAAAAAAAAAAAAAAAAAAGATCACAGAAAATAGGAGCAATTTGCAAATTGAAAGAGACTTAAAAGAAATATCACATTTTGGGGGGATTCCCTGACAGTCCAGTGGTTGGGACTCGGTGCTTTTGGTTAGGATAGGATAGGTTAGGTTCAACCCCTAGTCAGGGAACTAAGAACAAGATGAAACAATACTTTCAGGATACATACTTGCATAATAAAATGGAAAAAGCAAAGATGTGATTGCTATAAAGGTCAACAGAATGGTCATTTATAGGAAGTGAGAACAGTGGATCAGGACAGGGCATGTGGAGGGGTTTCTGGAGTGTATGGCAAAGTTCTATTTTCTTTTAAAAATTTTTTTTTATTTTTGGATGTGCTCGATCTTTCTTGCTCCAAGGGCTTATCTCTCCTTACACCGAGTGGGGGCTACTCTCTTGCTGCAAAGCACAGGCTCTAGGGCACACAGGCTTCAGTAGCTGTGCATGTGGGCTTAGCTGCCCCGAGGCCTATGGAAGCTTCAGAGACCAGGGATGGAATACATTGCGCCTGCACTGACAGACAGCTTTCTTATATTTTTAAAAATATATACATAATTTACTTTTATTTTATTTTGGTTGCACCAGGTCTTTATTGCTGCACACGGACTTTCTCTAGTTGTAACAGGCAGGGGCTACTCTTTCCATGCACGGGCTTCTCGTTGCAGTGGCTTCTCTTGTTGAAGAGCAGAGGTTCTAGAATGGGGGCTCAGTAGTTGTGGCGCATGGGCTTAGAAGCTCCAAGGGGTAAAACCTGTGTCCCCTGCATTCACAGGCAGGTTCTTATCCACTGAACCACCAGGAAGTCCAAGTTTTATTTTCTTGACCTGGGTGGTGTTCACCTTGTAATTCAGTAAACCAAAAAAAAAAAGAATCTACAAATAATAAATGCTATAGAGTGTGTGGAAAAAAGGAAACCCTCCTACACAGTTGGTGGGAATGTAAACTGGTGTAGCCACTATGGAAAACAGTATGACGATTCTCTAAAAAACTTAAAATAGTTACCACAGCCCTCAATCCCACTCCTGGGCATATATCCAGAAAAAATAAAACCTCAAATCTGAAAAGATAAATGCACCCCAATGTTCATAGCAGCACTATTTACAATAGCCAAGACATCGAAGTAACCTAAATGTCCATCAACAGAAAACTGAATAAGGAAGACGTGGTGTATATATATGGCAGATTACTACCCAGCCATAAAAATCGAAATGATGCCATTTGCAGCAACATACATGGACCTAGAGATTATGATACCTAGTGACGTAAGTCAGAGAAAGACAAATAATCATGATACCACTTATACATAGAACCTAAAAAAATGATACAATTGACTATACTATACTTCAATTAAAAAAATTTTTAATAAGAACAAATCAAACAGGGTTTCCCTGTGGTCCAATGGTTAAGAATCCGCTTGCTAATGCAGGGGACGCCAGTTCAATTCCTGGTCTGAGAAGATGCCACATGCCATAGGGCACAGAAGCCCGTGGGCCACAATTACTGAGCCCATGTACCCTACAGCCCCGTGCTCCGCAACGAAAGAAGCCCCTGCATAAGCCCAAGCACTGCAAATAGAGAAGGTCTGTTAGCATCGAACAAGAACCAACACAGCGCTCCCCTCGACACCTCAAAAAACACAGTAACAGAGAAGCTGGAGTTTTCAACACAGGAGTGAACTGCTCAAATCTGTGTATCAGAAAAATCACCCAGATTGTGCTAGGGTAATTGCCTCTCCCAGACTGTCTTGGAGGGGGGCCTCACAGGGCTGCAGGACCAGAGAGAAGCATTCCAGACACAGCCCCCAAACTACTCCAGCAAAGCAGCTCTACTTCGTTCCTATCTTGAGTCAAAAAGTTTTTTTTTTAAATGCTCCAAAGACATTAGGGTAAAAAAAAAAAAAAGCTGGAGGAGGCACGGTGGTGCTTGAAACAAACAGCTGTAAAGTCAGAGACTGGAGGGGATAAAACTAGAGGCAAACCACCATTGAGGAACTAACAGGAAAGTCACTGAAAGAGAGAGGACGTGGGAAAGGGCCCCTGAAGACTGAGAAGAGGCGCCGGATACAAAGACTTAAAATGTAGACTTGGCAACAGTGAGAGCCAGGGATGCTGCTCCTTACCGTGAACTGGTGTACCTCCCCGTTTCTATCAAGACATCACTTAAAAAAAAAGAAAACGTCGTTAACCTCAGCCAGAGCAGCTTCTGCCAAAGGATGCGGAGCTGAACACCAAGAGGAAGGCACAGCTAGGGGAGGCTTTTGTGACAAAAACCAAAGACTGTTTTAAAAAAAAAAAAGATGGCACGCAGAAAGCAAAGCGAGGCAGAGGAAAGGTTTTTGATTGTCCATAAAGTAGAGGCGCACTCGCAGGAAGAGGCATCCGCCCGCCCTCGGTGGATGGGAGGCGGTCCCCAGGGTCGGGCGCTGCGACGCCGAGGGCCGGGCCCGGGGCCCACGCGCCCGAGACCGCAGCGGGACAGGGCGCCGCGGTCCACGAAGGGGGCCTTACCTTTGTGCTTCCGGAAGCAGGGCAAGGAGCAGCTGTAGAGACAAAGCCACCCGCCGCGTCAGCCCTGAGGGCGGCGCCGCCCCGCCCCGCCGCCCGGCCCGGCCCGGCCCGGCCCCCGCCCCGGCCCCGCGACCCCCGGCACTCACTAGGGCACGCGGCAGGCGGGGCAGCGGTATTTGGGCTTCTCCAAACAGACCACGCAGACGGCGGCACCGCAGCTGAGCGACGCCATGGGCTCTGCCGGGACGAGCGCCCGGCCCGCGCGCCAGCCCGGGCCCCAAGCCCCACGTGCACGCCCGCTCTTCCGTTTCCTCGACCAGGACCAATCAGCGCGCAGCACTTCCTGGCCGCCCCAAGCAATCGATTGAGCCCGCTCGTCGTTCCAGGCCTGAGAGGTAGAAAGTCGATGCACTCGATACGCACCCAGAGCCTATTGTCCAGGGCGCTCCCTGATTAGGGCTTCCCTTGAGGCTCAGTTGGGAAACAATCCGCCCGCAATGCGGGACGCCTGGGTTCGATCCCTGGGCTGGTATGATCCCCTGGAGAAGGAAACGGCTACCCACTCCAGTATTCTGGCCTGGAGAATTTCATGGACTGTATATAGTCCATGGGGTCGCAAACAGTTGGACACACCTGAGCGACTTTCACTCCCTGAGTAGGTCACGTCGTGGAAGAACTTGTTATACAGCCCTGTGCCTGTCCCTACGCGGCTCGGTGACTTTCAGCAAGTCATTGTCACTCTCCAGCTCTGTTGCCCTGCATATACCTAAAAAGAATAGGTGGGACTAAATGCCCTTTATCTTCTGCCTTGGACTTTCTCAGTATTGCATGGGTATTGGGTTCTCCCCACACATTTCATTTGGGCTTCCCTGGTGGCTCGGCTGGTAAACAATCCACTTGCAATGCAGGAGATCTGGGTTCGAAGATCCCCTGCACAAGGAAAAGGCTACCCACTCCAGTATTCTGACCTGGAGAATCCTCATGGACAGAGGAGCCTGGCGGGCCACAGTCCATGGCATGGCAAAGAGTCAGACACAACTGCATGACTAAGCACAGCAAATGAGATGTCCACACACTGGCCAAACCAGACTCAGACAACATGACACACATATGTCCTTCCCAGCCATTTTTCTCACAGGAAAGGAAAAAAAGCTTTGGCCACTGACAAATGTTTATTGAGCTCTAACTGTGAACCCTGTGCTTCCCAGATGCTGGGCTGGGAACACCCAGGGATTAGCAAGCACTGTCTCTGGGAGCTTAAGGCTTAGAGTGAAGGCAGGAGGGAGAATCCCTGGGCGGGACTGATTGGCCAGGGAACAGACGAGTGACCTCTGGCCCAAAGGTGGAGATCCTGGTCCAGAAAAGTGCTTGAATGCCACCTCAGCCTTTAGGAATAGACAAAGTCACATTTTATTGGGAGCCCTGCTCCTTTTCAAAGCCCTGAGCACTGTCCGGCTTAACCAGGGTTCCCACTCCACGTGTGCGGTGCTGTCTTAGGGCCATAAGTCACCCTCACCTCCTAATCCTAACCCTAACCCCTTTGTGTTGATCCATCGGCCCTCAGGATCTCATTACTACAAGGGCCTGCTCCACTGTCACAGCCTGCAGGGATGAATCTGCTACAACCCAAGCAGCCATTCAAGTCTTAGCTCAGACCCCAGGCTGGCTGTGTGACTTGGAGAGACTGGCTACCCTATCTGAACTCCCTTGTCTGTTAGAGTAAATGTTCCTAATTTCCTGAGCTATTGCAAGGCAGACAGGTAACTGTAAAAAGGCTTGTGATCTGAAGTTATAAATACGAAGGGTTATTTATGTGATATCTAGAGTCTATAACTCCTTTGGAGCTCCGGTCCCAACCCCATAAGCCCAGGTTCCAGGCTCCAAGTCCCTGGAGGCCGAGGTCTTAGAGCCCAGGCCCCGCTAAAAGGGTCCACTGCCAGCATCAGTGAGCCGCACTGGGGTTGGGCTGGAGTGACTAGCCGGCACTCCTTAGGCTTTGCGTCTCTAGAGGGTGCTGTCCAGTCCTCAGTGCTGAAGTGGCACTGCCCCTCTGGTTGCCTACCTGCCCCAGCATGCAGCTGCCCCTGCCTCCAGCCTCCTAACAGAACTCACACCAAAATCCAATGTTTTCCCACTGATCCAATACTCTGAAGCATTCCTTGTATCCCTCAACAGTTGTGACCACTGCTGGTTTGAATCGGAAGTCTCCCAGAAAGTCCTCACTTAACAGGGAACCACGGAGGTCAGTGACTTGAACCCCATGCTGTCTGGCATCAGTACTAATTCCCTCATTATGGACATCACCATCGCCTACCCAGACTTTTCCTGTTAGTTGTGTTTGGAGACTGAGACCGTGGAGAGTTTCCACAATTTTCAGGGGCTCAACCTAACCCCATCCACATCTATACCATGGTGACTCCCCTATCTTCGGCTTCAGAGATGGTGACTACAGCAAAAAGAAAAATCCTGGAATTCCTCTCATGCACATTGCATTCAGTAGAAATAGCTCTTCTACTCTGGGTGACCCCCATCTTCCATGGACCCCTCCCGCTCCAATATCCAGGAAAGGAGGTGGCTCAACAGTGATGGTGGGGAGGTTGGGGAACACCAAGAAGCAGCAACAGAAGCCTGGTACAGCGCCTCTGGGCAGTGGCTAGTTCAGAGCCGAAAGATAGATATGACTCTCGGCGCAAAAACTAGACGTCCACACTGATTTGCCCTGGCCCTCCATGGTCCCCCATCACGCCCTCCTAGCAGCTAAGTCTGCCTCACCTCTTCTCAGCGTCAGCTCGAGGCGCAGAGCAGAAAACCTGGAGAGAGGAGAGGTAATACGGCTGAATGGTTTCCAGAGCCCCGCTGCCTGCTTGGAGCACACTCCAAGCAGTGGACCCAGCCCGGCGCCCACACCCAAGACTGGAGACGTCTTCAACGTAGAGGCCCAGGTGCGGCGCCGAGCACCGCCAGAGGGCGCCCCAGATCGAGATTGATCCTGGCCTGGCCCGCGCCAGAGCAGGTCTGCAGCGCCTCTCGCACACGACTTTGCACCTTCCATGCGAGGCAACACTGACCACGGAGGGAAAAGCAAACCCAGGTCTGGCCTGCACAAGAAAGAGGGTCAAGAGTGCGGAGTTGAAGCCGACCACCGGATGGGCAGCAGTGACTCTTCCATGAAAGCAAGGCCCACGCCAGGCCAGCAGAGGGCTCCAAATGCTCCTGGTTGTCCAGGGAGAGAGTTCCCGCTGTGACCCCAGCTCCGCGCTTCTTGGCAACCCCTGGGGCAGAGATCCAGCTGGAAGCTGGCCACTCCATATTAGCTTGATGAAAGCTTAATAGTACTTCTGGAGCTTTCGGGTCACTAGCTAGGGCGCACCCAGTGCCCTGCGTCTTTCCTGATGCCATGATGGGGTGGGCACATAGGCTGCATGATGCCCCATCCGAGACCAGAGGTTGATAAAGCTGGGCTCCCTGTGGAGCTGTGCTCAATCTCAGCTTCTTTCTGCCGTCCTAATACCTCTATCCCTCCACCCTCTTTGTTGCCCCGAGAAGTGTCTACAGTGGTGTGTTTAGGGAAGCTATACCTCCCAGTTTCATCCTCCCTTCCCCTTACTCTCTGGTATCTAAAAGAGTGATTCAGAAGTTAAAGGGGGTGAGGTTGTTGGTATGAATCAAATAAAGACAGCCTGAGATTCTGGTGGAGTGGTTTCCAAGTTATCTGATTTCAGCTCTCTGCATGTTATTTTATCTTGCAATGGCATTGATTCCCCAACTCGAGACAATGACAGTCTGACCTTCCGTTAGATTCCAAGAAGAACTTCCAAACAACGGAAGAGAGAGGGGCTTCTCTGCTGGGCCAGCTGTCAACAATCTGCCTTGCGATGCAGGGGACGCGGCTTTCGATCCCTGGTCAGGGAACTAAGATCCCACATGCTGTGACTCAATTAAGCTCCTGCATTGCAACTGGAGAGTCCGTGTGCTGCAACCAAAGAGCCTGTGTTACATGACTGAGACCCGACACAGTCAAAAAAGTCGTTTTAAAAAAATTTTTTTAAATAGAATACTTGCGTTATCTCAGCAGAACTGATAGAAGAGCACAGACCTTAAAGGCCACTAGCACCCAAACCCCACACTTGCATTTTCTCCACCTTCTCCCACTTGCACGTCAACATACATACATCTCTCACCATATATTCCCTAGAACAGAGATCAAAGGAATCAAACCAAAATAAAAGCCCTGAGACTCCTTCATCAGCAGATCTGCACAGGAAAGTTATTCAGGCAATAAGAAAATTATATCAGATGCAAATTAAAATCACAATATAATACCATAAATGTACCAAAGTAACTAAAATTACAAAGATTGGCAATACCGAGTGTTGGCAAAGAGTCTGCTATGAATTGGACATTTGCACCCCCTCAAAATTCATATGCTGAAATCCCAGCCATCAGCCCCAATGTGATAGTATTAAGAGGTGGGTGGGGCCTTTGATAGGTGACAAGCTCGTGAGGATGGAACACTCAAGAATGGTGTTAGGGCACTAATAAATGACAGCCCAGAGGGCTCTTGTGCCCTCTTTCCATGAATAACAGTTTGTGAAGCAGGCACCAAGCCTGGTGGCACCTTGATCTTGGACTTCCCAGCCTCCAGAACTGTGAGGAAAAAAGGCTGATGGGACTTCCTTGGTGGGTGAGTTCAATGCCCCATCAAAGAACTAAGATCCCACGTGCTGTGTGCCAACTGAGCCCAGCTCTACAAGGAAGAGCCCAAACAGAGCCATGGAAACCCCACATGCCACATGCCTGAGTGCTGCAACTAAAACCCAGCATGAACAAATAGTTTCCTAGATGTTAGCAGTTCAAGCCACCCATTTTATAGTATTTAAATGGTTTAAGACAGAAATTAGTTCCAGGAACCTAAAAATGTGAAAACAGCTTTAGAACCTGGTAATGGTAGAAGCCAGAAGAGTTTTGAGATGCAGCCTAGAAAAAGCCTACTTTTTCTAGGGACCTTCAAAGGCAATTTGAATGTGGCCTCAGAAGAGGAGGAGAGCTGTAGAAAAAGCCTCAATCTTCTTGCTGTTGTTCAGTCGCTCAGTCATGTTTGATTCTTTGTGACCCCATGGACTGCAGCATGCCAGGCTTCCCTGTCCTTCACTATGTCCTGGAGTTTGCCCAAACTCATGTCCATTGAGTCGGTGATGCCATCCAACCATCTCCTCCTCAATCATCCTCTTCTCCTCATACCCTCAATCTTTCCCAGCATCAGGGTCTTTTCCAATGAGTCAGTTCATCACGTCAATCTTCTTAGAGAACAGCTAAGTGTTGGTGAATTGAATGTTGGTAGAAATGTGGGTTGTAAAGGCCATTCTGATGAGGTCTCAGGAGGAAATAAACAACAATGGAAGTTGGAAGAAAGTTGATCCTTAGTAAAAAGTGGCAAAGAACTTGGCTGGATTGTGTTCCTGTTTCCGAGTTTTGTGGAAGGTGGATATTGCAAGTGATGCCACTGGATGTTTAGCTAGGAGATTTCTAAGCATTGAAGGTATGGCTTGGCTCCTCCTGACTGCATTCAGTAATATGTAAGAAGAGAGAAATGACTTATAAGTGGAATTGCTAAGCAAAAAAGAGCAGAATGTAAAGATTCTCAGGCTCTGCATTTTGCAAAACAGTAGACCACTAACGGTGTAGCCAAGCAACCATGTGATAGCCAAGCAACCATGTGATCAGAAGAATGGTACGGATCTCAGGAGAAATCAAGCCTTCTTCCAAACAGCCTGTGGAAAACAAACATGGGCTGGTTGACTTAAACTGCAGTGAGCAGCCAGGCTTACTGTGGAGGTTTGGATACATTAGACGCCTTCATAAAGATTAAGTCCTAAAGGCAGCACAGTCCACAGCTTGGAGAACTCCCTACACTTTCTAACAAGCAGGAGGAGCTAGGACTGGGGGCCCAGTAGCCCCACCTCCCTCTCAGGTTCCATTCAGGCCACTCATCCAGGGAACCGGGAGGAGACAGGGAGTCAGATTTACCTGTGCCTTTTGAAATTCTTTCTTTCTGTCTCTGTCTCTCCTTACCTCTCTCTTTCTTTTTCCTGTTTCTTCTTGGTGTCTCTTTAGTTTCAAGCCCCCAGTTGAGTTTGTCCATAACCTCTCAAGGCTCCAGCAGGCATCAGAGCAGCACCACCCGGGGCCATAGCCCTACTTCCCTCAGCCCCCGACCTCATGCCCTGAGAGATGCACCTGAGCCCACAGCTGTCCTCACACATCTCTGCTTCCCTGGTGACTCTGACATCACCCACTTGGACACTGGTGTCACAGCGCCCTGGGGCAGCAGTGGTTTTATCTGGGTGAGAGGTGTGGCTGCTGTTCTAATTAGAGAATGTTCTGGAAGAGAGGTTGCAGCTTGACACCGTTGGAGCTTAGGGGCCATCCCAAGAGCAAGAGACTAGAGTGCCTTGTGGAGCCCTAACGACCAAGGTCACAGGTGTGGAGCTCTGTACCAAGATCACAGGACAAAATTCTCTGGAAGTGATCAAGCTAAATAGCAACTGTTGCCATGAGCCTCGTGATCCAAACAGGCCAGTCCCCTGATCCCATACTAGGTAAAATACCCACCCTGTAACATCCTAACCACTCACCTAATACCACCATTCCAGCAGGAATTTTCTTTGTCTTGAGGCCATAAAAATTGGCTGTGCTGTGCTTAGTTACTCGGTTGTGTCTGATTCTTTATGACTCCATGGACTGTAGCCCACCAGGCTCCTGTGTCCATGAGATTCTCCAGTCAAGAATACTGGGGTGAGTTGCCATGCCCTCCACCAGGGGATCTTCCCAACCCAGGAATTGAACCCAGGTCTCTCGAATTGCAGGTGGATTCTTTACCAGCTGAGCTACCAGGGAAGCTCCAAAATTGGCTACTTGCCCACCACATGGGTTGGCTCTCCTGTGAGCCAGCCCCAGGTTCTAAGGGTCTCTAATAGACTGCTAGCTGCAACTGCTGAAGCCCCTGCTCTGCAATAAGACAAGTCACTACAATGAGAGATGGCATGGCAACCAGAGAAAGCCAGCACACAGCAAGAAGATCTACAGCCGCCAAATAATAATTAAAAAAAAAAAGACCCTGCTTGCTTAGTAGCTCAGGAATGTCTGACCCTTTGTGACCCCTTGGACTTTAGTCCATCAGCCTCCTCTGTCCATGGGATTTTTCAGGCAAGAATACTGGAGAGGGTTGCCATTTCCTGCTCCAACGGATCTTCTCAATCCAGGGACAGAACCTGCTTCACCTGTGTCTCCTGCATTGCAGGTGAATTCTTTACCTGATGAGCCATTGGGGAAGGGCCCCCTGCTCCCCAAAAAAGAATCTATACAGGCAAATAAAAACAACAACAAGCCCCTGGAGACAGCTGATATCTGTGCTTCTTCTTCCCAATTAGATCCAAACAGTGCTGGGTTTCCTGGCAGCTGTCAAGTGATCACTCTCTCAGTCACATTCTCCATTTACAGGGACCAGAGGAGACAGCTGACGGCTGAGAACCAGTCCCCCTGCCTCATGGCCACAGCAAACCCCAGGACAAAAACAAACGCAAAGCTCCCAGGACCCTGAGAGCTTGTCCAGAGTTTGCAGCACAGCTGCACGTGTGGCTGTGACAAAGGCGGGAGTCCACGAGTACATAGCAGGAGGCTAAGTTCCGAGCTGCTATTCCCTGGTTTTTCCCCCATAGGTTTATTACAGTTGGAATGATGTTTCCATGATGCTTCAGGTCCTATCCAGCGCTGCCCCTCCTCTGCCTTGCTGTGTGGCTTGGGACAGTCCACAGTCCCTCTCTGAGCCAGTAGCCCGACTGCACAGTGTATGGTAGGTAGGACTGGGCAGGTGTAGCAGTAAGCGTTGGTGTGTATGCAGAGCCGTTTGTCCCCGCCCACGTCACTTGCATAACAAGTCTTGGCACTGGGGTCAGGCGGATCTGTACCAATGGCTGAGAACCAGTACCCCTGCCTCACAGCCACAGCAAACCCCAGGACAGTGTCCAAAAAAAAAAAAAAACAAGGCTCCCAGGACCCTGAGAGCTTGTCTGGAGTTTGACTGGGTCAGGTATCAAAAGCTCCAGGCTCTGTCTTCCAGCCCAGGCCATCCTCCCTGAAAAAAGAAGGGTGAGGCTGGTCTCCTAACAAATAATTATGGAGCCACTTCTACTATGTGCCCAGAGGGGGCCCTGGAGCCCTGGGGAGAAGCCTTTCCTGGGAGGCAGAGAGGAGCGCAAACCAGTGACCTCCCCCGTGACCTCTGCTCCCAAGGTGCAAAGTCCAGGATGAGGGGTCCCAGCTGGGGAGACCTAGCCCAGGAAGCTCTAGGTCCAGGAGCCTTTGGGCGTGGACTGGTCAGAAATTAGTCCCCATAGAGGAGTTGTGGTCAGCCAAGAGCAGGCTCAGGACTTAATCATGCTTTAACAGGAACCCTGCATCTCATCTCAGCCTCAGAGGGGATCCCAGACTCCTTAAGTTTCTTGTGCCAAGTGCACTTGCCTTCCAGAGCCTTAGTTTGCCACCCTCTTTGCCTTCCCTTCTTTGGTCAAATCGCTGGCCTGCACTAGGGCTAGGATTCCTTGCGCCACCCCCACCCCCCGACTTTTCCCGCTCAGAGCCTGCCCAGAAACCCAGCCCTTTCCCCTGGGAGAGTTCTGGTTAAGATATGACACTTGTTCCCGTTGGGCCCCACCCCACTGCTCCGAAGGCGCTGTCCAGCCCACGGTGCTGAAGCGTCCTGGACCCCGCCGACCGAGAACAGACAGCAGTCCCGCCTGCAGCCGCCATTCCCACTTTGGCAGGCTCCGGCCTCTTTCACACTGGCCTAATAATCCGCAAGGATCCTTGTCTGCCTAGCGGGTTTGAACTGGGATCGCTACAGAGGCCCGAGCTCCCTGAGAAGGCCCAGGGAGAGCCTATGTTTGCCTGGGGGTCAAACGACTCCAGTCAATTTTTGTGTTCCATCCTGAAACCAGTAGAACTATGGGCATCATCATGGACCCTTTTTGACTTGTCCTATGAGTTGCATGGGGAGACTGGGCCCAGAGGATGGTCCACTCACTTTGCA
This sequence comes from Antilocapra americana, assembly GCA_007570785.1. Taxonomy (NCBI): domain Eukaryota; kingdom Metazoa; phylum Chordata; class Mammalia; order Artiodactyla; family Antilocapridae; genus Antilocapra; species Antilocapra americana. Next base: position 41,130,969 of record ML664177.1, read on the forward strand.
GGAACTCAATTCTTCCTACTTGCATCCAAACCCAGCAAGCCCTGCTACCTGTGGGGGGTGGAGTAAGACAGACATACACATTCCCTGCAGTAAAGATGTCTCTCCCTCCACTCCAGATGACCTTGACTTCTGTGGGTGTTCACAGCCCCTCCCCCCAACCCAATGTCCAGACAGGTAGGCAAAATCAGGTGTCCCCAGTGAAGAGCTCTGCAACTTGGAGTCCCGAATCTTGTCCTTGAAAGAGTAAATGATTCGGTTGGTCAGTGACTTGAGTGTAACTGTGATGGTCGTGATACTGGGCAGCATGAAGAAGCTGGCTATAGGGCAGAAATTAGTTCAGAACAGAGGGCTGGTCAGATGCTGAAGGAGCAGCCCCCTGGTGCCTAGGACCAAGCCCACACTGGACCTACCAGGCTCTGGCTCATCCTGTTACCATACAGGGTCATCAAAGCAGCCCAGAACTCAGTCTTACCTCCTAATCATCAGCCAAGCCTCTGTTCAGGCTGAGAGAAAGAAGAAGTAGAAGTCTAAACAAGAGAGTTTTGAGAGGGTGCTCCAAAGGAGCTGAGTGTGGGCAGCATTCATTTGGCAGAAGTAAATATCAGGTTCTGGTCTCCTCAGATTCATGTGAGGACCCAAGTCCAGGGCCCACAACTGCTAGGCAACTTCAGTTTAAGGCTCTCAAGGGCGTATAGTACATTATGGCTGGATGTGGCTTGAAGAGCCTGGGGTACAATGCATGATGGCAGGGCTGAGTTCACACCAAGAGGAAACACAGACTGCAGGCTCAAGACTGTTGAATCATCTCAGAATGAGGATTTTTTAAATTGGCTATTGTGCTGCATGGTAAATCAAGTTGCTTGACTCCCTCCTTATTCACCCTGGATGAGTGTATGAAGATGGTTGTGTGGGACAGGAGGCAACGGTCACTCACAGGATGAGAAGGTCTAACCCCAGCCCCCAACACATGGGCCCCATACTGTAGCCCCCATGTGCTGTGCTAAGTCACTTCAGTTGTGTCTGACTCTCTGTGACCCCATGGACCATAGCCTGCCAGGCTCCTCTGTCCATGGAATTCTCCAGGCAAGAATACTGGAATGGGTTGCCTTGCCCTCCTCCAGGGGATCTTCCCAACCAAGGGATTGAATCTGTGTCTCTGATGTCTCTTGCACTGGCAGGAGGATTCTTTACCACCAGTGCTACAAGGGTAGCCCCCTGACAATGAATTAATCACTAATGTTGTCCAGGGCATCACAGTAACCCCAAAAAGCAGACAAAGTGGATATTAGTAACCCATTAGGTAGTTGAGAAAACAGGGGCAGAGAAGGCATGGTGCAGTCACCAAAACCCCAAAGAAAGTCCAACTTTTTTTTTTTTTTTTGGTGGGCACAGTTTGAGGGATCTTAGTCCCCCAACCAGAGATTAAACCTGGAACCACAGCAGTAAAAGTGCCAAGTTCTAATAACCACTGGACCACCAGAAATTCCCCCAGCTTTCTGCTCTTCAGTTTATTGCAACCTTCCTGTCCCCATGTCTCCACTTCATCAAGGAGCTGATGCTAATGGAGGTCCGCTCTATCAAAGCCAAACAGCTCTGGGTACCATGGTAACAAATAACCACTCCAGGCTCTCAACAACATAATCCTAGGGGAACACACGGAAGGCTCCTGTGGCCCGAGGGCCAACATGCCACTCTTTGGGTGAACATGCCTACAGCGAGGACACGAACAGCATCCAAGAAGGAAGGGGGCTGCTGGGCAGACCCTGGGGAGGGGAGGAGCCTGGAGGGAGTTCTGACACCCCCTGCACACACTGGGCCCTCGGGCAGTGAGCCAGAAGCATCATCTAAGCTGTTCATTGCAGTAGTTGAGATTCCATATGTTACAGGAATTCCATGTGTCCCATGTGTTACAGCCCACACACCACAACTACTGACCCTGCAAGCTCTAGACCCCATGCTCCTCAATAAGAGAAGTCCCCACTTGCCCCAGAAGACCCAGAAGAGCTTTAAAAAAAAGAAAAAAACAAAACTAAGGATGAGGAAGCCGTGGGATCCAGAAAAAGAAGACCTGTTATAGGAGGGGGCCTGGGGATCCCCAGATGAAGGGATAGAGATGCTCTTGGGTGAGTTACATGGCCGCAGTACCAGGCAGTTCCCAATCCAAACAGGAGCAGGAGGTCTAAGAGCCTCCGGGATTCTGTAGGGCAAGGAGGCTGGAGGGACGTGTGAGACTGTCAGCATGATCAACGGGTGTTAGCTGGCTTTGGAAGTCAGATCGGGACTTAATTAATAATAGGAAACAGAATAGAGAGAAACAGAAATACAGAGCAGAAACAGAACAGAGAGCCCAGAAACAGGCCTACACATATGGTAAACCGATTTTTTTTTTTTTTTTTTGCCACATTGCAGAACTTACAGGATCTTAGTTCCCCAACCAGGGATAGAACTCTTGTTCGCTGCAGTGGAAGCATGGAGTCCTAAACACTGGACCACCAGGGAATCCCCAGTCAACTGATTTTTGACAAATGCACCAAAGCAATTCACTGGGGAGTGAGGGGGTGGGGGAGTGAGGAAACGATCTTTGCCATATGCACCTTCCCCCAAAAAAATTCAACTACAATCTTACACTACATAGAAAAGTTAACTCAAAATGGTTAGTTAACTCATAACCTAAACACATGGAGTAACATTCTAGAAGAAAATGTAGGAGTGATTAAAGCATTTGGGAAAGAGTTCTGAAATAAGATATAAAATGCATGAGCTACAAAAGAAACTAAGCGAGTGAAAAAGAGGTCAACTACTAACTAGGAAAAACAAAATATTTTACAAAATAGGAAATGCAATTCTCTTGCATAACATGGTTCTGTTGTGAACAGTATTTACATGCTCATAATAATGAAGGAATAAAAAAAAATAATGAAGGGATGGGACTTCCCTGATGGTCCAGTGGTTAAGACTCCAGGTTCCCAAATGCTGCAGGTCTGGGTTTAATCCCAGGTCAGGGAACTAGATCCCATATGCTGCAACTAAGACCCAGAGCAGCCAAATAAATAACTGTTTAATAAAAATAATGAAAGGAATCCCTTGGCAGTCCAGGGATTAAGACTCAGCACTCTCTGTGTTGGGACCTAGGTTCAATCCCTGGTCAGGGAATGAAGATTACAAAAGCCAAGAAATGTGGCAAAAAAAAAAAAATATATATATATGTATATATATATATATATATATAATACAGTTCCCTGTGCTATACAGTAGGACCTTGTTGTTTATCTATTTTATATAGAGTAGTGCATATATGTTAATCCTAAGTTCCTAATTTATCCTTTCCCAACCTTAGATAATGTAAGATTTAAATTCAGTTCTGCCAGGACCCATACTGGACATGGGGAAGAAATACAGGGAACGAGGTCTTGCATTCCTGGTCCTGACAGATCAGGGAAAGGCCAACACATACTCTGAAACAGGGAACCCCGGCCTCTACCTGACTTATCCTCTGCATCCTTTGATGGATACCAAGAAGGGTGTACAGGGACTCCAGATACCCTTCAATACCTGTTGAAATTAATCACAACACAAAATAAGTCTTAATCAATAGTCTGAACTCCCAACCTGGATCTCTGTAATGGAGAGCAGGCAGAGACAGGAAAAGTCCCCTTATTGCCAAGCCTGAAAAAGCTTCAGCCCCTCAGCCTCACCCTCCAAGTCCTCCCAGAGTTATGGAGGGAGTCCTGGGGGAGGAACCAGCAGGGAGGGGCCTGGAAGTAATCACTGGAGTATTGGGCAGGGGGTGCTCCTTGGCAGAGACAGTGGGGAAAACTTCTGCCTCTAAATATTCTGAATTAGCAACAAACATAACAAGTACAAAACAACCCTGTATCACAGATGACGCATATTCGCCTCTGGCCCAGTGTCCCAATTCCCAGATCCCAGGGACAGGAGCCCAGGCTCACATCAGCAGGAGGGTGGGACCAGAGTTTCTGTGGACTTTCCAAGTGTTTGCTCACATTCTTGTGGGTCCCTGAGGGCCCAGAGGAGGTTCCCAGTGTCTGCCGAGGAAGAGAAAAACCAGCCTTTGACAACCAGAACTGATCTGATGTTCACAGACCTCAAACACACAGAGCCAGGTCTCTGCCTGGACATTTCATGTCCTTCTGTTGGACATAGAAGGACATGAACAATCCAGAATACCAAACTCACACAAAGTTACTCTGACTGAGAACACGATAAAATGAGACACAATAAAGCCACTTCATAATTTTGTCCAAGAACCAACCAAAATAAGGTCACTGTGTTGTTCGGTCGCTCAGTTGTATCAGACTCTGCGACCCCGTGAACTGTAGCATGCCAAACTTCCCTGTCCTTTGCCATCTCCCAGAGTTTGTTCAAACTCACGTCCACGGAGTCAATGATACCATCCAACCATCTTATCCTCTGTTGTCCCCTTCTCCTCCTGCCCCCAATCTTTCCCAGCATCAAGGTCTTTTCCAATGAGTCACTATGTTGCCACCCATAAAATATTAATCTTAAACATACTCCTCTTATGGCTAAAATTAGTGACTGCTATATTTTTAGAAATTGTATTGAGATATAATTCACACACAACTCATTCATTTAAAGTATACTTTGACATGAGACAGATCTGAATCAGAACACTGGATCTGCTAACTAAGTGGCTTCTGGCAAGTCCCTCAACCTCTCTGAGCCCTGCATTCCCCATGTATAAAATGGAGTGATGTCAGCCACACTGCTGGGTTGTAAGAGTTAAAAAGTGACTCTGGGAATACTAGGCCAAAGCAGTCACACTGAACCAGTCCAGTGAAAGGATTCCAGCTGTTTGCAGTCTGGTGCTGGGAAATGTCAAAACAGAGTTTTGCTTCCAAGTTTCTATTAGGAGGGCTGGAAAATCTGAAGTTATGAGGAAAAAAAATTTTTTTAATTCATTAGAATATAGAAAAATTTTTCTAAGGTCAAAGGAATAAAGAAGAATCATTTCTTCCAGGGTTCCTGTTCCCTGAGCTCCCTGCCCCACCCCCCAGTGCAGACCAGGTTCCTGGGGGCAAATATCTGCCTCTGGCCTCTGGGGCTGGCCTTAGCCCATAATTCCATGAATATGAGAGGCCTTCAGAGGAAGCTGGTGCTTCTGGCCTCAGTGATTACACTGTCCAAAGGGTAGGACACAACTGGACTGGGGTCACATTCATCAGAGCACTGCCTCAGGGAACATGTGTCAGATTGTGGCTCCACCTTAAAGGCAGGCAGAAAAGCCCAGGAACCCACCGGGAGAGCTAGGACAATGGCTAGTCTCTAACCCTTCTGGGCTGTAGGCTTGGATTATTTGTATCAATACAGCTAGGAATTTTCCAGAGCCCCCTTCCTTTTTTTTTTTTAATTTATTTTTTTCATTTGCTACACCATGCTGCTTGCAGGATCTCAGTTTCCCCACCAGGGATGGAACCCATGCTTCCTACAGTGGAGGTTGGGGTCCTAATCACAGGACTGCTAGGGAAGTCCCCCTCCCACCCCACCCCTTTCTTTTTTAAACCTGCTAGGTAAGTGTTCTGGCATCTCCTCCTTGGTTTGTAACCAGTTTCCCTTTCAGAGAATTGAGTCATTTGCTGCCAGTTTGTTCTCTCAGGTGGCATGGTATTTACTAACTTTTTGCTATTGTTTTGATTTTCGTTGTTGTTTCAAATCTTACTCGAATCTGTCCCCCTTTCAGCTGAGGAAATGGTGACCCAGTGACCGACGGTCACCAAAGAAGGAACAGGAATACGCTTGGAGGCAGAACCCTGGAGATCAGGGGTGTGGAGATGTGTTCCGGAACCTAGATCCCCAGCCTTGCTTTCAGCACCAGAGGACCATTGGAAAACGATTTCTTTTGAAAACTCCTGCTTCGGTACCGACACCGAAGGTGCAGTTATAAGTGAGCTCCAGCGACGGTACCAACAGCGCCTGAGGGAGGGAGGGCCTCTGAGTGAGGCAAGGAGGCACCGGACCGAGGACGATGTAAAAGGCGGGCTTGACGAGATTTCGACCTCCTTAGCGGCGAGAAGCGAGGGAAGCCCCGGGCCCCGCCCGGCCTGCCGCGCTCGCCGAGCTCCCGAAGCCCGGCGGGCGTTCCTGGGCTCCGAGTTACCCGCGCCGCGCTGCGCCGCGCCAAGCCCCGCCCACTGCCCCGCCTCCGCCTCGCTCCTCTCCAGCCGGAGCCAATCAGCGCTCAGCGACGCCGGGCAGGAAGACCAATCGAGCAGTCTCGCTTTTGATTCAAGACTAGAAGTAGCGCGTCGTACAGTCAATACGACACCCAGGCAGAAACTTGGCTAAACTAGAGGACCTCGCTGGCTGGTTGCCTCATGGGTGTCTGGGAGGTCGAGGTTCCTTCACGTGGAAGGAACAGGTCAGTTCCGAGAACACTATCCTAGGCCCCTCTCCTTACCTCGCCGTGTGGCTTCGGGGCAGATGTCTCTTCTGTCTGGGTCTTATAAAATGAACGAGTGGGACAAACAACGGTCTTTACAGTCCTTGCTTTATCCCGGCCCAGTAAGCCCAGGATCAGCTCCAGTGTGGCTGATATCAGTGGTCTCACCCTGGTCAAGGCCATCTGAAGCCTTTCCAGCAGTAACACACTACAGCCAGGTTTTCCCCAGTTCAGTTTTCTGGGGATGGAAAGTGATTTTCCCCATCTGTTCACTTCTTTTTGAAAAACCTTGACATTGGCCCTCTGCTACTTTGGTAGGTGACCTGGGACAAATCACAGCCCATCTCTGGGCCTGTAGTCCTGTCAAAGAAATCCAGAACACCTGAAACCATAAAGTTCCCCCTACCATGACATTTTCATAACACTACCAACACATCCTACAACTGGATAGACCCAAATTGGGGCCAGCAGTCGGATCAGGAAGTAGTCATTTCACTGAGACTCTCCCTGCGTGATCCTGAGCCACTGGCCCTTAGGAGCCCACCTTTCCTCAGTCCATGCTTCCCATGCTGAGTAAAGCAAGGCAAAACTTGATTGACAAATACTTGTGGGGCTCCTACTGTATTCTATTGTGTAGTGCTGCTAAGGGAGAAGCCAACCCAATTCCTGACTCAAGGAAGCTCGGGGCCTTGTTGAGAGAGATTGACATAGATAGACAGGAGAGTTCTGCAGAGTGACATTGGCTACAAAAGCAGGGACGGAGGTGCTGGAGCTAGGACATTTCAGGCCAAAAGCGATGTTCAAGCCTGACTGGGTAGAGTTTTCTGGATAGGTGGAATCAGAAATTCCAGGAGGTTGAAATAGTGAGGAGGTGGAACCCTGGGACTGTCTGTGGAGTGGACGTGACCAGGGACCAGTTAGACAGTGGAGTGTAACAAGTGCCTTAAAGGCTAGTTCAAGAGATGGGACGTTGTGTCTAGATGGAGTCACGTTTAGTGGGAGCCCTAGGTTTCATCCTGGCACTGGGATGGAGAGGGGGAACTTGTTTGGATTCCCGAGTCACCTGCACTCGCCCTCCCAGAGCCACAAGTGGCTGCCCATCGCAAGCTCCTCCTCCTCCGCCTTAGCCCTCTGAGTCCCGGGGCTTATCTCTGATCGGGACAGACCAGCCCCGGAGGCGCTGGGGACCGTTCGGCTGCAGGGAGGCCCTGGCATGAGGTGTGTAATCTGAGCCCTACAAAGGGCCAATTACACAGTTCCTCGAAGTCCGTAACCTCCCTCGCGTTTATCTGGTTAACCGCTCTGCCTCCCTCCCCTGGAATAGCCCTTCCACACCTTAATTTCCCTTCAAAAGGTGCCTTTATCTTTCCTTTGAATCTTGCGCAGGAAGTGGAGGCTGCATACCTGGGTCTCCAAGTGCCTGAGGTTCTGTTGTAAACAGCACCAGAGTCAGCGTCTGCACTGGAATTCCAGGCGAACGGGAAGGAGGCTCCAGAGGAGTGACTAGGATCTCCATCATGGGCTCAGCGGTTCTGGAACACCAACTTTCCCCGGCTAGGTCGGCTCGGGCTCCCTTCCCACCCCCTTCCCTCTCATCGCAGACCTCAAACTGGGGCTCTATCCTCTGAACACTGCTCCAAGCCCCACAAAGCCTCTGGGACTTGAGATCAGGATCTAGGAGCTCGGCCTGGCCCGGAATGCATCTCTGTCTGGCCTCCCACCCTAAAGCGCTCGGTGGGGGAGTGGGGCTCTCCTCGGCTACTGGGTTTAGGCAGGCAGCTTTAGGGTGCTGTCCATCCCACGGTGCTGAAACTCCCCCAGACCTCTGCACCCTAGGAGAAGCCGCGTCCCCACCTCAGGGAGACACCCAAACTCCAGAGCGTGTTCACACTGGTCCAATAACCCTCATGCGTCATCAACTGCCTCAACAGTTCAGACCATCACTGGTTTGAACTGGAGGCATGCAGGGGCTCTGAGGCTGCCTGAGGAAGCTCGAAAAATGGCCAGACCCAGGGATCCTGGGAGTGGTGGGCAAAACTCCAATCTCATGCTCTGTCCTGGTGTTAGTAAAAACTCACACACTGTGAACATAGTCCCTGCCCACTCTAAACCTGTCTTGTGAATTGTCTGGTGAGACTGGGAAGGCCTCCCTCAGTTTTCAGGGATCCGACCCCCTTATGAGCATCCAAGCTGTGCAGACCTGTGCTACCTGGGGGATAATTTTTGAACAAGGGGCTCTGGTTCAAAACCTGCGGCTTCTAGTCCACAGGCTCTCCGAAACACCTTTGGCCGGCTGCTTCCCCGCGCAGCAGGAGGGTGGATTTCCAGCAAGAAGACTGTGCATGACCGCCCCCAACAAGCAGAGCCCCTGGTTCAAAAATTAAGGACAGAAAAATCCCTAGAACTTCCTCCCTTGCACCTTCATACAGTGAATATGCCCTCCTTGGACCCTGGGTGACCCTCAGCTCGTGTGGGCGTCCCCCACCCCGTGCTTCCAAAGTCCGACCAAGAAGGAAGGTGCCAGCGATTCCCCAGGTAGAGTACAGCAACTTCCGGTCCAGATGTTTTGCCCTTGAGGGTGTAGACGGAGAGATTGCCCAAAGAGCTAAACGCGATCGCACTGGTAGTAATTCTGAGAAGCCCGAAGAAGATAGGGCTAGTTCAGAAACCAGGGCTCAGAGGCACAGTGAACAGCCAGGACGCGGGGCCCACGCGCTCCCCGGAGCCCGGGGAGGGTCCTGCCGCACCCGCGCGTCCCTCGCGACTCTGCGCGGCCTTCCAGGGCCGCCCGCAGCTCAGGAACTTCCCGCACCTTCTGATGACCAGCCCAGGGAGCAGTGTGAAACCAGACCGTGGAGGCAGAAGTTTGCGGAGCAGGTGCTGTCCAGCGAGCCGAGCCTGTGGCAAGCCCCAGCACTACCTCGGGTGAAGGCTGAGCCGGGTGGCCGGTGCTCGGGTGAGAGTGGAGAGTGCCTCGGGGTTACGCGCCCCTGCACACAGCCGACGGCGCTCCGGAACGAGCGAGTTTGCAGCGTTTCCTGCGAGAAAGCAGAAGCCGAGCCAGCAGCACTCCACGAGTTGCTGCTGGTCCACTAGCTCTCTGAGGCGCCGTTGCGGGGCTGCTTCCGGGCGCCCTGGGAGGGTGGAGAGCCAGCGAGAAGACTGTGCATGCCCGCCCCCAACTCGGGTCTGCTACAAAATAGAAGCGCAGAAGCCCCTGGTTCAAAAACGAAGATTTTCGAGAGGGCAACCAGAACATTAAATCAACTGCAGCCCCTGTGCGACTATACAAGTCCCATGCCCTTGAAGCCAGCCCTGCTCCTGCCCATCCTACATGAAATTCATTTAATAAACTTTACCCTGCAAGGTTAAGTTTGGGGTTACTTACTAAGGCAGAATTACTGCCCGCTTCCTCTGTCGCCATAATAAGGGAAGAGCCAGGGCAGATTGATCTGACCCTTCCACAGGTAGCCCTTATCAAGGGTGGGAGATGAGTTATCTTTGCAGCCTTGCTGCATCTCGGCTTCTATCTGCAGCTCTGACACCTTCATCCTTCTCTGGACAAGCGGGAGCCAGAGCCAGGGAGTCACTTCCTGAAGGATCTTCAGAGAACCAGCTAGTTAAGCCATCTGCCTCATTCTGAATAACCCCTGCTATTCTCTAAAGGAAAGTGAACTTGCCATAACCAATCTGGTTTTGTTGTTGTTCTGTCTAGTACAATATCTCTGTTCCTACTCCCTCTGCCTATATAAGTCTTTCATTTTGAACAGCTCCTCGGAACTCCATTCCATCTACTAGACTGGTTGCTGCCCAATTAATAATCATTGAGGGACTTCCCTGGGGTCCGGTGGCTATGACTCCGTACTCCCAATGCAGGGGGCCCGGGTTCAGGGAACCAGATCCCATATGCTGCAACTAAGAGTGTGCCTGCCACAAATAAAGATCCTGCATGCTTCAGCTAAGACCCAGCACAGCCAAATAAATAAATTCAATTTTTAAAATAAATTAACCATTGAATAAAGCCAAACAGATCTTTAACATTTACTCAGCTAAATTAGTTTTTATCAGAGCTAAAGATCTGATTCTTTACAGTTGACCTAAAGAATTGTTTTTCAACTCTTTGGAAGTTATTTTATTGTCACTATCTTACTGTGTTCCCCAGAACTGAAAAAGAAACACTAGGGAAAGACAGATTAACCTAAGGTTAAACAGGAGGAACTTCTAAACTGTAAAGGGCACAGAACTGTTGGGGGAGCAGGGACAGCAGAGGGCGCTGTTGTTGTGTAAACACGCCCATAGGAAGGGGCCCCTACAGGCATGCATTTTTTCTCACCTTGTCTCAGCAAATCTACAAAGAAAACACACTCCTTACCTCCATCCGTGCACCTCCCCACGCTGCCCATATTCTCTATCTTACAGATACTTCAGCAATCAAAGAGTTAGAATTTCTGATTAAGATTCTTTACCCAACCCCATCTCCAAACTATTTTCATAAGCTGATGGTGGTCCTTCAGAGTGAGGAGCTAGGGAGAGGATCTGGGAGCCCCGGTTTCCTTCCCCAGCCTGTGGCCCTTCCCATCCCAGTGGGAAGATGTTCTCTGCAGTGTTATTTACAATGGAAAGTAAGCTGGTGACACAAGCTGTGAACATTGTGGAACCTCAAAATGACAGTTGCAGAGGCCGTGGGGTAACAGGGACGCATGTTAAAGCTGAAAGGTGAAAGTTAGGGATACTAAATTGCTCACTACATCCACAGGGTTTTGCCTGTAGATAAAAATGGAAAAGGAACTTGGAAAAATGAAACAGAAAAATTAAGGTGGGAATGAATGACTATTTTCTTTAAAATATTTTTCCTCAGAAACACATTTAAATTGTAAAATGGTTACCTCTGGGAGATAAGGTTTTCTGCAGTTTTCTCCCCCCGCTTGTTTCCAAATACTCTACAATGAGTAGGTATTATCTGGATGACCAGAGAAAAAGACGTTAACAGACACACAGGCTCCTAAGAGAGGCTGTCTCTTCATGGTGGCATAGCACTAACTATGCCCTTTCGTCCATAAGGCGGCTATGTGGCCCTTCCCTTTTTCTCCCTGTCTGATACCACCCTCATCAGCCTCATCAACCTCCAGAGGGAGGTCCTTCCACCACAAACCAGAACATATATGAATACTGTGTGGGAAAATCCAAAGATGCTCTGAGCCCAGCCTCCTGCCGGTGTGACCTGGCTCCTTTGCTGAGAGGGGAGGGGCAGACCTGGAGGAACTTTCCTGAGGCCTCAGGGGCACCGGGACAGAACATATGGCATCTCCATTGCTGGACTGTTCCATGCTTCTTGCTGCTACTATTTCAAAATGTCCAGGGGCAGAAGTTTCCGCCAAGCTCTGTACCAAAGAGGGCCGGATTCCCGTCCCCAGGAGAGCTCTCTCTCTGCTCCCCGTTCTCCCTGCAGACCAGAGAAACTGGTTGGGTGTGGAGGTCAGGGGAGAACTGCAGCTTCCTTCCCACAGATGCTGGCTGGAGAGGCACCTTCTGGCCTCTGTTAGAACGTGGCAGAGGTTCAGGTTCAGGCATGGCGGAACCCACTTTTCATGTGGCTTTAACCTCAATATCCAAGGACTGGAAACTGAAGTCTCTGCAAACATTTCTCTGAATCATCGGTTAATTGAAGGAGACTCTGCCCAGGGCCTACCTCAAGGGGGCTGGGAGTTCCAATGGGAGGGAGGAGTGTGTGTCGGGAGGATGAGATGGCATGGATGGGGGGTGGTGAGGGGTGGGCTGGGCTGGGGGCTGGGCAACAAGGGTACGTCCCTGTCCTCTCTCAGTCTCAGTTCTTCTATAACTCAAAGAAATAGCTGAGCATCTCTGTTGCTTTCTACAACCAAGTGACTCTCTCTCTTGAGATATTTCCTGGCCTATATTATCAGGATCTTGATCTACCCCTCATTGAAGGAAAGATCAGTCCAACTTTCTAAGCCCAACAGGCAAGTCCTCTCTGTCTGGTGCCAGATAATTCCCCAGTCTCACCCTTCAGTACTCTCTCTCTTGCCCCACTGATGTGTCTCAGCTTGACTCTTATCAAGTCTGATCAAAACTCAGCTTGAAAAGAAAAAGAGAAAAAACTCAGCTTGAGTCTCATCTCCTCTAGGAAGCATCCCCCAGCTCCCACTGGCTGGGCCAGGTAGCCTTCCTCTGGGCTCCCATAACCTCATGGGCATCTGCTACTGTTACCTATAATAGCTATGCTTAAAACTGAGGTTTATTGAGCACCTTCTATATGCCTGAACCTCTGCCAGGCCCTTTACCCAGCATCCTCTAGTTGAATTCTAACTGTACCTATGGAAGGGAGGCTCTGCTTTCATCCCCATTTTCCAGATCAAGACACTGAGCCTGAGGGGATATTGAATCCAGGGCAGTGTTGCTCCCAAGCCTGTTCTAATCTCTTGTCTTATCCTCCATTTGCCCACCTCACCCCCTGATCACAGGCCTTCTGCTCGTTGCCTGCTAAGGGCTACGTCCTAGGTTCTCCTCTGACCTATGGACACCAGGAGTGTGGTGTCTTGCCCCCTTGTGCCTCCACCTGAGGCCCATCAAAGTCCTAGGAGAGGCTGAATCCAAATCTCCCTCTTCTGGGTCCCTGAGGCTGGGGTTCCCCTCCTTGCCCCTCAACCCTCTCCACCCCTCCCGAGGTCTTAGGAGACCAGGAGGACCCAGGATGTGGCCGAGGACCCTTTCTGGGCCTACCTCAGTGTTCTTGCCACCCAACGCCACATCTATGCCTGTCTAGGATCACGTTCAATCCAGGTGAAAGGACCTCTGCTTAGAGGTCATGGTGACATGTGTAGTGTGCCCAGGGCTGGCTTGGTCCTTCTCAGGCTTTAGTCACTGAATTCTCATAGTGAATGATGAGAATCAGAAACCTAGGAGGAAGATGGGGTTATGATTTTTATTTCACAGATGAAGAAAACCGAGGCTCAGCTGATGTCACAGAGCACATGGGTGGGGCCAGAAGTGATCCAGGGCTGTCTGACTTTGAAGCCCTCTAGTTGCCCCAGCACCTCCCTCCTGATCCAGATAGGGCTGTGGCACGAAAACCCCCAGAGGGTGAGAATTGTGATTCATTTCTGCATCTTCAATGTGCCAGCAGCTACACCCAGGGCACCAGGAGGCTGGTTGTGAAAGTCTGGGCTGGGCAGGCTCTAGTCTAATAACTGTTTATTGACAGAGGTCAGCAGGGCAGGGTTATCCTCCCCACTTTATAGATGAGGAAGTTGCAATCAGAGAGGAGCAGGAAAGTTACCCAAGGTCATCCCTGAGTCAAAGGGAGACGGGGGACTTGAACACAGGACACTCGGGGATCCTGTGTGGAGTAAGAGGAAGGAAGCTGTGATGGGCTGGCACTGCTGGGCCCGAGGCTGGCAGCTTTACAGGCCCTGTAAGTCACTGTGATGTGTTAGGGCCCATCCCTGATCTTATGATTCCTGCTGTAATGAGGGGGTCTTGTCCCCTCCAAGGAAACTAGGACCAGGGTGACCTAGACAGTGACAAGGAACAAGTTTATGGCAGGTAGGACAGGGGTCCAGGCTGGAAGATAAGGCTGGGTAGCCTTGGCAACATGAAGTAACCTGCTTTATGTAACTTGGAGTCAGAGATGATAGATAGAGCAGGAGCCACCTCCTCCCCCCTACCGAGTTCCTGCGTCACAAATGTGCAGTCTCGGGTGGTGGCCGTGATTAAGATGCATCCTCAAGGAAATGCCCACCCTTAACATCCTCCCCCTCACCACCTTATGCCTCGGAGGGGACACCCCCCAGGGGCGTTTTTCTCCTCCCTCAACTCAATGGTCCTACTAAGGGGAGCCCTGACTGGAGGGGAGCAGGGTTACTTTGAAATCAGCTTCCTCTTCCCAAAGGGACTTTGAAGTACCTCTAAAGTCACCAAGGGCTTCCCAGATGGTGCTTAGTGGTACAAAATTCACCTGCCAATGAAGGAGACAAAGGAGACAAGGTTTCCATCCCTGGGTCGGGAAGACCCCCTGGAAGTAGGAAGTGGCAACCCACTCCAGTATTTTCATTTTCGTCTGGACAATCCCATGGATGGAGCAGCCTGGTGGGCTACAGTCCATGGGGCCGTAGAGTCAGAAACAACTGAGCACTAACCTAAAGTCACTAGTCAACAGCCTCTTAACTGCACCAAAGATTTACAAGTCTCTCTCCTGCCTGTAAGAGGGGCTGGCTTGGGATTACAGGGACCCCTGAAGTAGACTTCATCCCTAGGAATAGACTTCCTCCTCGCTCCATTCCCCAGTCCTAAAAGACAGATTTTTACAGCCTTGTGACCACAGATCCACTTCCTAGAGAAGTCCCCCAGGGTGTGGAATCTTCCCCTGACTTGTGATTCAATAACTTCCCAGGACAGGTGATTTAATCACTAGCCCCTGGCTGGTGATTAAATTCTAAGGCAGTGCAGACAATAGGGCCCTACACCCAGCGTGCATTCTCCCCTCCCCTCTCTGAGGATCAAAGCTGCTCTGGGAGGCTGTGTGATCCTGGGCCAGCAGGTCGGGGGAGTCAACCAGAACTCAGACCAGGGAGGAAGCCCCTTTGCCTGGATCGTTCTGGGGGAGGCAATCCCTCTTCAGAGGTCTCTCGCCTAGGTTCAAAGGCCCATGGGGGCTGAGAGGTTGGCAGCGGATGGGGAAGCGACTTGACCAGAAAACCGGGGCTTCCTGTTGATGTAGGGGGCCCAGGCCCACCCAGGTCCACATTCCCCACCCAAGTCCAAGTGAGCTTCTGAAACTCCCACGGAAGCCTCCACCCCATGTGGGACACACAGTACCTAGAGCCATGAAGGGGTCTCCTGCAGCCCCAGCCAAATCCAGGGGAGGGAGCAGCCCTCCTGGGACAAGAGGCAGCTTCCTTTCTAGGGAGGGCCCAGCCCCGTTTCCCCCAAAGCTAGAGCCTCCTGCAAGGAAAGTCTTTCCCTAAATAGCTCTGAAAATTCTGACAGATGAGATAAGGAGAGGTCCATTCAGATCCCAGTCTCTTCTCTTCCCATCTTATCTCAGGGGTCTGGGTGGGAGTTGGGGGCAGGGGCGGCGGGTGATAGTGGTGGCTCAAGAGGGCCAGTCCCTCCCCTCTGATCCCATCAGTTTCTCTTTCACTGAGCCCCTTGGCAATCCGTTTCTCAGTTCTGCACCCCAACATCTCCAGCGAGGGCCATCACATACACCCTCGCACAGCAATTCTCAGGCTTCCTCATTCTGTGTTAGAAGAACAGTCTTTGGGGTTGCTTAGAAATTAAGTGAGGAGCAGCCTGGGAGAGATGCTTAAAAAGAGATAAGACCAAGAGAATCTGCGGTCACTGCCTGAGAGAGAAAAGCAAGCCCCGCTTTCGGGGAACACCAGATTCGACAAACACCTTCGCACATCCCTCAACTCCGCCACCCCTCCGAAGGTTAGCTTCTTTCCCCCAGCCCCTAACCCCAGCCCGTTTCAAGCCCCGCCGCGGGCTGCTCCCGAGGCGAGAGAGCGGCGCAGGAGTCCACGCCAACAGGATCCAAGGCAGCAATCTGGGGCCCCACCCTTGTGTGGCCCAGGTACCTTGCGACGTCGTTCTCCCAGTCCCCAACAGAGAGCAGGTGTGGGATGGGGGAGGAGCTGGGGAGGAGGGCGCAGCCTCCGACGCAGGTGGGTGAGGGGGGCCCGCGCACTGGTGGAAAGCGACCCCGGGCGGAGCGGGAGCGCTAGTCGGGGAGCGGAGGCGCTCGGATCAGGAGGGCCAGGGGAGGGGAGGCTCCGCCAGGGGGAGGAGCCGCTACCCGCGTCTTGCTGTCGGGGCTACCTCCCGTTGCGGCTCCGCTATAAAACCCGGGTCGGCATGACCGCGGCACCCGCGGCGGCCTCCTCGGTGCGCGACCCCCGGCTCGGCTCCCGCGCAAGATGCGGCTGCTGCTGGCGCTCCTGGTCCTCGCCGCCGCCCCGCCCCGGGCCCGCGCAGGTGAACAAGGGCTTCGGCCCGGGGACCCCTCGGTGGCCCCTCAGTGGTCCCTCGGCGCTCCGGCCCCGCGACCCCGCGCCCAGGTTGCGCCCGCCGGCGATACAGCGGCGCGTGCGGCCGGGCGGGGCGGGCGCCGGGGAGACAGCGCAGCGAGGGCGCGGCTGCGGGGCGCGGGGCCCGCGGTCCTCCTCCAGGCGCCGTGCCGGCTGCAGGCAGGGATGCTCCCCTGAGCCGCCCCGCGCACGCCTCCGCTTCTCACCCTTTCTGGCGTGTCACGTTCCTCGTACTCCTTGGTCTGTCGTGGGTCGCTGTCCCTCCCGCGGGGGCTTGGTGGCTACCCCCTGCTCGGACCAAGGGCAACAAACTGGGTGCGGTGGGGCCCTGGCATCGCCGCTTTCCGCCCTGATTCCTTGTCCCCGGGAGGCTGCCAGCACCTTTCACCTCCAGCGCCGTATGGAGCCTGGCAGGGGGCATCCGGAGACCCGAGGTCCCGGCCAAGCCAGTCTTTCCGGCCAAGGTGATTTTCGTTTAAAGATTAATGGTGAGGCCGAGCTCTTAATTATTCGCCTAGGTGGGAGGTGACAGGAGAGGGGTGTTAATATTTGATAAGGAGCTGAAGGCGACTCCAGCGTCTGGGCACAGGGATCCGATCTGATCTGGCACCTTCTCCGCACCCCAAGAGGAACCATCTCCTTGGAAGGAGGCCCCCATCTGCCAGTCCCCATCTCAGCTACCTCTCAGATGGTTTTTGGGGTCCACCTGGCCGCATCTCCTTTCTAAAGCTAGATGCTCCTCCCTGGAAGTGAGTCAAGAGGTGGGGAAGGTTCTCCCCCAGTAGCAGAGAAAGAGGGCATGGGTGCCTCTTTCAGGAGAGACTTAGCTGGCCGGTCAAGGGATGTGACAGGCATCCTAAGAGAGAAGGCAGGACATGAACATTTTTGTATGTAGGGCTGGAGGTTTGAAACCTACTTAAACCACTGGGCTTGTAGAAAGAGAAAAGGCTTTGCAATTAATGTGGCTGCCGGGTAGCTGCATGGCCTTGGGTAAGTCATTTTCCTTCTTGGTAAGTCAGTTTCCTTCTTGGGTAAGTCAGTTTCCTCACTTACAAAACAGAAAGTAATTCTGACTTCAGGTACCGTTCTAAGCAAGGCAGTGGGTGTAAGTGCTTAGTGTGGCCCGTGGCAGGCACTCTGCAGCCACACGGCTCTGACAGCTCTACCACTGGCCTGGGCCCAGCAAGCCAGGAGCCTCTCTCAGCCACCCCCTTGTACAAGCTGTGCGCCCCAGAAGTGCTGGCACTTTCTGACTGGGAGATGCTGAGCGCTGTCCCTTGCTTTATTTCCTAGGGAGCTTGAGGCTGCAGGGTGACCAGGTGGGACACTGAAGTCCCCAGGGTATCTGCTGCCCTGGAGAGAGGAGTGGAGATGGTCACAGGCCCCTTCAGAGCCCCAGACCTGGCCAGAAGCTACTGAGACTTTGCCCAGGGCATATTTGGGTTTTGCTGAGCTGGTTTTCAAGATCCTTCCCTCCCCCTAGAGTTGGAGGGCGGGGTGAGCAAGGTCCACCGAAGGGAACATCTTCAGTCATCTCTAAAGCAGGGGCCTGGAGGGGTGAGTAAGTCAAGGGTGGGGGGCCGGAGCTGAGTGACCAGCAATGGCCGTTAGCAGTTCCCTCACTCCATCCCTGGTCAGGGCAGAGGAACTGGGCAGAACCCAGAGCCCTGAGCCAAGACCTGCGAGTAGCTCCTCTCCTTCCCTGGCGCCCTGGGAAGTGGCCTGAGACTGTGGGCTGAAAGTCATCTGCAAGGGCTGCCCGCTGGCTCATGAGCCAGCACAGAACCTGAGCTGGTTTGAGCCTGCCATCTCTTGCCTAAAAACCAGCCCCTACCTTCATTCAGCCTTTGG
The DNA here is from genome assembly GCA_007570785.1 of Antilocapra americana. NCBI lineage: Eukaryota > Metazoa > Chordata > Mammalia > Artiodactyla > Antilocapridae > Antilocapra > Antilocapra americana. The sequence goes on from ML664177.1 coordinate 41,149,287, forward strand.
ATACAGACCTGACCCTGGCCTTGACCTCATCAACATCACATTTTTTTCTGGCTTTGGCTGCCTGAAGAGGGTAGTTACAAGGGCACTCAACCAAGCAGGTCAAAAGTCTCTGTGATTAAGACGCTGGATCAGAGGTCACTATTATAATCCCAGTAGCTGCAGCCAGAAGGCGGGAAGAGCAAATTCCTAAGAAAAGCTCAGGCTGGACCAGATGGGCTCTGGGGAGGCGATGGGGGTTCCACCTGCCAGAATTGTGTCCTGAGGAGCCTGGCTCAGATCAAGCTTGCCCTGAAACAGCCTTCCTGCTGGGCTTCAGTTACAGAGAAGGGCTGGCTCAACTCCAGTGGCCCCTCATTCAGTCATGACCTCTGAGAGGTGGGGACACAGGGAGCCTTTTGTGGCCACAGCTGACCTCCCATCCAATGTCCTCAGACACTGGGTCTGGGAGATCCGTGGCAGCTCCTCTTGGCCTGGGGAAGGAAGGAAGCTAGTGGGCTCAGAGGAGTTAAGGAAGTTTGCTGCAGAGAAAAAGCAAGACTCAGAGCAGGACTAGAGGCCAGGTGATGGGCTCCGGCATCGGACCTCTGCCTGTGCACAGAGAGGGGCCTGGATGGGAAGTGGCCACTACCCTTTGCTGCCCCTCATGGGGCTTGCCCCGATGCAGAGTCCCAGGGGCAGCAGAGCCCTGTCCCAGGCAGGGGATGGACTGGCCTGGGGAAGACACTGCAGGGATGCTCCAACGCTGCAAGAGGCTGTGCCAACAAAGTAGGAGAAGCGTTTGCTCCAGAATTTGGAGACTGGGAAACCCAAGGTGGCTCCCAGGGATGGTGGGGGGGGGGGGGGGGGGGGGGGGGGGCCAGGGTCCTCTAGATGCTCACTCTGCTGGCCTCCATCCAACCTCCCACTGAGAGCCTGCCCCCTCCCCATCTTATGTTCTTGGCAGGGACCCCAGAAGAGGTGGGGTTGGGTGGGGGTGGATGTGCTCAGAGGCCTTAGCTCAGGCTGAGCTGGAGAAGCTGTGCTTTTCTTAGGAATTTCCTCATCCCTGAGTTCTTTCCAGCTCACTTCATTTCTCTCCTCTCAGCCCCTCCTTAACTTTGGCCATCTGTGCCCCAACAGGAGGGGCGGGGAGGGAGGGAGGGAGGCAAGGGAAAGGGAAGGACTTGACTAAATTCCAGGCTGCCTGGAACACTCTCCTGTCTCTCATTTAATCCTCTCTGTCCTCCTCTGAGTGGGTGGTGTTAGCCCTGTTGGTGGTTTGAGTTCCATTTTACACATGGCAAAACTAAGGCTCAGAGACATTAAGTGACTTATCCCTAAACCCACCATTCTTAAGTGGCCCACCTAAGAATTCCAGCTCTGATCAAATGCTTTGTCCACTCTGCTGGCCCAGCCTTTGTTTTTTTTAATCAGTAGACTAATTTTAGAGCAGCTTCAGGTTTATAGAAACACTGAGCAGAAAGCACAGAGGAGAGGGTTTCCCTGGGCAGTTTGTCCTCTTGTCCAGTCTTTTATTAAGGTGCTACATTTGTGATGCATGCAGCCTTTTTGGGGGGCGATGCTATTTCTGCTGTCCTGAGGCAGAGTAGGGGACCGGAAGGCAAGGTCAGGACCCTCACCAGGACTGTGAGGTGGTAGGACAGGGGAGAAGGCCTAGGTGCCTTTCTTGGCAAACACTGCAAGAGGGCATGTCCTGGGGAGGGGCTAGCCTAATCTCCCCCATCACCCCATCAGCTCTGGGAAAGCAACCAGGCTGAACGTGGCTGTATTGTCCTAGGAGAGGGGGATGCCTGGCCCTAATCTTCCTCTTCCCCTTTCCCCAGAGCCTCTCCTTCCAGGTCTGGGGATGGGGAGGCTGATGAACAACAGTAATGCTGACCCCTGGGGAAAGCTGACCAGCTTTGGAGGGGCCAGTATCTCCTGGGCAAGAGGACCAGGGACACCCAGAGCCTGGCTACTTCAGCTGCCTGCTCCATCCCTACATTTTCTTCCTAAGTCTCCTTCTCCTGGGCCCTCTTTCCCCCAGGACAGGACCTCAGCTCCATCCCATGCCAAGCCAGGCTCTGACTGCAGGGATGTTCCCAGCCTCTGACTCACTGGGTAAACACACACACACACACACACACACACACACACACACACACACACACAGAGTTGCCAGTGTGCACATAGTTCGCAGGCATTCCCCAGGTGCACAGCCACACTGACAGGCGTCTGCTCAGGCCTCACGTCCCTCCTTTCTCCCTTCCAGCATCGCACTGGTGCTACCAGATTCAAGCCAAGCCCTCCAGCTACACCTGCTTGGGTAAGTGCGGGGAGTCTTGGGGGAAGGGACCGTCCAGGCAGAAATGGAGACCCAGGGAGAGTGGGAAGGATGAGGGGTGGTGGTGGCTGCAGGCAGATATCAGCCACACACACACACACACACACACGCATACACACACTCCTGGTGCTCAGGAAACAGGATATAGAGTGACCTGAGTTTTTCCTGGTACCTCCTGTCATCACCTCTGTCACCTAAGAAATCAGCCCTCCATCCTCTGAAATAAATCAGTGGCAGCATCAAAGGGAGAAACACACTTTGCTGCCTCCTCTGCTGTTTCGGTGGCCAGAGGGCACTCCCCGCCCTGGCCCTGCCCCGCAACGTCAGAGGTCCAGATGCACCGAGCCCGGCTCCCCGGGGCGCAGGGTGGGGATACCTTCCTGCCTCCCAGTGCCCAGATAAGGCTCAGTGTCAGGTCTTGGGATCCTTTCACAAGTGGCCCTTCCAGGGGACTCCTCGGCTTCCACTCACTCTCCCACCCAGCTCCTTCAAACTTTAGAACCCCCAGGAAGGAGGAGGCATCACCTGCGTTCTCCTTTCACAGCTGAGCATCCGAGGTGGTCCTGTACCCCAGAGCTCATAGCCTAGTCCCACCCTGTCCCACACCATACCTCGCTGACTGTGTGTGTGTGTGTGTGTGTGTGTGTGTGTGTGTGTGTGTGTGTGTGAGGAGGAAGGAGGGAGAGGGTAGAGTTCTATGCTGGGCATCCCCCAGCCCAGTCTGCCGGCAGCCAGAGGAGGACCTTGCTGAACCAAGCCGGACCTGAGTGGGGCAGAGGGCCCCACAGCCTCGTGCCAGGTGCCCCTGATTCCCAGCCAGCCTCCCTCCCTGCTCAGGGCCAGACGAGTGGGAAGGGAGCTGCCAGAACAACCGCCAGTCCCCCATTAACATCGTCACAGCCAAGACTCAGCTGGACCCAAACCTGGGGCGCTTCTCCTTCTCTGGCTATGACAGGAAGAGCCACTGGGTCGTGGAAAACAACGGGCATACAGGTGGGTATCGGGTGTGCGAGGTGGAGACCCCAGCAGGGCAGCAGGGGCACCCAGTCTTGGGACCCACATTCCCTGAGGACTGGAGGGTTGGGCTACTCCTGGGAGGTGCACCTTTGCCAGGGGAGGGGCCGAGAAGCCCTGCGCTGAGGGGAAGGGTAGAGAGGGGGAGCAGGTGGGCTTGGGAAAGGAGGGGACGCTCTAGTGGTAGTTTCAATCAGAGAAGTTTGGGGTGGGGCGGAGACAGGTTCTAGGAAGAAGGAACAGTAAATGCAAAGGCATGGGGGCGTGCAACAGTTGGGGTGTTCAAGGGGCTGCGTATGGCCGCGTGCAGGACAGAGCCAGCCCCGGGTCAGCCCAGACAGGCTCGGGGCTGGGGAGTTCGGACGCTGCCCTGAAAATACTGGGGCGCCGCGCATGGAGGGGGTTGAAGCAGGGGTGGGAGCAGGCTGAGCCGCGTGTTAGGTGGGTGGTGGGGGGCATGCAGAGAGAGAGGCGGGCGGTAAGGGGCTAGGGGAAGGGCCAGTCTGTGCCACTCGCCCTGTCCCTTCAGGACCGCAGCCTGGGATGGGAGGGAGACAGGAGAGAAGGTCCTGCCTGGCCGGAGGTGGGGTGGGGGCTGGGAGAGGCTAGCAGGTGGGTGCGAAGACCCTGACCCTCCCCTGCCCTCCAGTGATGGTGTCGCTGGGGGACGGGGCCTCGATCACTGGAGGAGGACTGAGCACCCGCTACCGGGCCACGCAGCTGCACTTGCACTGGTCCAAGGCGATGGATCGGGGCTCAGAGCACACCTTCAACGGGGAGCACTTTGCCATGGAGGTGAGGGACCACTTCCCAGGGGTGCATGCCTTGGCTGGGCCCTGGGTATGCTTGCTTCAGGCAAGGAAGGCAGTCCACGCTCTGACGGGCTCTCTCCATCCTGCTCACCCCTGACCAGATGCACATAGTACATGAGAGAGAGACGGGGCTGTCCAGGAACGCGAGCCAGAACCAGTTCGCCGGAGATGAGATCGCAGTGCTAGCCTTCATGGTAGAGGTGGGCAGCCATCGGAGGGTCGGAGGGGCTGCTTCTTAGGATTCAGGCGCCCGGGATCCCAGCAAGGCAGGAGGGGGCTGGGGAGGCTCGGACGTCCCCTCTGTTACTCAGTGACTTGGGTACCCCCACGTGGGGAGCCCAGAGCCTCTCAGGGTCTCCGTCCTCAAAACTGCCTGCCCGCCCCACCACCACTCCAGACTGGGTCATCCCCCAACACCCCGGCTGCCCCACAAGCCTCTCTTAAGCCCCCTTCCCTCCCATTCCAGGACGGATCCAAGAATGTGAACTTCCAGCCCCTGGTGGAGGCGCTGTCTTACATCCCCAAACCCCGTGAGTCAGGATGGCAGGGACTGGGAGATGGTGGTCGCAGGAGCGGGGGTTGGGGTGGAGACTTTGTCCTACGAAGGAAGGTCCAGGGATTTCCCTGGTGGCCCGGTGGCTAAGACTCCATGCTCCCAGTGCAGGCGGCCGGGGTTCGATCCCTGGTCAGAGAACCAGATTCCATGTGCTGCAACTAAAGGCCCCTGGGGCCGCAACTAAGACCCAGCACAGCCAAATAGATAAATACATACATACATACATATATATATATATATATATATATATTAAAGGAAGGTCCACATGGTGGGGGGCCTAGTGAGGTGTGTGAGGGGGTGACCTCTGTCCCTGCAGATATGAACACCACGATGAAAGGCAACATCAGCCTCTTCGACCTGCTCCCCGAGGAGGAGAGACTGCGGCACTACTTCCGCTACCTGGGCTCACTCACCACGCCAACCTGCGACGAGAAGGTGGTCTGGACAGTGTTCCAGGAGCCAATACAGCTCCACAGGGACCAGGTACGCAGGGCCCACCCCAGGATGCAGTCTGGCCTGCCCGGCTCCCTCCCGGCGTCCGGGGTGGGGCAGGGCGGAGCGGGGTGGGGGGTGTGGGGCGGTCTGGGGCCCGGCAAGCCCCCTATTGAAGCTAACGTGTTGGCTTGAGAACCACTCTTTGATAATCCGACTGTAGGAAGAGGAACCATGCACTCTCCAAACGGAGAGTGAGTCCCCTCTGCTTAGCAAGCTAATGGGAGCTGAGCCCCTCCCCACCGCCCCGCACCCTCAGACGCTGAGCGCTTCGCATCCCTCATTCTTTTCCTCTGCTCGGGAACCTGAGAGGGCTCCGAGGGGCCGGTTTACCGCCTGAGCCCACACAGTGAGGGGGCGACCGGCCGGCTTCCTCCCTCCCTGATGAGTCCCTCCCACAGATCTTGGCCTTCTCCCAGAAGCTGTTCTATGACCAAGAGCAGAAAGTGAACATGACGGACAACGTCAGGCCCGTGCAGAGCCTGGGCCAGCGCCAGGTGTTCAGGTCCGGGGCCCCAGGACTGCTGCTGTCCCAGCCGCTGCCCACCCTGCTGGTCCCCACGCTCGCCTGCCTGACGGTGGGCTTCCTCCGGTGACACTTGACCTCTGGTCTCAGCCCTTAAGAAGGCTTGGCTTCTTGTCCCTCAGGCTTCTCAGGTTGGACTTCCATGGTGATTAAAATATGGATCTATTTTTGGAAAAAACTTTCCCAAATCTGTGGGTTTTTTGTTTCACCTTTTTTTTTTTTTTTCTGTGTTGGGTCTTAGTTGTGTCTCTTGGGATCTTTCCCTTTGGGCACAGTGGTTGTGGCAGGTGGGCTTAGCCGCCCCGAGGCAGGTGGGATCTTAGTGCCCCAGCCACAGATCGAATCCATGTCCCCTGCATTAGAAGGCAGATTCTTAACCATTGGATGGCCAGGAAAATCTGCTTTTAGTTCCCACAACTACTGCTGCCTTGTTCTCCTCAACCCACCCCAGGGTGCCAGGATAGGGGCGTTGGCCCGGAGACTTCTGAGCAGGGACCACTAGGCACCCCTCCCACTCTTGTGAATTCCCTGTCGATGACACCCCACTTGGAGAAATGGAGAAGGGACCTCGGAGTTCCGACACAGTGACAGCTGGAGAAGTTCCAGTCCAGCCCTTTGTTATGTAAGGGAGGAAGCAGAGGTCCAGAAAGGCTTCAGGGGTCAATTAGCTGGTAAAGAATCTGCCTGCAGTGCAGGGACTTGGGTTCAATCCCTGGGTCGGGAAGATCCCCTGGAGAAGGGAATGGCAGCCCACTCCAGTATTCTTGCCTGGAGAATCCTGTGGACAGAGGAGCCTGGCGGGCTGTAGTCCATGGGGATCTCAAAGAATCAGACATTACTGGGCAAGTAAGTGCACACACACACACACACACACACACACACACACACACACACACACACGAGGCCCCGAGAGGCTAGGAGGCTGGTGAAGGCTGCACAGTGAGCCCCCAGCAGAGGCAGCTGAGACCCAGCCTGCCCTTTCCGCCCTGTACTTGGGGCAAAGTGTGTACATACAGCCTACGCAGGGTGGGTGGTGGGGTTCATTGCTTGGCCTCAATATTTCTTTAGGCACTGGGGTTATGGCAGGGAATAAGACAGAAATGCCTGTTGTCTTGGAGCTCACAGTCTTGCTGGAGATACTATAAATAAAAGAGACACACTGTACAGTATATCGGAAGGCAGTGAGAGCTGCGAGACAGCTAAGCCAGGAAGGGAAGGTGGTCGGGGAAGACCTCAGCGGGTAGGGGCGCCCACTGGAAGACTTGAGGGAGGCAAGGTGGGGGCGGGGGGAGCATCTGGAGGCCAGCAAGTGTTCATGCCTGGAGTGGAGGGAGGCGAGGGGAGAGGCCCAGTGTCGGGTGCAGGGGCTGCAGTGGGGAGGGGGGGCAGTTAGGAGCCTGCTGCAGTGTCCAGGAGCTGAGGGGTCACACATGAGCCCCAGGGGCTTTGGCCCTTGAGCTGTCAATAAAGGCATCCCTCCCCCCTTGCAGTCTCTAATGTTTTTTTCTCTTTCTGGAGTCCAAGGAGGGAGTAAGACTAGGAGGTAGCAGGTGTGGAGAGGAGGGTCCAAAAAACAGGGAGAAAGACATAAGGTCTTTTCTGGGAACCCAGAGGCAGGTCCCAAGCCAGGCTAGGCCCCGGAAGCCAGGAGTTGAGGGGACAGGGCAGAGCTGGAGTTTTCGAAAAGCGCAAATAGATTTTAAGAAGGGGAAGAGGCCAAGAACAGGCTTTACTGTGTGAAGAGGGGGCCCTGGGGCCAGGGCCAGGGCCCAGTTAGTTGGTGCGGGTGAGGCAGGAGGTGGATGGGCCCCCCCGGGGTAGAGTGACTTCGGACTCATTCCCTGTGGACAGAAACTCCAAGACAAGAAGAGTAGGACAATTAAGGCAGGAAGCTGGGTCTGCCCAAACCACATCTCTCATGCTCGAAGTCAGGAGACCTCCCCAACCACATAACTGCAGAAAGGCTCCTTGGAGATCAAAATATAGTGATGTTAAGGGATACTCTACCCACAGTCCTTTGCGGTAGAATCCATCTGGGCTAAGATGCTTGTGTACACATGGGAGGACCCTGAGCTATATCAAAGATGGACTGTGAACCAGGTCAGTCAAAAGGATTGGCCAAAGGAAACCCGGAAGAAATGCCCCTTGTGAGTGATTTAAATTGTCATAAGGGCGCGATTCAGGGACTTTCCCTCTGAGGCTGTCTGTGTGTCTATCCACACGTACTGTACTCTTTTGCCTCCTAATAAATACTTTATTGGCTTCCCTACTTTCTCTCTTTGTGGGAATTCTTTTCTGTGAAGTTGAAGGCCCAGGGCCCTTCACTGACCACTTGACTAGTGGCTAGGATCTGGAGCTTTTGCTGTCACCACCCGGTCTCAACCTCCGGCTGGGAACCCAAGCCCTGCTTCAAACCACCACTGCAGGGCAAGGTCACCTGAGATCATGGGAACAGCCTCGGTAACAGGCTGGGGGTGATGCCTATGGGAGACATGGGGCTTAGCCGGCACACGGGATTCCAGCACCCGATGCTCAAAGCCCTGGCTTGCTGCTGGCCTCTGGATTGGAGCTGGTTGGAGGTGACCTCTAAGCCTTCTTGGGCTCCGAAACCCTCAGAGGCCCTGACCACCCCCAGCTAGGCCTGGGGGACGGGGGAGAAGGGCTACGCTCCCTCCCCAGCAGCCTTCCTCTCCCTTTTCTCCTTCGTAGCCAAGAATAAGCACCCTCTCCCTTCACTGGTGACCACATAGCCAGCCGTGGGGTGGTGGTGGAGGGGTTGGTATTGCCGTCACTATGGCAACAGCAGGCAGCTTGTGTCAGCAGGGGGTGTATGGACTGAAACCTGTTCTCTTTGGTTCCCACACAGCCTGGGGGGAATCTGAGATCTCAGATGTGCCCTCCTCCTCACCCCTCCCAGGCTCAGCGCTCTCTTTCTTGGAAGTCTGAGCTGCCCCTCCCCCACTGCACCCCCACCCCACCCCCACCCCTGCCCTCCAGGCCATATTTGGTGACTAATAATGCAGCAGCAGAACCACGAAGTCCCAGCTCTCTGCCAGAGACGAGGGGAGCCTGGGCCTCTCCACCCCCCCCCCCCCCCCGCCAGGTGAAGGTGCACGACCTGCTCCCCACCCCCCCGCCGCTGCCCCTCTGACCCCACAGTAATAAACCTGACCAGCGGGGCCCGGAACAGGCACCGCTTGTCCAGGGCCTGTGCCTGGCGGCCAGAGCAGGTGCTGTCCGTGCTCCACTCACAGCAAGGTCACCATGGGCCGGTCACTCGGGCAGTGGGGAGCCCCGCCCCCGGGGACTGGCCCCGCATCCCAGAGGCTGGGGGAGAGGGGCTGGTGTCTTCCTGAGAGCGTCCCCCACATCTGCAGACCCCGCCTCAGGAGAGTGTGTTTGAAGCTCCTTGTGCCCTTGGACTGCAGCATGCCAGCCTTCCCTGTCCTTCACTATCTCCCAGAATTTGCTCAAACTCTTATTCATCGAGTCGGTGATGCCATCCAACCATCTCATCCTGTGTCACCCCTTCTCCTGCCTTCAATCTTTCCCAGCATCAGGGTCTTTTCCAGTGAATCGGCTCTTTGCATCAGGTGGCCAAAGTATTGGAGCTTTGGCTTCGGCATCAGTCCTTCCGGTCTGGCCTGGCTCCTGACACAGCTCCCCCAGAGACGAGGGGGCGCTTTGAGGAGCCCCGAGCTCTACTGTCATTCACTTCCGAGTCTTTGCGTTGGGCATAACAATGTACACACACACACAGCACTGCAGCTGGCCAGGCCTGGGCAAGGCTCCATGACTGAGGGTTGGGCCGCCACCTGGCTTCTAGTTCCCCGGCTCCCAGCACGTTCGCTGAGTGCCTGCTGGGGCCACCCTGGGCTCCAGGACAATCCTCTGAGGCTGTCTTCCTGCGGCCGCACGTGGGCTGATGGTGCTGAGGCACACGGCGGTTTAGGGCACCTGTCAGAGGCCGCGGTCCCTCTCTGCATCCTCAGCTCTGCGGCCAGCCTTACCCCCGACCGTCATCCAACCTCTGGGCCTGGCCAGGGTGGGGTCCCCCCCAGTCTCCACGTGCCGCTCGGTGTCCCTGACGGGCTGTCTCTCGGGCCCCCTGTTTAGATTTGGCATCTGGGAGGGCGCCAGGGGCTAAAAATACTCCCCATGTATTTAGATGGTTCTTAGAAAATAAACTTCCCCATCTGGGCTCTCCGTTTGCACACTTGCTGGCCCTGCTTCCTGCGGCTCTGTTGGGAGGGGGTACAGGGAAGTGAGGGGAGAAAGGGAGGGCCCAGGGGTCTATAGGGTTTACAGGGGCCCCAAATCAAGGGTGGTGGAGGTGGAAATACATGTAGGCAAAGCTGCCCTTTCAAAGAACTCCAGGGCCCGCCTGCCCGGAGACCACAATGCAGACCACATCATGGTGGGCCCCCGAGGCCCGTGCTGCCCTGTGAGTGAGGGGTGGGAAGAAGCCAGAAAGCTGGCAACCTCGCAGGAATGGAGCTGAGTGGTTTCCCTGCTGGGGCCTCAGTTTATCGCCCTGCAAAGTGGGCTGAGCGTGGCCCTTCGCTCTAAGTGGGGTGGGCCTAGCTGTTCTGAGGCTCCTGCTGGCGACCTTGGGAGGGAGGCCAGGCCTGCAACTCGGGTGGGGCACTCCTGCACCTCATGTTACACGAGTTCTAGCGGCTCTGTTTGTTTATCTGAATTGGGACAAAGGCATTATCTCCTCTGGGGACCAAGGCCATGTTCCTGGCCCGCCTGCGCCCAGGGAGGGGCTTCCTTTGGAGGGAGCCGCGGGACAGACAAGTCACAAGCCAGTTCCTTCCTCAGAGCCCTCGTCCCAGCTGAGACTGGACTCCTACTCCACGTGTCCGTCCTGCAGAGCCTGGAGGGCGGGGTGAGGTGCGGGGCCAGAGAACAGACTGGGTACGTTCAGGAGCAAGATTTTTCTTCCAACAAATGCAATTATTTCCTCTGTGCCAGGGACAGATGATTCAGGGAGTAAAAGCCCCATCTGAGCCTTTCCCCCAAGACTCCTGGGCCGAGGGCCTACCAACCACAGGTACAGCCCCTAGAGCAGGCACCCCAGAGTCACACAGACCTGGGTTTGGTCCTTCTCCTGCTGACTAGCTCTATGACGTGACTCTGGTTGTTTAAGTCACCATCTGAGCCTGTTTGCTCATCTGTGAAATGATGAGCAAGGACGGTATTTACCCCTTTGTTGTTGTTTTACTTGTTAAGGTGATACGACTCTGGTTGTTTAAGTCACCATCTGAGCCTGTTTGCTCATCTGTGAAATGATGAGCAAGGATGGTATTTACCCCTTTGTTGTTGTTTTACTTGTTAAGGTGATACATCGTGTCTGAATCTGTGATCCCATGGACTGCAGCCCGCCAGGCTCCTCTGTCCATGGGATTTTCCAGGCAAGAATAGTGGAGCAGGTTGTCATGCCCTCCAGGGGATCTTCCTGAGCCAGGGACAGAACCCTTGTCTCTTACATTGGTAGGTGAATTCTTTACCACTGAGCTACCAGAGAAGCTCATTTACCCCTTAGGGTTGCTAGAAAGATGAAACATGATACCCTGCCAAGAGGCTGTATTAAATAATTTGTAGTTATTATCACGTGTGTGTTTTTTCCTTCTTTATTTACTTGCAGGATGCAAAGTCTTAGTTGTGGCTTGTGGCATCTATTCCCTGACCAGGGGTTCGACTCAGACCCCCTGCATTAGGAGAGTGGGGTCCCAGCCACTGGACCACCAGGAAGTCCCTATTATGTTTTGTTTTGTTTTTTAAATTATTAGAGCGAGCGAGCACTGAAGGATGGGTAAGGCCTACAGATGGGGAAAAAACTGGCTGCTTCCAGGGATGGAGGTAGGGAATGGCGGACAGAGGTTGGAATTCCAAGAAGCAATGGTTCGCCACTGGCGTCAGCAGCTGGTGTGTGGTGGGGGACCATTGCCACTGCTACCTAAGTGAGGATCTTCCCCACCTCACACCACATGCTGCGCGCGCACAGACACACAGACACACACACACGCACACACGGTGTCTGCCTCTCTGCTCAGACACTCAGGAGCATCCCCTGGCCCTCCACCCCATCTCACTCATCCACAGATCAGTTCAAGGAGTCAGACCTCCCAGCCCACTTTGCCCAGCATTGCCAGGGTCACTAGGGTACTCACTCCATCATCAGGAGGAGCGGGGGGACCAGTGGAGGCCCAGGCTGCCCTGCAGCTCTCCTTCCTGTCCTTGCTTTGTCAGGTGAGGTCAGAGGGCAGTCTGCTTCCCTGCTGAGGGTCTGAGAGGGCCTGGACACTGGCTTCCCATTTCACCTACCTCCAGTCCTTCCCTGAGGAGCTATGAACTTACCCACACACCCTCTGACATCTACCCTTCAGTTCAGGCTCTGTCCCTGCTGGTCTGCCAGGGGGCCTCTCCTACCTGGATTTGCTGCAGGCCTCCCCCAGTACAAGGTCTGCACCTGCCTAGGGTTGCTGGACAGATGTGAATTTCAGATAAACAACAAAGACATTTTAGCTTCCCCCCCCCAAGTTACGTTGGGCTTCCCGGGGGACTCAGCTGGTAAAGAATCCGCCTATAGTACAGGAGACCAGGGTTCAACCCCCGGGTTGGGAAGATCTCCTGGAGAAGAAAGAAACTACCCACTCCAGTATTCTGATCTGGGGAATTCTATGGGCTGTAGTCCATGGAGTCACAGAGTTGGACATGACAGAGTGACTTTCACGTCATTTCACCCTTACATTATCGCTGCCGTTTATGTGTGTTTACGTTGCTCTGGGTGTCACATATTTGGATTTACTAGGTCTGATGGCCCTTTCCTCATCCCACCTGGGAAACTGAGGCCAAGGGAAAAGGGTGGACAAAAGAGGGACAAGACAGAAACAAAAAAAATGAGAGAGGGACAAAGAGGCTGAGACCAGCCCCCTTCCTTCTCCTGGTGGGCTTCCCTCTGCCTCCAGGGGCCCACAGCCCTGGTACCTGTGAGCAGACTGCTCAATGGGCTTCCCCTCCCTGAAGACAAGACTGTGTTCCATCTGGCTCTAGAGGGGAGGGCAGCTGGCTCGGCCCTGGAGGGCGTCGGAGCAGGCCCTTCTGCCAGTGGATTTCCTCCCCATAGGGAGAGGCTGGTGCCAGGGAAATCTCTTTATCTCCCTGGTCTCCGCCGGAGCCCCCACCAGAGCGCTTGCCAGGACTCCCTTCCTGCAGCCAGGCTCCCGCCCATCATTCCAGCCACCTCTGGCGGAAGGGAGCCCTCAGGCCGCGCCGGGCTGCCGGCTCGGGTGGGGTTCAGCACGACCTGATGCCAGGGTTTTATTTACAAACCGAGGAAAGGCTTAAGAAACGAGGGACCCGTCGGGGCTGAAACGCCCAGCCACACCGCAGCCTGGGGTGCAGGCAGAGAAGGATCCAGACACCCTTAGTCCCATGCATTCACGTTAGAGGCTCTTGCTTGGCGTCCTTTCACCTGGTAATCTCCCCATCTGTTTAACTATCTGTTGTTATCCCGGTCTGCAAGCCTGCTCTGTTATGCAAGGCCCTTTGAAAGGTACTTTACACCTATTATCTCATTTCATCCTGACAGCAACCTTTAGAACTTCAACTCCCACTAGAACTGCTTCAGGACACCGGGAGATTTTCATCTGTTTTGTTTCCTGCTCACGGGACACTGTGATGCGCGGTGGCTCGGGGCGGAGGCCCCTTCTAGGAGCTGGGGCTGCGTGTCCCAGCTCTGGGTGCTGTCAGAGTTCGGACATCTTCAGCCTTTGGCCTCTCCAGGGAAGAGAGGCCTCTTTGCTCAAGGTCACATTCCTCTCTGCAGATCCCAAGCCATTGACTAGTCAATGGTTGCGGGGGGGGGGGGGCGGATAAAGGGCAGGCCCCATTTAGGGTGACCCACAAGGAACTTTCCGTGGTGGCCCGTCAAGGTCAGCATTGCAACTGCACGACCACTTCTCTCTTTGGATCCCTGGCTCTGTCTCCTCCCTCCCCCAGGTGCTGGTCCTCAAGGTGAACCTTAGTAAACATCCTGCACACCTGCACACGCAAGGCATGGGCTTCCTGGGGCCATCAAACGTCCAAATAGTACAGAGCACACAGCAGGCTCTCAATCAGTATTTGCTGGGAAGGACCCTGGGGCAGGGATTGCTGCTCCCAACTGTGCACAAATAACAACAATATAATCAGAGCATATAACGTTTACACAGACAGAAGGATTTGATGTACTATCTCAATCCTTAGCTTCTGAGATGGGTATGTTCTCCACTTTCAGATAAAGAGGTGAAAGACAAGGACCCAGGACTGGCTAGTAGGATTTGGACCCAGACAATCTGATCCTCAGGCACCCCCTCTTACCATCACTTTTCCGAAGGAAACCAAGGCTCGGCGAAGTAGAGAAGCTCACCCCTTTCCAGCCAGTGAGTGGCCGCCCCATCTGTTGGGTTGGCCCAGAAGTCCATTCACAGGTTTCCAAAAGATATCACATAAACCCTACAGTCCTTGCTTGAACTCAGTGAGTGCTTTTGGGGCATCCTCACTAGAGGGAAGCTTGAGTGTAGAAACCACCAGTCCGGCCAGAGACTTGGGGACACATGCTGTTCCCTAGATCTAGAAGGCTCTTCCTGTCCTTCCCGTTTGTGGCTTTCATCTCATGAGGTTCACAAGGTAGCCAAAAGCCAGCTTAAAAGTGATTCCTTTGTGAAGCCTTCCTAGTCTCTGCTGCCCACCTTCTCCAGCAACATGCCCTACGGGAAGACGACGGGAGGATCCTGTCTGAGCCATTGGAGGATGGTGGTGCCAGGCCAGGGTTGGCCATTCAGGGTGGGACTGGCAGCAAATGTTGGCAGGGTGAGCGAATAAAGGGAAAAATGATAGCCCAGCACAGAATTACCAGGCACCATTCCAGGGCTGGGACTAAATATTTACTTTGCCCATTGGGCAATCCTGAGAGATAAGCCTGGTCTTCCGAGCTCTATTTATGCAGACTTTCTTTCAGTGACTGACACAATCAGCCTGTTTTTGTTATAGTTTGAGCAGCTGTTTTCATATGTGGGCCCTGGGCATAGAGGTGCTTGATCCCTGGCTTCTGCTGTTCCCTAGCATCGCGGGTTCTCCCCAGTGAAACCAGTTCCCAATTTGTGGACCCTCAGATGCTCTGCCTCTCTGTCCTGCAGGCCTGGCCAGACTTCACGAGGCTGAAGATCAAATTGGGGTTTCAGTCTAGTTTAAGCTCTGACTTCACACGAAGGCACGGGTTGAGTCACATTGGGGCTGGTTGGAGGGTGGTGGGAGAGTCCTGGTCTATCACCCGAACGGTTTCCTGGGAGGAACCTCTCTTAGGGGAGAGGCGTTGGGTGTGACAAGTGTGACAAGTGGTATGACTTGCTGGGTCCAAATGAAGCCTCTGAGTTGTAGGATTCAGAAGGATTCAGAGTTCAGCGTGGCATCTATCAGTAAGCCTCTGAGATTCACATTGGGGTCACAAGGGGAACGGAAGTGGCCTAGAAAAACCGGAAGAGCCCTTTGACCCTGGAGGGAAATAACAGTCAGCCAAGATGGCGGTGGTCGGGCTCTCAGCCCACGTTCTCACATTCTCCTCCCATGTTCTGTAAACTGTGACTTTGCTGAGATCCTTTGTAGCCCTGTGCAGGGGCACCTTGCCTACATAAGCACCACCCGAAAAGCCCTTGGCACACAGGGCTGGGTCAGCTGGGTCAGCCCCGGGAGAATACAGCGTGTCGGCCTTGCTGTTGTGAATGAAGAATGTCTAAGTTCCTAAAGCTCCTTGTGTTTTTAGTGAGACACACCGAAACACGAACGTGGGGGAAAACAGTTCTGCTCTGGGAAGAATCTAGTGAAATAGAAGGGACCAATGGGGGCCTACTATTCTGCCTCCCCCGTCGGTGAGGGGAGGCCTGGGAGAGGCTGTCGTGGTGTTGGATGAGCAGTGCCTGAAAAATCAGGAGGTCCTGCTCGGTGGGTACCACGTGGCCGCTGAAAGGACTAGTTTTGTTTTGCTTTGTTTTGAAATACCTACTTTTTATTTGTTTATTTGGCAGGGCAGGGTCTTAGTTGTGGCTATGGCATCTAGTTCCCTAACCAGGGAACAAACCCAGGGCCCCACCATTGAGAGCTCAGAGTCTTAGCCACTGGACAACCAGGGGAGTCCCTGTTTTGTTTTCAATATTTATTCATTTGGCTGCACTGGGTCTTAGCTGCAGCACGTGGGATCTTTTTAGTTGTGTCATGCAGAATCTTTAGTTGCAGCATGTGGGATCTAGTTCCCTGACCAGGGACCAAACCTGGGCCCCTTGCATTGGGAACGAGGAGTCTTAGCCACTGGAATGCCAGGGAAGTCACTAAAAGGACTTTTCGAGTCACATCTAGATACCCTCAGAAGGCTGCCATCATTGTGTAGACAGAGAGTGGGAAAGAGCGGTGAGGGTAAGATCCAGGACTTCCCTGGTGGTGCAGTGAGTAAGAATCCGCCTGCCAATGCAGGGCACATGGGTTCAATCCTTGGTCTGGGATGATGCCACGTGCCCTGGAGCAACTAAGCCTGTGCACTAGGGTCCAGGAGCCACAACTACTGAGCCCTTCCTTGTGCTGCAACTACTGAAACCCATGTGCCTAGAGCCTGTGCTCTGCAAGAGAAGCCACTGTGATGAGAAGCCCACACACCACTGAAGAGTAGCCCCTACTCACCGCAACTAGAAAAAGTCCATGATTATCAATGAAGACTCAGTGAGACCAAAAACATAAAGTTTAAGAGAAAAGTAAGATCCAATGGAACCTGCGTATTCAGAGTATGAACTTCATTGAGCCCAAGGCTGCTTTGGCCAGGCCAGCCACAGCCAGCCCAGAAGCCAGGTCACAGAGGCTGCCATGTGAAATCTGATGACAGTTCAGGTTCCGGGGAACGGGAGCAGGTGGCTCTGTGGTTTAAATGAGGAAATGGTATCTTCTACAAACTAACCTCAGCAAAGAGGATTAGATGAAACATTTCATCCAAGCCTTTTCCAGGCACTGTGACGACGCGGCCACTTCCAGAATGTTCCCTGGGCAGCACAGCAGACCCCAGGCTTTAAGTTCTTTCATAATCAGCTAGGGCATTGAGATTTCCCTCCAAATTTACACCGATTATGTCCCCAGGGTCCAAATTAGCCATGCTTTCTCTTTCCACTTTTTCTCTCTCTCGATGTATATGATCATGTTTTGTGTGTGTGTGTGTGTGTGTGTATATATATATATATATATTTTAAACTTATTTGGCTGTGCTGGGTATTAGCTGTGGCATGTGGGATCTAGTTCCCTGACCAGGGATCAAACCCAGGCTCCCTGAATTGGGAGCATGGAGTTTTAGCCACTGGACCTAACTATATTTAGCCTCATATATATGAGTTCTGGATTGAGGCTTGATGTTTCTTCATCATCATAGTGGAGAGATGAGAAAACCAAAGTTGGGCCCATAAACCCTGGAGAGAAAGACAATGGGCTGCGACACTGGGACTCAGCACAGTCAGAACCGAATGGAAGGCAGCTGCAGAGTCTGCCTGCTGTGTGACTGGCCTGCGGTGGTGGCCGGATGGACATGTGGTGTTCAGTTTAGAAGCCCAGGCTTGTGGGTGCAAATACCTGGGTGTAAACAGTCAGGCTTGATTGTTTTCCCTCTCTTCCCAGGAAAGGCCAGGAAGGAAAAGGCCTCAGCTGAAGGGAGGAGGAAGCATTGTCCTCGGTAGGTTGGCCTCTCAGGTAGCCCGTCTGGCAGGGGGCCCGTGGGGAACATGGGATTCTCATGGCTTCCGTGGCTGGCGGCTGCCTTCCTGAAACTAGATCATTCAATCCTGGTCTTTCCCATCCTGCCTCTGACACCATCATATCCCTGCTAAATCCCTGATAAGATCCTATCAGACACTCCGAAGTCCAGTTTGGAGCTCGTGGCCTTGACCCGCCCCAGAGTCCATCCTTTCCCCCTCTCTGGTCCCACCTCCCCTTCTACACCCCTTCCTCCATCTGTCCGGCTCCTAAAGTCCCTGGGCCACCAGAGGCGATGAGAACAAAGCTAGGACGTCGGTCTCTCTCAAGAGTCACTCGTGGCTGTTTGTTCCTGAGAGTTTTCCATCTTCCAGAAAGAGGGGTTGCTTACAGGATACCTACTTCCTCTCCTTACCTCCTTATAGAACAATAATACTTGGCATTTGCATAAGTGTTATCAGTTTCTCATTCAGTGATTGTCATGATACTGTAATCTCACTGATAGTGGTTCCTCATTTATAGAAAGAGATGATAGTGCATCCCTAACAGAGCTGTGGTGAGCCATAAATAATGAATGAAACAGGCATAGCTTGGGGTCTGGCAAACAGTACATGTCCATTCCGTGGCTTAGTGCTTTCTTCAACTTCTCTCCTGATTCCAAGCAGAAGACTATCTTTTATGCCACAGAAAAGGTACTTAATAGGGCTTCCCAGGTGGCACAGTGGTAAAGAATCTGCCTGTCAATTCAGGAGACGCAAGAGACTCAGATTCAATCCCTGGGTCAGGAACATTGCCTGGAGTAGGAAATGGCAACCCACTCCAATATTCTTGCCTGGAGAATCCCATGAACAGAGGAGCCCAGTGGGCTACAGTCCATGGGGTCGCAGAGAGTTGGACATGACTGAATGACTGAGCATGCACATACGCAGGAACTCAATAAACATTTGATGGATGAGTGATAAACTGTCCTCGCCCTTTCCCATCTCTCCCAAAGTGAGAGGATGTTTATTTGCAGCTCCAAGCCACTGGGAGCTCTGCAAACAGGGAGCGGCAGCTGGGACGTTCTCCAGGTGGCACAAGAGGCCAAGGCCCTGGGGCTGGCTCCCGACAGGTGCCCTGCCCCAGCCTCCTCCAGTGGTCTCTCAGGGGAGGGAAGCTGACTGGCCTTCACCCTGGTTGGCCGGCTTTCCCTCCCTGCCCAGATGTACCAAGAGAAGCAAAATGGGTTTGGAAAGACCCACTCTGCTGGCAAGGTCATTTCCAGCAGACAAATAAGAATGCTCTCCTGTTGAGATCGAGCAGGACCCTATGGGGTCCTCGTGGGTGCAAAAGCCCTCCCATGTCCCCTGTTTTTCCTTTTTCTTTTGGTTGTGCCGTGTGGCTTGTGGCACCTTAGTTCCCCAACCAGGGATTGAACCCAGGCCCTCAGTGAAAGCTCAGAGTCCTAACCACTGGACTGCTAGAGAATTCTCCATGCCCCTAGCCCCCACCTCCCCCTCATTTCTTGTTTGTATTGGCTTGGCCAAAAAGTTGATATAACAGAAAATCCCAAACGAAATTTTGGCCAACGCAATGGAAAAAGGCTGTGGTCTCAAGCCTTCCCTGAGTTCTGAAGAGCACATTCAAGCAGTTACTAATTAGGGAAGTGAGGGAACACAGAAGCAAAGGAAAAGCAATCAGGAAATAATAGTTCAGCTATAAAACAGAGTCCTAATCACACATGGGATTCTCAGGTGGCTCAGTGGTAAAGAATCCGCCTGCCGATGCAGGAGACTCAGGTTAGATCCCCGGGTCAGGAAGATTCCCTGGTGCAGGAGATGGCAACCCACTCCAGGATTCTTGCTGGAGAAGCCCCATGGCAGAGGAGCCTGGCAGGCTGCAGTCCAGGGGTTGTTGCAGAGTTGGACACAACTGAGCACGTGCACGGAGTCACATGAAAATCTGACTCATACCTTGGAGTTGTTCTGCAGAAACTAAGACCTACATCTGGTGGAGGAAGGTGACATGCTGACCCCAAGCACGAGGACCCCAGGCTGGCTGGAACCAAGTGGTTGGTGTTTTCTTGTGAAACTTCACCATGAAACTCCCTCCTTCACTCACCCTGAAACCCCCTCCTTTTTATCCCTAAAAACCTTAGGCCCAGGCCAGCCAGTAAAGTGGATCTGAGACAAACCTACCCTCCCATCTTCTCAGTTGCCACCCTATCAATAAAACTTGCTCTGCTCCAGAAGGAAATCAGTCCTGAATATTCACTGGAAGGACTGATGCTGAAGCTGAAACTCAAACTCCAATGCTTTGGCCACCTGATGCGACGAGCTGACTCATTGGAAAAGACCCTGATGCTGGGAAGGACTTGGGGCAAGAGAAGGGGACAACAGAGGATGAGATGGCTGGATGGCATCACTGACTCAATGGACATGAGTTTAAGCAAACTCTGGGAGTTGGTGATGGACAGGGAGGCCTGGTGTGCTGCAGTCCATGGGGTGACAAAGAGTCAGACACGACTGAGTGACTGAACTCTCTCTCTGCTCCAAACTCCAATGTTTGGTTTGTTTGGCCTCAGGGCCACACTCCAGAACTTGGGTTTGATAGCACTGTATGGGGACCATTCTCTGGGGATCAGCACTGCATCATAATTGGTTTTCTTTCTTTCTTTCCTTTTTCTGGCTTTGCAGCTTGGCTTGCATAGTTCCCCAACCAGGGATTGAACCCAGGGCCGCAGCAGTGAAAACACGAGTCTGAGTCTCTGGCCCGCCAGGGAATTCCCCGTGACGGACTTCCTGAATGCTTTAGTATCCAAGGCGCCGTGTGGAACATCTGATCCAGAGCTCTCAAAAGCTGCTCAACTGTACCCTATCCTCGACTGTCACCTCCACCTGAGCACCTCCAACCTCACCTGCTTTAGCGATGAGGGTCTGCAGGTAAAATGCAGTAGGTGGAAAGGGTTCTGCCCCAGTGTTGTGTCAAAATAAAAGCTGAAGAACTACTGACCTTAGGCAAACCATTCATGATTCACAAAGAAACTGAGGCCAGAGGAGTTGAGGGATGAGCCCCAGAGGCACACAGTCCTGCAGGAAGCAGAGCAACGTTGATTTTTGTGGTGTCAGCGAAGATGATGGCCCTGGACTAGGAGCCAGAGCTGCCCTGCTGACAACAGGCAGCTCCTGATCCATCCTGGGGATGCTCCCCGCGAGGTTCAACATGAAGGCCTCCTCTCTATAACCCCAGTGAGGGCTGGGGCTTAGGCATCAGGGCAGAGGGTCCTTCTATGAAGAACTGCAGATGCCTGCCCCCAAAGGTTTTAGGTGCCGCCACCAGCCCCCTCTCTCTCTGGATCCTCTTCTCTTCTGTTCTCCCAGCCACACTGAGCAGGCTCTTTTTTCTGGCATGCATTCCTTCTCCCTTTCCATGGTTCTCCTAAATTTCCCTCCATCTCCTGCCTGGTTCCTTTTTTTTTTTTTCCTGTGAACTTCTTGAAGCACTTGAAGCCTGGTTTCCATCTGCATTTCTCTTGGGCTTGAGGTAAAGTCCAGGGTTCAGCATCAAGAGAAATTTCAGCAGAAGTCAATTGTGTATTTGAAAGAGAGAAAGTTGTTACAACAAGTACAAATTTGTTTAAACGGTCTCAGATTGGTGTGTATGTAATGAAAACCATGTTTTGCAACCACACCAGCATATTCGGCAGTGTGAAACACATCCATGAGAACTGGTCTGACCTTCCAAGGCCTTTACAACATGGTTTCTCCTGCTGGTTATCATCTACTATGCCTCCCACACACCTTCAGTCAGTTCAGTTCAGTCGCTCAGTCATGTCCCACTCTTTGTGACCCCACAGACTGCAGCTCTCGAGGCCTCCCTGTCCATCACCAACTCCTAGAGCTTACTCAAACTCATGTCCATTGAGTCGGTGATGCCATCCAACCATCTCATCCTCTGTTGATTCCTTCTTCTCCTGCCTTCAATCTTTCCCAGCATCAGGATATTTTCCAGAATCAGTTCTTTGCATCAGGTGGCCAAAGTATTGGAGTTTTAGCTTCAGCATCAGTCCTTCCAATGAATATTTAGGACTAATCTCCTTTAGGATGGACTGGCTGGATCTCCTTGCAGTCCAAGGGACTCTCAAGAGTCTTCTCCAACACCACAGTTCAAAAGCATCAATTCTTCAGACCTTTGTTGGTAAAGTAATGTCTCTGCTTTTTAATATGCTATCTAAGTTGGTCATTGTATTTCTTCCAAGGAGCAAGCATCTTTTAATTTCATACCTGCAGTCACCATCTGCAGTGATTTAGGAGCCCCCCAAAATAAAGTCTCTCTTTCCATTGTTTCCCCATCTATTTGCCATGAAGTGATGGGACCAGATGCCATGATCTTAGTTTTCTGAATGTCGCGTTTTAAGCCAACTTTTTCACTCACCTCTTTCACTTTCATCCATAGGCTCTTTACTTCTTCTATTACTGCCGTAAGGGTCATGTCATCTGGGTATCTGAGGTTATTGATATTTCTCCTTGCAGTCTTGATTCCAGCTTGTGTTGGATGTCTGGCATTTCGCATGATGTACTCTGCATATGAGTTGAATAAGCAGCGTGACAATATACAGCCTTGATGTACTCGATTTGGAACCAGTCTGTTGTTCCATGTCCATTTCTAATGGTTACTTCTTGACCTGCGTACAGATTTCTCAGGAGGCAGGTGAAGTGGTCTGGTACTCCTATTGCTTTAAGAATTTTCCAGTTTGTTGTGATCCACACAGTCAAAGGTTTTGGCATAGTCAGTAAACCAAAAGTAGATGTTTTTCTGGAACTCTCTTGATTTTTCTATGATCCAGCAGATGTTGGCAATTTGATCTCTGGTTCCTCTGCCTTTTCTAAATGCAGCTTCAACATCTGGAAGTTTACGGTTTATGTACCGTTGAAGCCTGGCTTGGAGAATTTTGAGCATTACTTTGCTAGCATGTGAGATGAGTGCAATTGTGCGGTAGTTTGAGCATTCTTTGGCATTGCCTTTCTTTGGGATTGGAATGAAAATTGACCTTTTCCAGTCCTGTGGCCACTGCTGAGTTTTCCAAATTTGCTGGCATATTGAGTGCAGCACTTTCACAGTATCATCTTTTAGGATTTTAAATAGCTCAACTGGAATTCCATCATCTCCACTAGCTTTGTTTGTAGTGATGCTTCTTAAGGCCCACTTGACTTCACATTCCAGGAAGTCTGGCTCTAGGGGAGTGATCACACCATCGTGATTATCTGGAACATGAAGATCTTTTTAGTATAGTTCTTCTGTGTATTCGTGCCACCTCTTCTTAATATCTTCTGCTTCTGTTAGGTCCATACTGTTTCTGTCCTTTATCGTGCTCATCTTTGCATGAAATGTTCCCTTGGTATCTCTAATTTTCTTGAAGAGATTTCTAGTCTTTCCCATTCTGTTGTTTCCCTCTATTTCTTTGCGTTGATTGCTGAGGAAGGCTTTCTTATAATTGAGGTATAATCAGCTATATCCCAATACAAAATAAAAAGTTGGAAAAAAGAAAAAGAGAAAATCCTGGGTTTCCTTCGTGGCATAGCTCACTCCCCCTTCCTAAATGATTTTCCTTAAGTACTCTGCCAACAGCTACTGTCTACCGTCTTTGGTCAGCACTTCATCCAAGACAATTGTATCTACCAATCCCCCTTACTTGCGTGCTTGTGCATACCATCCTTCCCCAATTAGACTGGAAGTTGAGTCATTCTCTGAAGAGGTGGTTTCCACAAATGACCAGTCTGAAGGACAGTGCCAACTGGCTGCAAATCTCCCCTGAGGATTTACTAAAATGCAAAGAGCACAGATATTACATGACAGCGTGGGTGGAACTCTGGAAACAGCAAGTTTAATAAACTCCTAGTTAATTTTTAAAAATTTGTTATTTATTTTTGGCTGTGCTGGGTCTTTGTTGCTGTGTAGGCTTGTCTCTAGCTTCGGAGAGGAGGGCTACACTCTAGTTGTGGGGCATGGGCTCTCATCGCCAGGGCTTCTCCTGTTGCAGAGCACGGGCTCTATGGCGTGGGGCATTTGGGCTCTAGAGCACAGGCTCAGTAATTGTGGTGCATGGACTTAGTTGCTCTGCCACATGTGGGCTCTTCCTAGACCAGGGATCAAACCCCTGTCTCTTGATTTGGCAGGGGGATTCTTTACCATTGAGCCACCAGGGAAGCCCAACTCCTAGTTGATTTTGATGGTGCTGTGGAATTGACAGGTTGGGAACAGCTGCCCCTAGACAACCGAGCACAGAGCTCTGTACCTAGAATGTACTCCTATGTAGTATGCTTCTTGACTGGTAATGAATTTGATCGTAGTATTAGTTATGGTATACCTGTGTTCTGCTGCTTTAAGTGGGGAACGAATACTGTGATTTTGGTACCCAGCAGGTGTCAGGGCCTGTGCCTATTAACATTCATTATTTATTTCTTCTAATAACATTTTGAAGTGGTACTCTCATTGGGCATGAGAAATCTGAGGGTATGAAGGACTTGTTTTAGGACTTATTGTTATAGGACATGGAACTCTGTTTAAGGTTATGTGGCAGCCTGGATGAGAGGAGAGTTTGGGGGAGAATTAGTTTAGTTCAGTTGCTCAGTCGTGTCTGACTCTTTTCGACCCCATGGACTGCAGCACGCCAGGCTTCCCCGTCCATCACCAACTCCTGAAGTTTGCTCAAACTCATGTCCATTGAGTTGGTGATGCCATCCAACTCTCTCATCCTCTGTCACCCCTTCTCCTCCTGCCTTCAATCTTTCTCAGCATCAGGGTCTCTTCTAATGAGTTGGCTCTTTGCATCAGGTGGTCAAAGTATTGGAGTTTCAGCTTCAGCATCAGTCCTTCCAATGAATATTCAGGGTTGATTTCATTTAGGATGGACTGATTTGATCTTCTTGCAGTCCAAGGGACTCTCAAGAGTCTTCTCCAGCATCACAGTTCAAAGGCATCAATTCTTCAGCGTTCGGCCTTCTTTATGGTCCAAGTTTCACATCCATACATAACTACTGGAAAAACCATAGATTTGACTAGATGGACCTTAGTTGTCAAAGTACTGTCTCTGCTTTTTAATATGCTGTCTAGGTTTGTTATAGCTTTTCTTCCAAGGAGCAACTGTCTTTTAATTTCATGCCTGCAGTCACCATCTGCAGTGATTTTGGAGCCCAAGAATAAAGTCTATCACTGTTTCCATTGTTTCCTTATCTATTTGCCATCAAGTGATGGGACCAGATGCCATGATCTTTGTTTTCTGAATGTTGATTTTAAAGCCAGGTTTTTCACTCTCCTCTTTCACTTTCATCAAGAGGCTCTTTAGTTCCTCTTCACTTTCTGGCATAAGTGTGGTGTCATCTGCATATCTGAGGTTATTGATATTTCTCCCTGCAATCTTGATTCCATCTTGTGCTGGATGTCTGGCATTTCACATGATGTACTCTGCATGTAAGTTAAATAAGTATGGTGACACTATACAGCCTTGACATACTTGCTTCCCAATTTGGAACCAGTCCGCTGGAGAATGGATATATGTATATGTGTGGCTGAGTCCCTCTGCTGTCAACCTGAAACCATCACAACATTGTTAATTGGCTATACTCCAATATAAAATAAAAGTTAAAAAAAAAAGAATAAAAGAGAGAAGACATAAACACACTTGGAATGAAAAAACAAAAATTAAGAACTTGTTTCAGTGCACAGTTGTAATATGGCAAGAGGCAGAATCTGAGCCTGATAATGGACTCCAAACCTTTCTACTTACCAGAGGGCATAAAACCGGTGGCTAGTATCTGGCTTGCAAATAACTTTTACTGAGACAGTACGATGTTTAAAAAGTAACAAAACAAAGCCCTGCCAACATTTCTAAACTGGATGTTCTGTATAAACACCTGGATTTCTGGCTTCTCTTTGGGGTGGAAGAGGTTTGGTACCGCTGGGGCCCGCATTCCTGCATGGCAATGATCAGATGCACCCTTCAGATGGAACGGGCGCCCTCGGACTCATCAGTCCCCACTGTTCCCCATTCTCCATGGCGGGACCGGCTTCTCTGACACTCTGCTCCCAACCTAGCCCCTATGGGCCTCTGAATGTGCAACTACTGTGCTATTTACTACCTTGCTTTCCACTGCTGCGAACTCTAAAGGCAGAGTTTTTGTTTTTTTAAGATTTATTTTTGACTGCCCTGTGTTTTCACTGCTGCTTGAGGGCTTTCTCTAGTTGAGGTGAGCAGGGGCTACTCTCTACTGAGGGGCGCAGGCTGCTCACTGCGGTGCCTTCTCTTGTTGTGGAGTACGGGCTCTAGGCATGAGGGCTTAGTTGCTCCGAAGCATGTGAGATCTTCCCAAACCAGGGATCAGACCCATGACCCCTGCCTTGGCAGGTGGATTCTTAACCACGAGACCACTAGGGAAGCCTGGCAGCCTCTTTTTATTGCACCGCCTTGTATGGGTCTCTCATCACAGTGGTGGGTACATTTCTGACCTCGTGATTTCAATACTACAGAACCTATCTGGTGATACGTCATCGAGGAAAGCTGGGATCTTTGTTCCCTATGCTGCACGTTCTGGCTCTAGCCTAGTAAAATTCTTATTTAACCTTTAAAACAGTTAGGGAAAATATGCCAACTCATCTACTTGCTCCTGTTCAATGGTATAGACAATGAAGTGAGCAATGCCACCAAGTGGAAGAGAGATTCCATGTTGAATTGCCTTAGCCATAGAGGCTGGGAGGCTGATGACCATTCTCAATTCACAGGGCCATTCAGGAACTAGAAGTGCAACATCCCCCCATCTCTATATGCTGTTTCTTTCCAAAGTTGTCTCTTCTCCTTATTTTTTCATTAAAACACACTTTTATGTATTACTGACTTCCTGTGTACCAGGAACAATGTCTGAGATACAAGGATGAAGAGATTCAAGGTGGCCATTTAAAAAGCCAGAGACAGACTGTACTTTAGAAGTGGTGCTTTGGTTTGGATCCTTTTTCTGTTTGTTCGTTCCCTTAAATAAGCTACTACTGCTGTTGATTCAACATGTTTCATTCTATACATTTTTAACGTCTATTCCTGTTTTGAAGAATGTGAGCAGAGAGGTATTAAATTCTTTTGAGTGTCAGTGTAATAAGCGAATACATAAATCTCCTTGTCAAATAAGACTGAATCTCAGCGGGGTAGGATTTCACATTCACTGAACACTTGCTAAGAAACTGCGTCAGGCATTTGTATAGCTCACTTCCTAAAAATGAGCCCAAGAGGCAGGTATTCTCATTTCAAAGGTCAATAAACAGGACTGAATGTGAAGGTCCCATGACCCCAAACTTCAACTCTTCTTAATACTGTCAATGGGCTCCCTGGAGACCTCTCAGAACGACAACCTGGGATATATCCCTGGCTTCTCAAGTGTCCCCTAGAAACTAAGGATCATCTCCAGGCATTGTGGTAAGAAGTGTACCTCTTCTTCACCTTATTCCTTAATCTGCATGAAAACTACTGCAAAAACTCCTTCTTCAATTCTCATTTTCAAATGAGCAACCTACTCTTCTCCTGAACTCTTTCAGTGCCTTCCAAACAATTTCTTAACAGGGATGGATGTGAAGCAAATTTATCTGGTCGCTGCAAGTACCTTGTTCTATATTCAATACACCTTCCATTCTCTCAGAGATGGAACTTCCAACTCTGTAAGTCAGGTAGGTATTCAAGTAGGAGAATTAAAACAGGGTCACAGAGAGGAAGGCTAAAGAATTTTACATTTTTGTGTTTACTTGTATAGAAGAAAAAGAGCACATAGATGCATCCACAGTATTTAATTTGTTTGGATAATAGTTACAGAGAAACAGGTACACTCCATATACAATTACCAATACTTTTTTATACAGTTCATATTTCCATACATCAACACTATTTTATTTACACTCTATTTATGTACATTAACATCTTTCTAAAGTCAGTGCATTGTCAACAAGTTTTATACAGTAATTTACAAGGTGAATGTAGTTAGTTAATTTAATAAATTTTCTGCTAGTCATGAATTAAAAAAATTAATTACAACCAATGTAACAAACACAGATCAAACAACATTAGTAGATTGTGCTACCTGCTTAAATAAAACATCTGTAAGGAAATTATTTAAAATCTTCCACTTTTTCATGGGACTTGTCCAGTTAGGAATGGACAGATTTTATACACTGAAAATCATGAAACTCTAAAGTCTGCATTTTGTCTGAACTTCATTATATTATAGCATTTAGGCCACTCCTTCCTACTTGCAATTATAGTCTTCTTCTGAATAGGCTTTCAACTCAACCATTTACCTTCGTAAATGCTCTGAGAACTGGTTAGTAATCGACTTTATGTATCAAAACACAAACGCTTAATTACATTGGTACCTACTATCTGTGAGGAAGGAAGGATAATGGAATCTGACAGTTAATGAGAATCAACTTCCAGGGTCCAGATGAATAAAAAAAGTGAAATATTTACCTTGAAAATATATTTAGAGACAACACAGAAAAAAAAATGCTGCCTGAAATAAATAACATTTATATTTTTGTTCCAGTCTTGAATTATTGGAGGATAAAATGAAGTGAGCAAAGAAACACAACTTTTGATACCAGTACTATTAAAAAAAAAAAAGAAAATGGAGATGCAAACAAAAAGTTTGCTTCCTAAATCCCCCAACTGTATTAAAAATACTTATATATTATCAATGTTTGGGATGTGTTTTGTTTTTAAATTTAATAAGATAGGGCAAAATATCCCCATCAAGTTAATTTATAGCCCTTACAGCCATCAAATATGAACAAGTTTTGAAAAGTTCATTTGCACATATTCTTTTTTTAAAGTGCAAAACAAAGAAACAAAGAACAACCACTAACTGCAAAACACCATCTAGCTTTGTGGCCCCGTTCCCTCTCAAACGCTGTGCAACAGTGCATGGAAGGATGGGGTCAAGGTCGGCCGCCACTCCCCTTCCACCCTCAGCAGTGGGGGGTACGTTTTTGAGGGCACTTGAAGTACCCTCAAAGCAAGCGGCCTCTATGTGGAAGGCTATTTTATTTTAGCTGGATCTCCCACAATGCTTTTTTTTTTTCCTACAGGGTCTCCCAACCAAGGCCCTGGGGAGAAGGCACGCAGCTCTTAAGAGAGCCTCCCTTTCAGACTGATCACTTATATATGTCTCTACTACAATGACTGGTTGTGTCTCAAACACAAACACAACAACAAAAACAAAAAGCAATGAAGACATAGAAAGAATGGGAAAATGGTTTAAAAAGTAAATTGAAAAATCTGTGTCCATGCTATGAGAATCCTTCACACGTCTTCATGATCTTGCTTTCTCCATCGTGTCAGTCGTTACAATGGAATAAAACTTCAGGAAAAAGGAGGTAGCATATCATGTCGTCCCCAGACAACACTACAATTTTTTGTTTTACTTTGACTCCAAGGAGATTCATAGTATTCTGTTATGATTATTGGTAAACTATACTCACTACAGGGTTGTTCGTATCTGGACAAGCACAATTTAGTTCTTATTTGGTCCCAGGTGGCTGGTGCCAAACCCTTTTGTTTACAGGCTAATGGTGGGCTCTGCCTGAAAGCTCTCTACTAGGGAGCTTATGTGAGACACTTCCAAACAAAATTATTACTACTGGTATGTTAACTGCTATTTTAATTTAGGGTTTTTTTATTTTGTGCTTCAGGGTCACAGGATAAAATAAGTACACATTGAGCTTGCCTTTCAGCGACGCTTTTGCCAAATGTCAGCTACAGGGAGTCATCTCCCTCATCACCAGTCTACCTAGCAGCCAGAGTGGTAGCTTCACTGTAACACACAGTACTTTTTGTAATCAGACTCAAAGTCTTCGTCCATGCTGCTTGTGTCTGCCATCTTTTTGCCATCAATCTTTGGCAGAAATTGTGCATAGTCTATCCCTTGCTGCTCATAGAAAAGAATGTAGGCAGAATCGGTGTCAATTTCATCAGGGTGAAGTTCCTGGGGGAGCAAGAAGAGTCTTTAACAAAAAAGCCAGGCTCAGACGGTAAACAATCTGCCTGCAATGTGGGAAATCTGGGTTAAATCTCTGGTGAGGAAGATCCCTTGGAGGAGGGAATGCAACTCATTCCAGTATTCTTGCCTGGAGAATCCCCGTGGACAGAAGAGCCTGGCAGGCCCCAGTTCATGGGGTCACAAAGAGTCAGACACCACTGAGCGACTAAGCACAGGGCACACATGCTGACTCTAATCCTCACCAGGGAAGGGAGGACCAACCCTCTTTCATGACTAAAATTGATTGCTTCCAATCAGCTTAATATTTTGGCTATCTCATACCTGCCCCTAAAATAAGACCCATTATTTTCAATGTTTGTTTTTGGGAAAATATACAGGCCATAGACAAATCAAAAGAATGATAGAAAACAAAATAACACATCAAATTCTAATAGATCAAAAGACAAGAACTTTTTCTTATTAATCAATACCTTCTATTTTTTCACTCTTTTCATTTTCTGCTCTGCATATCACTTTTTTGGGGTGAAGGGGCATGCTGTGTGGCTTGTGAAATCTTAGTTCTCTGACCAAGGATGGAACCCAGGTCCTTGGCAGTGAAAGTGACGAGTCTCAGCCACTGGACTGCCAGGGAATTCCCTGCGTGTCCCTTATTCCTTTACACTGAAGGCATTATATACGGATTCTAATAGAAACAACTATTTCCTATTCAGGAGAAAGGGCTTCCTTGGTAGCTCAGTGGTAAAGAATCTGCCTGCCAATACAGGAGACACAGGTTTGATCCCTGGTCCAGGACGATTCCTTGGAGAAGAAAACTGCAACCCACTCCAGCATTCTTGCCTGGAGAATCCAATGGACAGAGGAGCCTGTTGTGCTATAGTCTATGGGGTTGCAAAGAGTAGGACATGACTTAGTGACTAAACAATAATTATTCTGGAGAAAACCCATTATTTCAACAAATATCCTCTAGATCTGTTGACATTTCTGTTTTTTTTTTTTTTTTTATTAAAAGGTTGGGGGCATTCACCTTACAGCTGCTGTCATTGTAACAGTACCACTTGCTATTTGGGTTTTTGGCATAAGTGACGTAATGGCCCCCGCCAAGAATTCCTGAATGGCACTGTAAGAGAGAAGAAAGTGGAGGTGTATTAGTAATTGGCAATACTCAGACTAGGGCAAGTACCAGGATCCAATCCAAAGAAAAGTGTTTTCCTTCTTCCAAAAACAAACCAAGAAGGAAAACTGAAAATTTTAAAACTTTGAATCTTACCATTCTATCGTTGTAATTATTTTTGGAAAGCAAAACTCCCTCAGAAGCACACACTTGTGAACGGCTTGAGCCTGTGACTCCACTTAGAAGATTACACGACTATTTCCTTGATTAAACTGTGAGCATCTTGGATTCTACCCAAAAGGCCAAGATATTTACTGCTAACTTAGTCTATCACCACGCTCAACGCCTAGCACATGAGCAGGCTCTGAAAAAATGATGAATGAATGAAGATGAACAAGCCAACCACTGAAAATGTAGATCACTCTAAAAATCATATAAGAAACCACTTACCGAAATTGCATATAGGTTATAGATAGGCTTGACACGAATGTCTTCTCCTTGGTCGTCAGTGCTGTCTTCCTCACTGTGGTTTCCAAGCTGACCGTCGCTGCAGCCATTGCCACACGCCTCATGCTCACACAGGAACCCGTTGGCCAAGGCTACTCCACGGTCCTGCGGGGTGACCAGCTCGGGCTGGCTGCCCCCAAGCGTGTGCGCTCGGCTCAAGGCGTCAGACAGCTCACAAACCTGCCCAGCCCCATTCTCTTTGCTGGTATCCAAGTTCTCCTTACTACTCGACAATTTGTTTTTGCTGCCAATCTGGGGTAGGCGGAGCCTCCCTTTGCTCCTCCCTAAAGTCCGAGGGCTGCTGTCAGGGCTGCTGTTTTTGCTGGAGGGACAGCTGGTTCCACTTTTTCTTGATGTAGACGGTGAACCTGTGAAAGCGAAGAAAAGGTAAATCCAAATGTCACAAGTTAAACCAGCCACCAAAAGCTAACTCTGCAGTCAGCTGTACAAGTGTACACAAAAAGGTAAAGACAGGGGCATCCTGACTGGCTAGGCTTTACTCCTATTACGCGGCCAGTAAGTTACATTCTTGTCTTCCTCAACAGCAACCCCCTCAAGGCAGCAATGTTCTGAAAATGTGAAGTACAAGTAAGTATGGACTTAGAAAAAGAGCAGAAAGATGATTTAGGGCAGATTCAGTTCAAAATAATGTTAGACAAAGGGGTTTGACAAATATGTATTCTTCTTTAGATTAAAAAATATGATGACAAATTATCAAGCACTTACTCCTGCTAAGCATGACATCGGAAACTTTATCTCTACCTCTCACAACAATCCTGCAAAGGAGCAGGTCTCAAACAGCTCCTGACTCCCTTATATACCCTTAAAAAGTGTTGAGGATCTTGAGAACTTTTGTTTTCCTGAGTTCCATTTATCAATATTTACCATATTAGAAGTTAAAACTGAGGAATTTGAGAAACACAAGACACATATATTTCATTGACAGTATCACACATTTGTTGGCTCTGAGTCAACCTGTGAGAGAATGCGAGTGAAAAGGCAAATACTCAGCTTTTGGGGTTTTTTGGCTGCACCATGTGGGCTTGTGGCATCTCTAATTTCCTTACCAGGGACTGAAACTGGGGCTACAGCAGTGAAAGTGCTGAGTCCTAACTACCAGACTGCCAGGGAATTCCCAAATACTTAGTATTTTTATGAAAACAGTTCTGATCTTCAGCAAGGGTCTCAAGCACCCTCTAAAGGTTTCCCCAAATTTTACTTTGAGAAACCCTGATATAAGGAAACAAGGATGACAACTATCACTCATAATCACCAAATGCCAGGCACTATGTAAAGTGCTTTACTCTCCATTTTATTAATAATGTTTATTCATTTGGCTGCACTGGGTCCTGGTTATGGCATGAGGGACCTTCCTTGTAGTGCCCAGGCTCAGCAGTGGAGGTGCCTGGGCTTAGTTGTCCTGCAGCAGGTAGGAGCTTAGTTCCCCCACCAGGCACTGAACCCTGGACTCTTGCTGCAAGGTGGATTCTTAACCCCTAGGCCACTAGGGAAGTCTCTGCAGTGCTTAACTCTTGATGGATCAATTTCTCACTCTATAAACTTAGTATTATCTTCTTTTTATGAATGAGAAAAGAGATTTAGTGAGGCTGTATCTCTTGCTACAAGTCACACAGCTCAAATGTAGATAGAGGTCTGAGTCCAGAAGGATCCTGGTACAACCAAGCTGTTGCTCTAGATTGGAAGATGGAGGGAAAAGTGCAGCCCAGAGGGTCCCAGGAGGGCCCCCCACAGAGTGAGGCTTGGGCTTCCTCACCTTTAGGACTACTGACGATGTTGGCACTCAGTGAGGACGGGCTCTTACTCAGGAGCACAGTGTCTTCCCCAGCGGAGTTCTGAGCATCCGCCTTCTTCACCTCTCCTGCCGGGGTCCTGGGCTCAGAGAGGTCATCCCCCTGGGGTGTGAGTGGTTTACGCTGACAGAGAGCTGGGTCCCTTGGCACCAGAAAAGCACTAGGGTCAAAACTTTCACGAGGAAATTTAACAATTTTCTGTGATTTTATCCATCGACCATTTACAAACTGAAATCGTTTGAGATGAATAATCTGGAGAAGAAGAGAAAACAGCTGCATCAACATGGTCTGAAGATATAAAATAAACACTAAAAAAAAAAAGTCTAAAACATATGTAAATGTTCCAAAAATATGTCTTTTTCCCCTAAAAGAATATATTTTCTTATGTTACCTAGTTAAGAGGCCACTGCCCTGTAGCTATGTGGCTAAAACAGAAATTCCCCTAATTTTATAATCGGTGTATATCCAAACTCTCTCCCAACTGTCTTCAACATCATAGGAGCCTCTTCTTCCATGTCCTCTGAGCTTGTGATTCACACTTTTACCTCTCTCCAATATCATCCATTCACAAATACACGAGGCTAGAATACTATAGACTGAACCATTTGAAGAAAAGTGGAGGTGGTTTTAACAGAGGAAAGTTACTCAGCCTCAAAGAGTAGGCCTCTCCTTTCTTAACATTTCTGTTGGCTGTGATCAGGGGGTTTCACTGTTCTGAAGAGCGTAAGAATCTCTCTTCTCCTTTCTGGCTTCTCTCTTTCTTCTCAAAGGCAATGAATTCCTTCAGGTTTAAATACAGTGTTATTATGCTCTCGATTCCCTTGGACTGCAAGGAGATCCAACCAGTCAATCCTAAAGGAAATCAGTTCTGAATATTCATTGGAAGGACTGATGCTGAAGCTGAAACTCCAATACTCTGGCCCCCTGATGTGAAGAACTGACTCATTGGAAAAGACCCTGATGCTGGAAAAGAGTGAAGGTGGGAGAAGGGGATGACAGACGATGAGATAGTTGGATGGCATCACTGACTCAATGGCCCTGAGTCTGAGTAAGCTCCAGGAGTTGGTGACAGACAGGGAGGCCTGGCGTGCTGCAGTCCACGGGGTCACAAAGAGTCGGATAGGCCTGAGCGACTGAACTGAACTGATTGTGGGCACAGATATTTGGGTGGCTACCTCTACCCTAAATGCTTAACTATTTACTGTTTACATAAAGAGAATCCCTCTCTAAGGGCCACACTGGTGTGAGAATGTAACAAAAGCCCATCAAGCTATCAACAAAACATTTACTCCTCATTATTCTTTGTGTTCAGTTGCTAAGCCATGTCTGACTCTTTGTGGTTCCATGGACTGACTGTAGCCTGCCAGAGTGATTCCTCTATCTGTGGGATTTCCCAGGCAAGAATACTGGAGTGGATCTCCATTTCCTTCTTCAGGGGATGTTCCCAACCCAGGGATTGAATCTGAGTCCCCTGTCTCAAAAACACAGTTTTATCAATGCTGATATTTCATGATATGTGGTATGTTTTATGTGATGGTCATATGAGTATAAATAATAGTCAAAATTGATCAAACTAGATATTTTAAATCTATGAATTTAACTCCATGCTGACTATATACCTCAATCAAAAAAAATAAACCTTACCCCTTCCCACCTACCTGTTCTTAAGCCTGTCCCTATGCTCAGCTTCCCATCTCTGTGCTGTGCTTAGTCGCTCAGCTGTGTCCGACTCTTTGCGACCCCATGGACTGTAGCCTGCCAGGCTCCTCTCTGTCCATGGGGATTCTCCAGGCAAGAATACTGGAGTGGGTTGCCATGCCCTCCTCCAGGGGATCTTCCCAACCCAGGGATCAAACCCAGGTCTCCAGAATTGCAGGAGGATTCTTTACCAGCTGAGCCACCAGGGAAGCTATCCCAGGAGCTAGCCAATCACTGTTAGTAATATCTTGTGCTTCCTTCCCTGGGGAGTTGTTCTTGTCTACATTCAGTCTCACAGAATGGTAGGAAGAAGATATGAACAAAAAAATAGACACAAGGTCTGGTTATCGATATGATTTCCTCCCTTATGGAAAAAAACCTTTCTTAAATGAATAGGAAGAACTGACACTTCCAACTCTTGACAATCCACAGGAGAGTCTCCTAATCCATGAATGGAGAAGGCAGAAGTACATCAAATCAGAAAGAACATATTAGCCCCTGTGTACCTGGTGCTTACACATTTAATTCAGCAGTGCCTGTGCCTGTGTGACCAAGCACAGTGGGATTGGAGGCTCAGGCTCCACTGCTCTTCTACAGTCTGTAAAGCACAAGCCTCAAGCTTCCTCTCTCCCTAGAGCTAGAAGTGCTTGCACCTTCTCCTGAAGTTCACCTTCACTAGGCTGTACCATTGGGGCACTTCTCGCATGTGGCACTCAACTGCAGTTACTGGTCCACATGACTTCTCTTCCCTTGGAGGCTGTACCCTCTTTTGTAAATGGCTGTACCATCTACAAAACTAGTAAATATCTGTAGGACAATTCAGGTCTGTGTACACCAGCAAAAGTGTCTATGTATGTAAATATTTGGCTGAACCGCATGGCTTGTGGGATCTTAGCTCCCTGACCAGGGACTGAACTGCCAATGAAATTGCCAAGTCCAAAACACGGGACTGCCAGGGAATTCCTAACAAAAGCATTTTAAACACAGCTGCAAGAAGGGTTATTTTAAAAAATTCTTATTTGTTCACAGCTTCCTTCCTTCAAGCTAGGCTGCTACTCTCTGAGGTGGGGTTGTAACATACCAAGATCGGGGGAAGCCTCCAGAGATCTAGCTTCTTGGTTGCCAAGCAGTGGGTCTTACACTTGGAGCAGTAGTACATCTCGTTCTCCCCCAGCTCCTCCTCACTGGTGAAAGCTCGGAGACAGCTGTCCAGGTTGATGGGCTCAGCTTGTGCTCGCCGACTCTGTTCCACACTCTCGTGCTCATCTACAACCTGCAGGTGGAGGAAACAAGAGGAACGGGAGAAGGGGTAGGAGGGAGTTTAGAACGGTCACCTGCTATGCATCATCCTCTTGGTGACTCAACTTAGTTACTTTACTTTCAAATATAACCCAAACCAGAGTCTGAGCAAATAGAGCATTTGCACATTTATTCCCAGATATCACGTCAATAACATCTTTGATCAAATTTATACTTAAATGACCATAGCTTTTTGGGAAAAATTTCTGCATGCTACTAAATGACAAAAACAAATCAAACAAGAAATTGCCTGTTTACTTTACAATTTTGAAATCCAAAAACAGCCTATATGCAGGCTGGCTTTCAAGTCAGGGGTGTTGAGGTTAGGACATTTATTTTTTTAACAGGGACAGGGACATTATTAGTATGCTGCAGGCTCTACAGAGGCTAGGAGAAATAATATCACTGGAACACAGAGGCCAGATCTGGATTAAATAGGAAAGGGTACAGACAAACTCACCTTGAGAGGACAATCACCAGGGCGTTAAAACCCAAAGCCACAACTCATTTGCATGTTGATGCCAAGTCGTAACACAGAGTTATCAAAACACCATGTGTATGCTGAGGAGCAACTAAGCCCGTGAGCCACAACTATTGAGCCTGTGCTCAAAAGCCTGGGAGCCAGGACTACTGAAGCCCGCACACCCTAAAGCCTGTGTTCTGTAACAAGAGAAGCCTCTACCATAAGCTTGAGCACAGCAACTAGAGAAAAGCCTGAACAGCAATGAAGACACAGCACAGCCAAAATAAATAAATAAACAAAATTATGAATATAAAAAAACACCATGTGTATCATTACCTGTCTCCTGCCTCTTGGTGCCTTTTTATTTGACATGGTAACAAAAGAACAGCAGACTCAAAAGAGCCTGATTTTGCTAAGACCCTAATACCTACCCAGACCTCTGTGGTCCTATTAACCAACATGCTAGGTTCTGAAGCAAGGAGGCGGTCAACATGAGGAAGGAGTGAAGCAAAAGTAGGTATTTAAGGATGTATACTGGAGGTGGCATGGGAATCGGGAGGAAGGAGACACTGAGGGGCCTAGGATGCAACAGAAAGAATTTTTCCCTCTGCCATTCTTGGCTGCCACTTAGAAAGCAATCAGGAACCACAGCGGGTGAGGCACACATTGCATGACTATGAATGACCGTGAGACCACACACAGGGATCACATCCCAGGGTGGAGCCCGGACAAGCACAACAATGAATGTCTCTTTCTGGCAAAGGTCATACTCAGGTCCCTTCACCCTACTTGTTACTCCTCCCTTCCAGAGGTGAATTGGTTCTCTTTGCCCAAGGCAATTTCCCTCCAGTTTTCCTTCCTGAGCGCTCAGTTTAGAATGGCTTTCAGGTGTGACTTTTTCCCTTCATGAGAAGATGGCTGAGTCAGAGGCTGTCAAATGTTTGTATAAACTATCAAGGTTGGGGTTGATTATGCAATGAGGTGTTTAGCATTGCATCACCAATCATTTCTAAATAATTTATTTGAAATGGGGGAACTTCAAGGAAAACTCTTTCAGAAAGGGATATCTAGATTGACCTTGAGTCACAGACTTCCTTTCTGACACTTTACCCAGGAGGAACTGACATGCTTCAAAAAGAAACATGCTGTTATATGGGGTTAGAATCAGAGTAGAAAAAGAGGTATGTCGGGAAGGTCATATACACCCTGCTATATTTAAAATGGATAACCAATAAGGACCTACTGTGTAGCACAGGGAACTCTGCTCAATGTTACATGCCAGCCTGGATGGGAGGAGGGTTTGGGGGAGAACGGATACATATATGTATGACTGAGTCCCTTCGCTGTTCACCTGAGACTACCACAACACTCTTAACCGACTATATCATAATGCAAAATGAAAAGTTTAAAGTTTAGGGGAAAAAAGAAAAAGAGGTATGTCAAATATAGTCTCTTTTCTCACAGCCAGTTAAACATTATCTATATTATCTCCACCAGGGATGCTTTATGGCCAACCACAAATTACAGTAAGCAGGTAAAGAATGTTGACTTTTACTTTATTTTCTATATAACACACAGACTGGACAGCTGGATAGAGACAGGAAGGAATGAGAAAATGGATGAAAAAACATATCTGCAGATGACAGTAATTTTTATTTATTAATAAAATTTCCCCTTGGGATCTATCTCCAGATTCTCTATAATTATTCAAATAGTCTAAATTACTTACTGGCACCCTCTTTATTTTTCTCTAAGTTGCTTGAAAGCTCATCCTTAGTCCAAAACATAAAGTAATAGCTTTCATACATTATAAGACTATTAGAAAAAGAGGAAGATCTAAGAAGTTATCTAATTTTCTGTTAATGAATATGAGGTCCAAATGGGGAAAAAATTAAAAGAATAAGAGCAACTGCCTATTTTTTTTCCCTCCTTATCTAATAAAACATTCATGTGGAAAGTTTGGAAAGCAGTGAAAAATGTTAAAAGGCAGGAAACCTTATAAAGGCAAACTGTCAAAATATTGGCAGATTTTTTTCAGCCCTTTTTATATGATATTTTTCAGGATATGCAATTTTATATCTTACTTTATAAAAAACTTCATATGATATTACTAGCATCTTCCCATATATGTTGCTGTAAAAACTTCTGGTAATCATCATTTTCGGTGATGGCAGAGTATTTTATCCAATCACTATACCAAACTTAATTTAACCACTCCTTTAATGTGAGACAAGTACAAGTTGCTTCTAGTTTTTTTTAACTACTCTAACAAATGCTATGATGAAATCTGTCAGCAATTCAGAGTATCTCTCTAGGATAAACTCTTAAATGGGAAATTATTAGAATAAAAAACATAAAACATATATTTTATGGGGCCACATGAATAATCTCAATTTTGAACCAAGATATCTCCTTTGTCTACATGACTCTCCAAGCACATGCAGAAGCCACATGTAGGAAGATATTAGTCATGTGGCCCCATCCCCTAGAAAGGAAGGATATCTCAACAACAGCTTGGTTTCCATGGTACCCTAAAAGCATCACTGAAAATGGAAGTGGGGTGAGACTTAACAGGTCACACAGGTCCTTCTTCCTGTAAGTAGGATGTCTTTTAGAGTTTTTCAGATTGCACACTGGGCTTCTTAAAAAGGGATGGTGATTTACAGCCAAATAGTTTTTCATCTTTGACAGGAGCATCTTGTCACAGTCATGTCCTGTCAGATTTTGTGCTAACAAATATTTAAGAATCTTTCAGTCGCTAAAATTTTCCCTCTTCAAAGAAGTGTGGTGGAGGTTACTGAATTAACCTTGTTCCAATGAGCAAAACCTGCCAAAACATCAACTTCTCTGCAATTTCGTTTAGCCCAGTGATCTTTCATTTGACAAATATCCATAAAGAATCCTCATTCTTGGTTAGTGAGAGCCTGAGGGTGTGTGGGGGCATAGTTAGGGATCCAAAGAGGGAATCTGGTCTGGAAATGGGAGTTTCCCCACTCCTCAATAGCACAGAAAGACAGAAAAGTCCATAGAAAACAGACTTGTGGTTGTCAAGGGGGTGGGGAAAGGTTGAATGGAAGTTTGAGATTAGTGGACGCCAACTATTATATATAGAATGGATAAATGACAAGGTCCTACAGCATAGCACAGGGTACTGTAATCAGTACCCTGATTATAAACCATAATGGGAAAGAATGTATATATGTATAACTGAATCACTTTGCTGTACAGCAGGAACACAACAACACTGTAAGTCAACTATACTTCAAAAAGAACAGAAAATTTAATTTTCACTACTATCTTATCTAAAGGGAATGTATTAAGAAACAGTGAAGGAAATTTCCACCAAGAATCATATAAACGCAAAATCCACTACATTTCTTCATGTGACTAAAACATTGCCTTTGATTCTGTTGCTTTTACTTCTCCATCATATTCTTCCTGTCTCTACACACAAGCCATCTAGTCAATCTTCCCTTCAAACATTTTTGGTTATGGAGTTAGTGGAGTTAGTATTCTCTTGGAAGTTTTATTTTCAAAACTGAAGAACTGCTCTGGCCTGAGAGTGGCAGTAGAGAAATGCTAAGTGTGAAGAACAGGCATGGAGATGTACTCTTAGGTGCCCCATTTTGAAACATTCAGTCCTTTCTCTAATTTTTCTGACTACTATGTCTATTAAAGATAGCAGCTATAGCCCTGGAATGCATTTGAGCTAAGTAATAGTGGTTACCAAATGCTGCAACTTCAGTAATAATTAATAAACAGGCAGAGAGATTGGCATGCTTGACGTGCCATGGCCAGAGA
Source organism: Antilocapra americana (assembly GCA_007570785.1). Taxonomy (NCBI): domain Eukaryota; kingdom Metazoa; phylum Chordata; class Mammalia; order Artiodactyla; family Antilocapridae; genus Antilocapra; species Antilocapra americana. The sequence continues at coordinate 41,189,474 of ML664177.1, forward strand.
ATATATCTTCTTACTTATACCCAAACTTCAGTTTCAAGATTTACTTACTATTAACATTTTCTTGGGTTCCAAAATCACTGCAGATAGTGACTGCTGCCATGAAATTAAAAGATGCTTGCTACTTGGAAGAAAAGCTATGACAAACATAGACAGCATATTAAAAAAGCAGAGACCTTACTTTGCCAACAAAGGTCCTCTAGTCAAAGCTATGGTTTTTCCAGTGGTCATGTATGGATGTGAGAGTTGGACTATAAAGAAAGCTGAGCGCCAAAGAATTGATGCTTTTGAGCTGTGGTGTTGCAGAAGACTCTTGAGAGTCCCTTGGACTGCAAGGAGATCCAACCAGTCAATCCTAAAGGAGATCAGTCCTGAGTGTTCATTGGAAGGACTGATGCTTGAAGCTGAAACTCCAGTACTTTGGCCACTTGAGGTGAAGAGCTGACTCATTAGAAAAGACCCTGATGCTGGGAAAGATTGAAGGCAGGAAGAGAAGGGGAGGACAGAGGACGAGATGGTTGGATGGCATCACTGACTCAATGGACACGAGTCCATCTTCCTGACCCCAGAATCGGACCAAAGTCTCTTGTGTCTCCTGCACTGGCAGGCAGACTCTTTACCACTAGTGCCATCTATGAAGCCCCACAATTATCTCTACAAGTAGGAAAACTGAAACAACCACATAATCATGCTAGTATATCTAAGTGCCACAGAGAATGTCAATGAATATTGTGTCTGGCTATTATTTAAATTGTCTGAAAATAGAAACGGCATGATACAGTAAAGCTGGGAAAAATTTTACATATAAAAACTGCCATCTTATGGTGACTTGGAGTACTTACCCTTTCCTGTGATGTTTGATAGCGGAGGTGAAGGGCTGTGGGGTCCCAATCCACAGCAATATAGGCATTTCCAATGAAAGCCCTGTCTTCCCCACAATCAATTTTACAGCCTCTGCAAAATCTAAAGGGGGAAAAAACAATCTACTAAGGAAAGAATAATTATGAAGGAGTCCAAATTTTCTTTATCAAAATAATTCTCCCTGGAAATTCCCTGGTGGTCCAGCGATTAGGACTTGGTGCTTACACTACCACGTCCCAGGGGTTCTATCTCTGGCTGGGGAACTAAGATCCTGCAAGTCATGGCCAAAAAATTAAAAATTCTTTTTCTACTTCTCCACTTTCCTTCTTGGGCATCACAATTCATCACGTGCTTCTAACTTAAGACTGATAAATGCATGAATATCTGCTAGTAATTATTATTAGTTCAGTGAATCACACTGAACACTTCTCAAATCTTTAGTTTTTCAAGGCATTAGATAACTAAATGTTAATCCACATGAATATGTGAAACTTCATGGCATATAAATGATATGGGGAGTGGATATTTGAGATAATTTATCTCTCATGAAATCCTAAATTTAGTTACTTAATGCTTGAAGTTAGGACTTATGGGGCACAACAATGCCTATTTCCTTGTTTGTCAAATGGCACATTAAATACATATAAAAATTTATGAGGGCGTAGGAACCATGACAAGGGCCATGACTTCACTGCCTATACAGACTCAAGTTTGCTAAGGCTATTACAGTTCTCTGAAGGCTGACTTCAGTACTCAGGCATTTTCCAAACAGGAACAGTAATGACTAATCAATTTCTATAACTTTTCTTAAAACCCAAAATAGACTTCCAGTAAGGTCTAGTATATAGAATATGTTTTATTGAACTCAGAAATGATAAACTGATTTATAACTAAGGAGCAGAAGGTATAGAATGATAAATGTTGATCATAAACTATGAATCTGATGAAGATTGTAGAGTAAACAAAACCAGCTAAGTCTCAAGAGCAAAACTTAGCTATAGACCTCACAGGGAAGAGATGAATGAAGAACTCCTCAGTTTATTTCAAGCTTCCCATTTACTACTTATTACGTCCATAAACTGGAAACCTTACGAAAAAGGTGCAATATCTGAAGCTGCAATTCTACTAACATTTTTCTTTTGCAGAGGGTGACTTTACCTGTACCATGGGCACCACGCACAGGAGTTCCCATCTTTGTGCACAACTCGTAGAGTGAATGGATACTGATAACCCATACTGTCATCACTGAAACAGAACACAGATCAAAGAGTGTGAGACACATTTCTTATCTGGAGTCTCTTTCATCTTCTCTGAAGTAACCCTAAAAAGGGGCATTTGTCAGAGCAGTATGCTCACACTGACAGCTCCATGCTGGTTATCCTAACCCATTAACTTCAGCCCTGCACAGCTGTGCTCAGGGCTCCCTGCTTGTAGAGGGGAAACACAGCAGACCGCCAGATGTCTCTGACAGAGTCCATGTGGTCCAAGGAAATCTCATAAAATAAGCTAATTATGAGATCGAATGCTAGTTATCTTTTAGCCCTAATTTTATCAAAAGATTTAATTCACATTAAACCAGACCCCTTCTATGACAAGAACAGAGATACAACACAGGAGAGTGAAAGGTCACAATGGTTTTAGAGGAGTTGACTGACTATATATTTAGAATCCCTGATGTGGTACATGATAGACATCCCTTTTTCCCTGCCTTAACTATCTAAAGCTATAAGATACATAACATATTTAGAATAATGTCTTTTTTTTTTTGAAGTTGCTCAGTCATGTCTGACTTTTCGCGACCCCATGGACTGTAGCCTACCAGGCTTCTCTGTCCAGGGGATTCTCCAGGCAAGAGTACTGGAGTGGGTTGCCATTTCCTTCTCCACAGAATAATGTCTTAACTGCAAGATAGCTTTATGAGTTCTCCGACTGTAAAAAAAAAAAAAACCCAAAACAAAACTATTCATGCTTGCCCCAGTAAGATAGCAATGCAAAGAATATAACATAAGAGCAATATACTTTATGGATCATTCAGCAATTTGTAGTGGCTATTACATGACTGCTACAGGGAATGAAACTGTGATAAGGACTCATGGTTGTAAGGGCAACCACTGTAAGGGCAAGAGTAAGTATCACGCCCGTCACAGCAGTTCCCATCTTTCTGTCTTAACTCGTTGACTGAATGATTATGGATAGCCCACGTTGTCCAGTATTATGTGAGTGATAACCAGGGTCAACGGTAAGTGAGGAATCCTAAGAAAGATAAAGAGATAGAGCAGCCAGGTAACACTCTGGCAGAGAACTGTGCAACAATTCTCTTCTAAAAAATTTCTTTACTTACAATACTCGCCAGATTTAGGTAAGAGATCAGAGATTACAAGGATTACAGGACTCTGGAATGGCTAGGTGATGAAAGGAAGGTGTAGCGTCTCTCCTACTCAGAAAACCAAAACAAATGGTTGAATTGTAGTGAGTTCTATAAATCACCTAGAATTAACATAAATTCTCCTTTTTCTACATTTGGAAACTATAGATCTAGGAAGATGCCCAGAGACTCACCAATCCTGAGCATGATTACTAGCTTCCTGAGGTGGGAGTGGGCTGGCTAATCGTGACACTTGAATCCAAACCGCATCATACAGGTCTTTCTTCCGGGTATGCACAGTACATGGAACAATCAGAGGCATTCCAAAAAGGCTGGGGCGATTCTTCTGAGATGACAGGAAATACAGTTCTGTCCTCATCTATAAGTACAAACAAGAGAAGAGTGAGCTAAGAAGAGGCCTCTGATTCCTCTCTTTTGTTCTTCTAGGACTGCTCCGAACAGGCATCACTACCATTTTCAAATCAGTCACTATCACACTTCTCTTTATTTACAGAACTATCTTTTATTAAAATGTGAAGAAAATGATTATTCAAAGTGGAGTCATTGAAGGGGTGTCAATTGCAGAGTTGCCCTCTATCAAACTTGGGTTTTCAGCATTTAATATTTTCAAATTACGTGGTTTTCTCTGATAAACATTTCTCACATACACTGAATCATATATAAAAATATTTTAAATCATATTTTAATTATATGATGGAATAAAAGGTAAACTTTTGAAATGTTTGCTCTGAGTATGTTAAAGGAGATTTTTATCACTTCTTAACATGGGAGATACTGCACAGAATTAGCCTGGAAATGGTGACTTAAAACAAAAGTTTAGTATGATAGAAAAGCTGCTGGGAGTTACAGGATTATTCAAAAAACCTGCTGAGCACTTGAACATTTAATTCTTTAAATTTCAACTTTTTAGTAGAGAAGCTAAGCCAACAACTTATAAACTCACTAGTTTCTACGTGGAAGACTGTTATTTCAGATCCCCAAGTATTTTATTTTGCTGTTATTCATTTAATTGCTAAATACATGATTTTAAGACCCCATTTCATGCGTTGGTGTTTATATTACTATAAGACCTATAGAAAGTAGACACCGTTCAGAAGAACTATTTTTTAAAAATCAAAAAACTCTGATTAGTTTTTCTCTCCTTAAACTTATACCTTTCTTCCTCTCCAACTCTCAGCAGATGACTTATGTCACTAAATAAATGAGATCATTTTAGCAACTATCTCTTTCCTCTATTCTTCTCAGTGTCATTTCTTTTCTAAACCCATACGGTTTTCATCCTCTTGGAGGTAACTTCTTCCAGGGCCCTGTGGCCTATACCTCCCATACCCGCTTGGTTCTTCATGGGATGATGCTCCCAGCTTTACTGTAAAGGAATCTTTCTTTGGTTCTATCCTAACAACTTCTTTAATCTGAAAAATCTCACTTGACCTAACTGTGCTAAATTCTTGCCCTATTTCTTTACTTAGTTACTCAGCCAAACTTCTCAGTTTTCATTCTTTTTGATGTCTCTAGCCCATGTAGCCACTTCTTTCCTTTTTTGAAGCTGACTTCCCTTTAGTAGTTCTGTCATCACAACACTATTATTTCTCCCTTTATTCTCTGATATTCTTGCCTATGTTAACCTTGCCTTATTTCTCTTCTTTTTCTATCTTGTAGAAGGGAGTAGAAGACAAATAAACTATTTTCAAAGTAATTCAATCATGAGGTCAAAGTGTCTGAAAGAAGGTGGCAACAAAGATGAAGGAAAACAGTAAATTCAAGTAGTATTTTGAAAGAAGAAAAGGCATGATATATTAAATATAGTGTTTCAGAAGAAAAAGGGGGAAAAAAATCTAAGAACATCTCTAGCCTTGAGCCTTTAACATGGAATAATGACACTGCCTTTCACATAATGAGAAAGGGAGTTGATTTGGGACAGATGGTAAAATCGATTTTAGGCACTCCCAAAAGCAGCTACTAGATTATGAAGTAAACTGGAAACTAAAAGGTAAAAATTTTGAGCAGACTTTACGGTCCAATAATTACAAAAACACCCGAATATAATGCTTTAGAACTTACCAACCACTTTATATAACATACATGATAGATGAAAGGAGCTGTTTTATAAGAGGAGATTTTAAAAAAATACATCAGAGTTCCTAATATTTAATCTGATAATGCTTTGTTTAAACACATGGGGAAATGCACGAATCACCCCAATGATCTTAGCTGATGGGACTGTGCTTAAACAAGATTTGAGCTGCACTTGAACAAAATTTTAAGACACAAATATATCCCTTAATTCTCTAGGATGTCTACTCAAACAACCCTGTCTAGAAAATGATCCATAGAGCATCATCTACATGCTCAGAAAAAACACTTTAAGTTAGGAGTTACTAATTCAGAGGGAAAATGTACATTTCAAAGAATTATCACAAAGTAATTAGCTGTGTAATCACCAGCCAGGTCAAGAAACAATTCGGTCAGCAAGCCAAAGCCTTCCTCGAGCTTCCTCCCCATCACAAGTTCTTCCCGCCTCCTAAAGGCAAGAGTTTATCTGAATTTCATGGTAATTATATCTTTGCTTTTCTTTGTTTTATACACTATGCATAATAAACAGTAAATTTCATCTTCCCTGTCTTTAAAGTTTTATTTATAAATATAACATTATTTCATTTCTTTTTGTTTCTGACTTCTTTCCTGCATTATGTTTATGAGATTCATTTATGTTGGGAATAAGTATAAATTCATTCATTTTTCAATACTGTATAATATTCTATGACTAAGACTCAACTGCCTTACCCTTTCTACTAATAATGGACATTTTAGAAACACAAAAAAGAATAGTGGAATTATTTATTTTCAGTTAGAAAACTAAGTTTTCCAAGTAGCTGTATTAATGTGCACTCATCAGCAGTGTGTGAGAGCTCTTGTTGGTAATATGAGTTACAAACATCTTCTACTCCATGGCTTGCCTTTAATTCTTTTAGTGATGTCTTCTGCTGAAACTGAAGTTCTTAGTTTTAATGATGTCCAATTTAACAATCTTTCCTCTTATATTTAGTGCTTTTTGTGTCCTATTTAAGAAGTTTGTCTCCTAAACCAAGGTCATGAACATATTCACCTTTGTTTTGCCTTCATATTTAACTCTACAGTCTACCTGCAACTGATTTTTATGTGGTGAGATGTAGGTATGTCAAGTTTCATATGGATACCCAATTATCCCAGCACCATTTACCAAGTAAGTTGTCCTTCATTACTCTGTAATGCTATTCCCTCATTACTCTGTAATGCTATCTTTGTTATAAATCAAGTGCTCATACATGTGTGAACCTGTTTGGGGACTATTTTATTTCACTGGTCTATTTGCCTTTTCTCATGCCAATATCACGTCTCAAATATCACTGCTTAATAAAATCATGATATCCGATAGCTCAATTCTTCATTCTTTGTTCTTCAAGACTGCTTTGGTTATTTTAGTGCTTTACACTTTCATATATTAGAATCAGCTTATGAAGTTACACACACACAAGCATAACATTCAGAGTTTACATTTTTATTAGGACTATGCATTGAATCTATAGATCTGTTTGTGGAGAATCGTTATTTTTGAAATACCGAGTCTTCTAACCCATGAGTGCATGCTCTGTTGCTTCAGTCATGTCCAACTCTTTGTGACCGTATGGACCGTAGCCCTCCAGGCTCCTCTGTCCACGGGATTCTCTAGGCAAGAATACTGGAGTGGGCAGCCATACCAGTCTATTCCTTCAAATCTTTTGAAATTTCTAGCAATAATATTTTATTGTTTTCTACAAAGGTACCTTGTATATTTTTTGTAAAGTTTATTTTCAGGTATTTACTAGTTGGAAGAGACAAGAGCAATTGTCTCCTAAAACCTGTGGAGGGGGCACAACCATGTTGATGCCTTGATTTCAGACTTTCGGTCTTCAGAACTGTGAAAGAATTAATTTCTGTTGTTTTAAGCCACCAAGTTTGTGCCAATTTGCTGTAGCAATCCTAGGAAACAACTTGTCCTGCCTAGGAATTTTCTTGCTGCTCTCTCCAAAAACAAACAAAACCTTACCTAAGGCATCCACACTTACATGGTAAAGAGGATATATATGCCGACATGAACATACAGGAGTCATAAACTTCCTAGAGACAGCAGTATTCCGATGCACCGGCTGTTTTGTTGCTGCTTAATGTGAATGAGGAATATCATTTCCTATGTAGGCCGTCAGATGTGATACTAGACCCTGGCTGTAATCACTTAGAACAGCACACACAACACAGTGAAAGTGTACACACTGAAGATGCTGCCAAGGCAGAAACTGCTATTTCATAAATAGCACTAGCAAGACCAGCAGTAATTTGCCTAACATTAAACTAACCATTTTCCGGTGGACTGCGATGATGTAGCCTGTAAAGGAACTGTCAGGAAGAGATGGCATATGACCATTCACCATTCCATTCGTGAAGTTTTTCTCAGTTCCACATGGCACAATGGTATTTGGCATTCCATTGGGAATGAATATTGGTCGAGGCAGGTCCCCGTTGGTGGTCAAGGTGAACATTCCGTTTGTAGATGGGGAGGAGGAGAAATCTACAAATTCAAAGGTAAGCACAGCATCATTAAGTTTGTGGTACCTTTATCTTTGCTCTTTTCTCAAACATTGCTGAAACCCAGACCACTGACAGTTTCTTTTAACATAGGACCAGAAGATATCATAGGTCAAATAATTCTAGATTAACTGGAAGATTTTCCTTTTAGATTTTACTTTTATTATTAATACTTTTGACTAAATGACTAAACAAGAGTAACTGCTAGAAAGAGTAAGTAGAATTTTTACAACAATCTTTATCAGTTCTATGTTGTGGCATGAAAATAGTTCTGCGTTTCTTTTTCTTATCCTCAAAAAATTCATTTCTCCATGTAGTCTCTAGCCAGATATTTTACAAACACTTTATTTTTAAAAATACCTGCAGAGAACTCCCATATGCTCCTTGCCCCACCACAACCACATTCTCCCCCATTAGCACCCTCCCTGACCAGAGTGAAACATTTGTTATAACTGATGAAAGAGGTTGCTTTTTAAATTACAAATGCATTTTCTCAGTTTTACTAGCCACAGTTCAAGTGCTAAACAGTTGGTGTGACTATTGGATACTCTATTGGATGGCAAAGATTAAAGAATGTTTTCATCTTTGCAGAGAGTTCTATAAGACAGTGATATAAATAATATAAACAAAAAAGCAATAATAATAAACCACCCACCAACCCACCATCAGTACTATCTACTGAGCACCAATGAGAGGAGCCCCCTTTTCTCTGAAGCTTTTGATAGCTGGGAAATGAATCTAATTATCAACAATAAAAAGGAGAGATGATGGTCAAGAAGACTCACTGGATGACTATATTAAATCAGATGAATGACCATATAAATATCAGAGTATAAACAACTTTCTTTTTTAGTCAAATTCACTATTCTGTTTTCTTTTCTCTCATACCATCTGTTGCCATGTTAGTATTAGATAAGAGAGTTAAAAGATCTGAATTCCAGTGGTAGATTTAGCTAATAACTACCTATCCAACTTAGGTTCTCTGAATTTTAGGTTCCTCATCAATAAAATGAAGAATTTAAGATGATCACTAAGGTTTCCTACAGGCTCCAAAATTCTTTCACTGTAATTTTTTTTTTTGCTCTAATATATTTAGCCTAAACAAAAGCTGAAAAAGAATGACAACCCTTAGACTATTATTCAAAGCTAAAATCATGAGGAAGAGCTCTAGTTCTCACTTACCCGTCTGTATTGGACTAGAAGCTGAAATTGGAGATCCAGGGATGGGAATTTCAAATGCACATAAAAATCCACTCACTGAGAGCCGTACTTTCTGGTTGTCCTGAGGGAAATTCTACAGAAAAAAAAACCAAGAGGAGAGGGAGAGATGTTTTCAGATAAAATGGAGAATCATCCCTCTGATATATTTGAAGCAAATGTCTTAAATCCTTATATCAATAAAACAAATAAGATGTCTGAATAAATTTCCTAAAATAACTAAAGATGCAGGCTTGATAAACTGAATGAAAACTAACCTTACTGATGAAACCATTATCCCCTTTCACAGGAAGGAAGTACGATGTGTATAACTGACTTAAGTTTTGTCCTTCATTTCAAAAATCTAAACCCCAAATCCCCAGAGATCTCACCTCTGTATTACATATGAAAAAAATGTTAAGGAGGTGGGAGTTTGTTTAGAAATCCTGAAGATGAATATAAATAATACCAATGGTAGGAACTCAATTTAGGGCAACATATTTATTGAATTGCTTCTTTCTCCAGCTGGTATGGAGGAAGAAGTGATTTGTGTCACTTTGTTTTCATCCTCTTAGTGTGTTAAAAGGCCAGGTATATATATTTATAAATGAGTACTAAAAACACACATTCATAAATACATAAAATACTAAGAATTCTAGCAACAGTGGTAACACATAAGAGATGTAAAACAAAGCAGCAGTGGTCCTTGGGGTAAATTTAGACTGTACTGACATAGCTAGATCACTCCATATAGGTAGGTCTGGGCTTACATGTTTCTCTTCTTTAAAAATATCACCATCATTTTACTCTTTTATTCTGGTGGACAGCTCTTTTAGTTTCTTCTAGAATGAAAAGCTTTACAATTTTTTCCAGTTTTGTTGTGTTTTATCATCACCCTTGGTCATTTAACACAATAATTAATTGAGAACACTGTGAATTCTGAAGGAATCAAGGGTTTCCCAGAGAGAATAGTTAGCATCACCTTTATGTTGGAACCATGTACTTCGGCAAGAAGGATCTGTTCTGACTTCAGTCCACAGAGATCGCTCAGCTGTTTCTTCAAACCTGTGTACTTTTCATCCATATTCAGTCTTAGTCCATATCGTATAGGAGTAGTACCATCCAGCTTAATAACTAGTGAAGAGAAAAGATTTTTATTAGTAAAATTCAGGTTTCACTGAAAGCTTTACACCTGTGTGTGTGTTTGTTGAGCGTGTGAGACTTGGAACTAGGAAACATTTCAGTTTAGAATTTTTATTTTATATGTACATACTACAACAGATGGTGTTTAAAATAATATTAAGTGGAATCATTATTTTTGTATGTTCACCTGATAAAGAAGTGTGAGTGGCTTTGCAAGATTTTTCAAGAGAAATTCTGGCACATTTAAAATTAAGAGAACTCAGTGAGCACAAAAATGGACCCACGTTCAAGTCTTTCAAACCTCAAGTCATGCCTGAAACCAGACTGCTATCATTAAAGAACACTGTATATCAGTTATACTCCAATAAAATTTTTTAAAAACTATAACATGCTATCAATCTTTATGAGAACACACTATAAACAAATGACTAAACTTACAAATTCAAGCTGACTGAATCCAAGGTAATAGACAAAGGAATTAAATAATGTTTCAGAACTTTGTGACCTACCTGTTATTTCTAAGTGCATGTAACTGTCCATTGGTAGTGGCAAAGACAAAAAGTTGAAAGGGTCAAATCGGACACTTATATGCCCACATGTCTTGCATTTGACTTGGGACCTTAGCTGCCCATGGAACAAATCCACAACAATTGATCTATTTCTCCTTAGATGATTATCCCAGGCCTAGCAAGAAAAAAGATTAGAGAACTTTTTTATCCCCTCCAAATTCAAAAGATAAGCTTTTTTCCAAAAATTCAAGGCAATGGTTAAATATATTAGATTTAACATCAAGAATATAATCAATTTTCCCTTCAAAAATAAAAGCTTTCTGTCTACAGATTTACAAGTCAGGTATGTAATTTTAAATATATTGCCTACTAAGAAAGCATAGAAAACCAGTGATTGAATAGAATCTGATTCTTTTTATTTTGGCCACACCATGCAGTACTTGGATCTTAGTTTCCTAACCAGGGATTGAACCTGGGCCCCCTGCAATGAGAACACGGACTCTGCCACTGGACCGCCAGGGAATTCCTTAGAATGTGTTTCTTTTTGCTCAATATATAAAATACTAAATTCAGACGAAAATCCTACTTTTTTTACCTTCTTTTTACCATGGTAACAATGGTGAGTTCTTTGTCCATTAAAGACACATAAAATATGCCTATTGGTCACTATACACATTACATTAGCAATTATGCAGACTCCTAAAGTTCTAAATAATTATTCCTACATCCTCTCCCCAAAATTTGTGAAGTAAAAAGGAAACGTTTTTCTATGTTCATTAACAATGCTTTGTTTTGGGATTATGGCACAAGAGGTAAGCAGAGAATTATAAAATTCCTTCATTTTCACAGTAAAATTCTGATCATGGAACAGTTTAGTTAGCATTTAAGTTGTGCAAAACTTATTTGGGGCCAGAATATTTTATCTGTGCTTACATTAGAAACTCAAAACTGACAAACCTCTGCAGCTACTTCCCAGTCTGGTCTGCCATCACTGTCCTTCAGTTCCACATACGGCTTCTCATGGACTCGGTTGAGATCTTCATGCAGACCATCCAAGAGAAAAGCCAGAAGTTCTTGGGAGTCTTGTTGCTGAAACCCATTAAACCTGGGAGCATATTTTGCTATGGTCCACTATAAATGTAAGAGGAATCAAACTCATTATTTGCTATCCTATAAAATTTAGAATGACCATACCCATAATTCAATCAGAGACATGAGAATAAGTAAACTATACAGTCCATGGAATTCTCCAGGCCAGAACACTGGAGTGGGCAGCCATTCCCTTCTCCAGGGGATGTTCCCAACCCAGGAATCAAACTGGGGTCCCCTGCACTGCAGAAAGATTCTTTACCAGCTGAGCCACCAGGGAAGCCCAAACAGTATAGTACTTAGTCTATTTCAGCAAATATATTTTGGATAATCAGGAAATCCTTCTAATCTTTATATCAAATGATGCTCCCCCAGCCCACTAAAAAAGTATTATGGCCAGTCCTTTGTCCTGGTTTAGTATCATATAGGCAAACCGTTCTTTAGGTACATAGATGCTATTTAAGATACAAGATGAAAACATTAAAATAGCATTTGGTCACACTAAAAGACTCCCTGTTTTCTTTTACAGTTAGCTTTTCTGGTGTTGTTGTATCCTAACTTTTATTATTAGAGGCAGAAGAGCCCAATATTCAACTGTGAGGACTTACTAACTAGCTTGCAACCTCTGACAGGCTACTTAACTGCTATGAGCTTTAGTTTCCTGAGCCATAAAATGGGGATAGTAACACTGCTTTATATTATGGGGCCATTTAGAAGATTAAATGAGTTACTACACATAAATGAATCAGATAGTGGTTGGTAAGTGATAAGTAGCCAAATTTTTAGCTACTATGAGTATTAATTTTTAACCTAAAGAGCTTTTGTCTTATCTTTAAAAAAAATTATTTATTTATTTGGCTTCACCAGGTCTTAGCTATAGCACACAGATCAATCTTCATTGCGACATGTGGGATCTAGTTCTCTGCCCAGGGAGAACACCCCAGGCCCCCTGCATTGGGAACAAGGAGTCTAATAAGCCACTGGACTACCAGCAAAGTTCTCAAGTTACTTTTAAATAAAGATAAAAAATAATCCAAACTACTGAAATTCACTATAAATAATATAAAATTTGTATTCATTAATTATATTCTTTCTGCTACTTTTTTTTCATTCTTCAGATAGAACTAATTATCTTAGTAATGTTAAAAATGTTCTGAGTATCATTAATTAGACTCAGGGCTACCTTGCAGTTAGAATACTGTTAATAGTGAAGGTCAAAAAAAGAAAAGTTTACTGTATATACAAGTAAACTCCCTGATAAATTAGTAAAGTGAATGAAATTTTCAAATTTAGATGTATTTCTGATCTTCTTCTATCTACTATGTCTATAAGAGTATTTTGCTTATATTTGAACAAGTAAAAGTTTATGTCTTATGAAAGACCCAAAAACATTAAGCTAAAATTAAAAATATAAAAAACAAAGAAAATTACTTAAACAGCTGCTTAAGACTTAATACCTTTATATTATTTTAATGTGCTTACCCGAAGCTTTAATGGGGCGACATTCTTCTGAGTTCCACTCCAAAGTTCCTGTACTAAATCCCCATAGCATTTAGCCATATGCCCCTTCATACCAATGGGATTTGTCCTACAAGTGTGAGAGGAAAATGTATTGCACAGTGATTCTTATAAAGCACAATCATGTGAACACAGAAATGCCTAGTATATGTTTTCTCACATCAAAATACATTTTCAAAACAAGAGAAGCAACATTTGGTCCTTGTCGTTTGGTTGCTTCAGTCGTGTCTGACTCTTTGCAACCCCATGGACTATAGCCCGCCAGGCTCCTCTGCCATGGAATTCTTTAGGCAAGAATACAGGAGTTGGTTGCCATTTCCTTTTCCAGGGGATCTTCCTGACCCAGGGATTGAACCCATGTCTCCTGCATTGGCAGGTAGATTCTTTACCACCCCATGTCTCACGTACCGACCGGTGGCTTCTTTACCACTGAGCCACTAGGGAAACTTACTTCATGCTTAACAGGGCAAATAAGATGAAGACTTTTCTCCCTCAGGGTGAATAAAGAACAGATTTAGGTAATACTGGGTTCATATCAAAATTACAGAAGTTAAGAGCCAATGACTCAAGGAAGATTACCTGTTGAGTTCATAAAGATGTCTCCCTGAGATAAAATACTGTGTCAGTGGCTGCGTGTTACTAACACACTGGATGCTTGAATTCATGAAGCATGTATTTCCCAGGTTGCTCAGACCCGTGGCCCCCTTTTCTGTTGGAACTGGAACAAATGATACGAGAACAGAAGCCTAGCTGCAGCAAGATGTCACAGACCAAACAGCTATTTGTATTCAATGCAATGATTTTTATAATTTTTCTAATCAGTTAAATGGAGATAATAATTTTCTATTGGGTCTTGCAATGCTAAAGTAGAAGTTTTTCATGGAGCCTCACTGGCAATCATGATAATCTATTAATCTATGCTCATTTGTACTCTGGAAGTAGCAGTGATTCTCTTCAATTGCTCTGATGGTTTTTTAGAGTTCAAACAAATCTCTCCTAGAATTGTATCTTTTCAAATGTATAGATTATTTAATTGCAAGTTTAGAAAGAAATGTGATGCTTCAGGAAAAAGAAAAATAAGAGGGGACCTAATCATTTTTGAGCTAGAAAGCTACAAGTTGTTAACACATCAACATTTGAGAGAAGAAAACATAAAAGAATAATTTTAAGATCATCTGTTTAAAAATAAATACACTGGAAACTTACCCTTGTGCCTATCTATTTTACTACTGTTTGCTATAAAGGACATTTCTTCTGGCCAACTCATATCTTTGTTGCGAACTAGAAAGACAGACAATAATATGTTAATGTCTTATTTAACCAAATCACACCCACTCAAGTGTTCTGTTTAAAAACAAAAACTTATTTCTAAACCAAAAACTGAAAAAAAAAAATTTTTTTTGTAATTGGCTCTGAAACCATTCCAATTCTTTAGATAGGGGGCTTTATAGTCAGTGATTAGAATTAATTAATAAGCTAATCTCTCAACTGCATACCTGAAGTAAAATTATACTCAACCTTCTATAGAAGGAATTAAAATTCTTAAGCCTAAAACACTGGAACTATCACAATTCTTTCTTCTTTCTTTTTTACAATTCTTTCTTAAATTGTGAAACTGTCAGAGTAATCTATTCATTTTAATACAAAAGCAGCTAGGAATGTTTCCTGAATCTTGAGAAAAGACACACTAAATTTTCAATGACATGTACATGCCAGTGTGTAAACTTATGCTTACTCAAGCTAAGCTGTTGATTAGTGTTGAGGACTAATGAAACACCTGCATCACTAACAGTGCAAAAATGTTAATCTTCTCATTCAAACTCAAGGAGGCAGCTTGAAAATTTTAATAAACTGTAAACTTAGAACTGGACTCACTTGTTTTTACAACTGTTTCCACCCTTGCAAGATAATGAATGTAGAAACGTTTTTCCTCTTAAAAAATCTAAATAGTATTCCATTACAAAAGGATTACATAAAAGTTTGATGGGTTTTCTTTACTATGAAGAATACAGTGATCAAATACCAGTTGGAAAAAACTATAAAGTAGGTTTGTCATGCTCAGTTGCTCAGTAGTCTTCGACTCTTTGCAATGTCATGGAATTTTCTAGGCAAGAACAAAGTAGGAGTAGGTTGCCATTTCCTACTCCAGGGGATCTTCCCAACCCAGGGATCGAAACTACATCTCCTGCATTGGCAGGTGGATTCTCTACCACTGCACCACCTGGGAAGCCCCATGAAGTAGATTCTCAGTGAGTAATTAAATCTTTCATTCTTCCCCTAAAAATCTAATACAGATGTATGCTTCCATCTTGTACCTTCAATTACCAGGTGCTGCTCATCCTGGATTTTCAAATATTCCAATCTGTGATCCTCATCATCCAGAAGAGTGAGGTAATTCTGTATATGGAGGAGGAAATGTTTTGTTAATTTAATTACTAACTTTGAAACAAATGCTGAAATAAAAACAAATCACAATTTAAAAAATTCCTTGAAGGTACATAACTCATGTACAGATATTTAGCATATTATTTACTCAAAAGTACTTATAATTTTGGTGGCAAAACAAGGGAAAGACAATGTATACTCTGTAAACACATATTTTATGTTTCTAGAAAAAGTTATATCTGATTTTGGGGAGACCAGGAAAGACTGATCACACAAACCAGAATTTACTGAGGTTTAGATTTTCTGAACAGCTTACAGAAAAGGAGTTTTGATGAGTATATAGTAAGTATATACTAATTGAGTAAATGCGCTTATATTCAAGAAGGAACTTAATCACTAACTAGGAAATGAAAATGTAAAACCAAATGCCATGCAACAGAATTATACATTTTGTTGACACTCACTCTGTCTGAAGCACTCGGAAAATTAACTCATCTAATTCTTACAACTATCCTAAGAGAAATACTATTATTTTCCCCATTCACTCATGGAAAAACTGTGACAGAGAGTTAAGGGACTTGTCTTTGGTTAGTCAACTAATAGGTGAGAGAGCCAGGACTTAATCCTTGGCAGTGAGGCTCCAGGAACTATGCTCTCAGCTTTCTTCACTAACTGCTTTTCAGTTCTTAATGGTGACCAAAGGAGGATGTAAGAAAGAAGGAACTAGGGGATAAAGAGCTGGTTAAAACTACTTACCATCCAATTTCAGAGTATAATGAAAACATATTGCATGTGTTAGGAAGAATACATAAACAATTAAAAGCACTGCCTCTAAGGAGAATGGAAGACAGAGGTCAGAGGATGGGAAGAATTTTCACCACATACTTTTGTATGGTTTGAATTTTTTTTTAATATGTGTATAACTTACTTTAAGACAAATCCAAAATAAAGTATTTGTTAAAAAGATATATTTGCCATTACTTTATAGTAACAATTTTTATAAGATTGTTCTGTCCATGAACAATTAATGTAGATAAAACCTCCATACTTATGAAACATGAATCTAACAAGGAGGACTTTCCTTGACTGGCATGCCTCTTACCTCACTGTTGTATAGCCACAGGCGCATATCTTCCTCTTTGATGCGCAGCCTCTGAGATAGATATTCATGAATTTCCTTGATGGTCTGCATTCGACTAAAACAGCCTGTATAGGCTAAGACCCGCTTTAATGGTGCATTCGGAGAAGGGACATTTCCTATGGTCATAGTAATCACAGTAAGGAAAAAGGCAGATGTTAAAAAATAAGAAAGCACCACTTTTAGCAACGCGGACCATACTATTTCAGAAAATAATGAGAAATAAGAATTACAGATTTAACAATTTTATAAATTAAGAAATTTTAAGAAAAAGCTTTAAAACGAAGATAGGAGACCTAAGCGTCTTACAGTAAGCCTTAACTTTGAAAGGAAGAACAACAAAATCAGACACGCAAATGACTGGCAGTATCTGGAATCCAAGAAGAGTGGCAAATATCAATGGGCACTGGTTTGTTGGCCCTCAGCTGGGTAATACTCAATAACACAATCAAAACTCAGTGTTAAAGAATGGGGAAGAGTCTTACACTGGGAAATGGGACTGGATGTGAATGCCACAGAAGGGTAACTGGGTTCACCTGATCTTTCTCACAATGAGCTGTCTTTGAGCTGCTGACCTCTCACTCTTATTAGGTGGCCTGATTTCCTGGCCCACTGCGGCACAGTTACTCAGGAAACTTTGACCTAGAATTCTAAGTAGGCACAGAGAGTAGGCAATGGAGCTTTAAAGTAAGTCAAGAAATGGCCCATGACAAAAAAGAAACTGCCCTACTGAAAGGTATTAGGGGGAAACCATAAGGCCTGTCTACCCAATAAGAGGACAGTAGACATGACCTTGAATTCTTGAAGAGCTCAAAGTGCAAACAAAAAGAGGCAATAAAGGGAAAGAGTAAAGACTACAGGAAGAATCTATTAAGTCGAACCATATACTTCAAAAGAAAAGGGAGATAAAATGACAAGAGATTATGGAAATCAAAAACAGGTTGCTAAAACCATCTGCTAAACCATGGGTAACTATTCAGCCAAAAATTTAGACAAAAGCTGTAGCTTAAAATGGTCATCTCTGCCTATGGGAGGTTATATTTAGTTCACTGAACAATCCAAAACAAAAATACACTCAATGTATCAATATAATCTATCAAGGGTACAATTACACACTCCAGGTAATTTTCCATCCATTCAATGGTAACTTAGCTTTTTTCCCTCCCATTAAGTGTGCTTTGAGTCTTTACTTACTAAACAGAGGAGAAAAGCACTGGCATCATCTACTTTTTCAGAGCTTTCAAGAATTAACTCACCTAAAATAGGCTGAAAAATCATTTAACAATGACTTCTGTAGCTTTGTCTGTTAAAAAGGCTACCATTAAGTCATTGATAACTGTAGCAAGGTTTGGAAACCTGTCACTTCAAAAGGAATAAATTGTGTGCTTAATCACTCAGTCATGTCCAACTCTGTGACCCCCATGGACTGTAGCCCTGCCAGGCTCCTCTGTCCATGGGGATTCTCCAGACAAGAATACTGGAGTGGGTTGCCATGCCCTCCTCCAGGGGATCTTCCCAACTCAGGGACTGAGCCTAGGTTTCCTGCATTACAGGTGGATTCTTTACTGTCTGAGCAACCAGGGAAGCCCAAAAGGAATAAAAGAGCCCAGTAAATAGCTGTGATAAATTAGAAAGAAAGATGAAAACTACCTATGGAGAACAAAACCCAACTATGATTAACTTTTAAACTCTAGCAAAGCAAATCATTTACTATCAGCAAGCAAAGGATAATCCTAGAAGAAAACAAAAGGGAAAATTTCTCTAAATACACATCAGAGGATTAGTTATAAGATTACAGCAAGAAAGCATATTTTTATAAACTTCAAAATGATTAATGATTGATTTCATAACTAATTAGTAAGAAATAAAATTTCAAATTAAGAACAAATTTGGAATATAATGACTATACAGTTCTAGGATTCAGAAGCATTTGCTAGTGTCCAAGTCAATTTCTATTGTCCTAAGCCATATAAGAAATTTATTTGAATTCTAGACAGTGTTTGAAGCATAGCTCATTAAGCAGGCAGCCACTTATTATACATAATTTCATAGTTTTGAATAGCACCAACAAATCTAGTGTAATTTACAGAAGCAGCAAAAATCTAGGATCAGCACAAGAGTTATAAAGAATACTTACTAAAAGCGCAACAACACATCTTGCCTCTCATGTTATCTTTCAAAGAGAATTGAAAAAAATATGTACTATGGGTGCCATGAAAGAAAGGCAAATACTATTGATATTATTCAATGGAAAATTAAATCAAGAGTGTTTCAGAGAGATTCTTATTTCACTGTTTTTTGATTATAATGTGTTACCTAAAGACAAAGTTTGAGGGCACTGCTTTGGTATAATTCTTACCAAAGAGTACATGTAAGAATTTCCACATATTATCTGAATATAATCTTTAATGATGACATAAAACTAATCCTACTAAATTTCAAAGGAGGGATGATACTTATAGGGTTGGTTTGTCATAGGTGGTTTTTGCATAATAAGTTACAGTAATTATAATAACATTATGGCATTGTTAACACAGTCTGAGATTTTGTGTAAATGGATGAACTCATTATTTTTGCTGAAGAACTATTTCAAATATTTGTAAGGCAAAAGCATAGAGCAAGCCTGGCCCATCGGTAAAATTTAACCTCAGAGGGAAATCAAAAGGGAAATTTTGCATCTATTCCATTAAAATGAAAACTTATTTCTATATCATTTTGATAGGCTTGATGTTTTTGAAGAAAATGTGTCACTTTCATTTTCAAAAACAGATCTTTTCCTTTGTATTATTTGGTATAAAGGCTCCTTGGGCATAGCATGAGAAATATATCATGTTTTGTTACAAAAACCCCCCAAAACAAAAAACTCAAAACACACACACAAGAGGAGGATACTACTGAAGAAATTACTTCTTAGAAATCTGAATGGAGTTGAAAAGAACAGTCACTGGCTGGCAGACTCTAACTGAGGTCAAGCACATAATTTATAATGGCTTGTTCTCAAAGAAACAAAATATGTAAAATTCATTTCTGCTTATTATCTTTGTATGTTTGCAAGCCAGAAAAGGAAACAACCCTTTTCAGTTTGCTGCTGGGACTTTGCCTCTACCCCAGCTAGTCTTGCGCATGACCGTAGATCTAAGGCCCATAAGAGATTTTCTGATTCTGTATAAAAACAGATGAAAATGTGTATTAGTATAGTGGCACCAGACTTGGAGCAAATTGGTTTTCGTTTTTATGTTTTTCAAGGAAATGCACAGTATTCTTGCTGCATTCTTAAGTTACCTCTTGGTAAATGCTGAGGAAACACTCTCAGGCTCATCATACCCATATTCACCCAGATGTTAGACTGCTGTGTCCGAGTGGCAGGCTGCTGTCGCAGGAAGAGAAGATAACGAGGAAACAATTCCAGTTCTGGGATTTCTGTCTTGCTATTTTTGATCACCTGTTGTTTTAAAAGATATAAAGTGATCACTATAAAAGAAATAAAGCCTGCCATTTTTTACCTCATTTCTGAGATTTACTTCCAAACTGAAATGTTCAAAAGGTTCAACGCCTATATTTCAGAAGGTCAAGAGTTTATATGACATGGGTTTATAGGCCTTCAGGAAACTGCATCTAAGACCATTTTCCAGGATTAGGATTCCTGGTGGGTATTTGCTCCCTCTTCACTTAAAAGCAAGTAACATCAATATTAAGGGGAAAAAAATCTTAAATATTATCTACAATTCTAGTATTCTCACACAATAACTTTTCACTTTTACATATCTCATATAGAAAAATGATGTTCTTTTAGAGGAAAATTCTTAGGAATGGAGTCACAAGTAAAAAAGTACAGGATTATTCATCAATCTTGCCTGGAGAGTCCCAAGGACAGAGAAGCCTGGAGGGATAGTCCATAAGGTCACAAAAGTCAGACAAGACTAAAATCACAGAGCACACACGCATTCATGTCATTAACAACATAAGTTATATTACCACCCAAAATGCAGCAATTTACAATATTCCCAGAAATAAATGAATGTATTACCTTCACAAAACCTTATCACTGGACATGACTTTAATTTCTTTAATACATATAAAGAATATTTTATTTTATTTATTTTTTTTGAAAGAATGTATTTTTCTTTTGGTGGATTTTTTTTTAAAAAGAGCTGGGGTGTGCATGGGAATTTTTCAAAGATTAGTTTAGTAAGATGAATATCATCCTGGAATATCTTGAACCACAAATGAAAATTATTTTAGAGCATCTTTTGAAAGTAAAATGTAAATATAGCCACACTTTAAAAAAATTTCATTAGCATTTAGTCCTCAGTCTTGTCTGACTCTGTGACCCCATGGACTGCAGCACATCAGGCTTCCCTGTCCATCACCAACTCCCAGAGCTTGCTCAAACTCATGTACGTTGAGTTGGTGATGCCATCCAACCATCTCCTTTTGTTGTTGTTGTTGTTTGTTTATTTATTTTTCTTTACATTATCGTGTTGGTTTTGCCATTCATTGACATGAATCCACCATGGGTATATATGTGTTCCCCTTCCAGAACCCCCCTTCCACCTCCCTCCCGATTCCATCTCTCTGGGTCATCCCGGTGCACCAGCCCTGAGCACCCTGTATCAAGCATCAAACCTGGGCTGGCGAATGATTTCACATATGATAATTTACATGTTTCAATGTCGTTCTCCCATATCATCCCATCCTTGCCCTCTCCCATAGAGTCCAAAAGACTGTTCTATACATCTGTGTCTCTTTTCTGTCTCGCATACAGGGTTATTGTTACCATCTTTCTAAATTCCATATATATGTGTTAGTATTCTGTATTGTTGTTTTTCCTTCTGGCTTACTTCACTCTGTACAAAAGAATATTTTAAATGTACTTTAAATTTTATTTCTTGTATTAATAGTGAGAACAAAAATGTTTCCATGTAAAAATTTACTATCTATGTTTTCTTTAAC
Source organism: Antilocapra americana (assembly GCA_007570785.1). Taxonomy (NCBI): domain Eukaryota; kingdom Metazoa; phylum Chordata; class Mammalia; order Artiodactyla; family Antilocapridae; genus Antilocapra; species Antilocapra americana. The sequence goes on from ML664177.1 coordinate 41,211,252, forward strand.
TGGACTGTTCATATATTTTTTTGTCTATGATTAAAACCACTAAATTGGACGTGCTAAACTGAAAGTCACATGGCTGAACAGCCCTCACGGGCTCCAGACCAGGCTCAGCAGTGTGGCACATGGACTTATAGTTCATCAGTGGCATGTGGGATATTCCTGGACCAGGGACTGAACCCATGTCCTCTGCACTGGCAGGTGGATTCTCAACCATTGCGCCACCAGGGAAGTCCTAACTCTTTAAAAAATAAAATCTTACAGAATATTTAACAACATCAAGTAATTGGGCTTTCATTTTCTTTTGCTTTAGAAATGAGTGTATTTTGCAACAGAGCATTTTTTAATATCAAGAGGGGGCAGTAAAGAGCCGGATAAAAACAATGATACAAGTCAAACCTTTAGGACTATTTCTTTAAAGTATTCTGCATGTTCTGATATGCTATAGTATACTACAAAAGCTCCACTTAAAAGCTTTATCAACTACTATTTAAATAATACACAGTAAATGGAGCTCTCCCCAACAGTTAAGACCACTGGAGAAAAACAAAAGTCTCTCCATTTCTTCTAGGGAGTCACTGAGAGCTACAAAGCCAACAGTCAAATTTTCTTAGGATTTCAGTTTAACTGTGATTTGGGGAAAGAGCAATAATTCTATACCTGTAGTTATCAGGCTACACAGGAAACATAATTTTGGCAGAATCTGAACTGATAAGGAAGTAACTTTTGTAATGTGTACCTTACTTTCCAAGATAAGTGATTTTGTGAGTAAATTACAGATCAACAAATTCTTATACATTCATGCATAATCAAACATATATACATATTTATTTATATTTTAACTATTCTTGTCTATGAACTAATTGAACTACAACTGGATAACAATAAATGCAATTCCATTTACAGGAATTTATCTTAAAGAGATCATCACACATTGGAGAAGAGAATATTCACCAGAAAATTGTTTTAAATGACGAAAATCTAGATGCGAAAGAATGTCCATTCGTGGTGACTGGTTAATAAATTATGAATATTTAACCTAGAAAGTTATCAATAACATCTATTTAGGTTGAAAATAGATTACAAGACAGCAAGCATAATATGATTCAATTTCATAAAATTATTTAAACATATTTGTATATGAATAGGCACAGAGGAATGTTGGGAAGGCGTACACTGAAATGTTAATAGTAATTACTTCTTAAGGAGTAGGATGTGGTTTTTATTTTCTTTGTTCTTTTTTACACTGCTCAATTTGTTATTGAGCTTGTTCACAAGAATTAAAGTTAGTTTTTAAAAAAATGGTGTGATTTATGTAAACATGTTGATGAAAGTTATTTATTTTTAACCTTGCTGTGGCAAATATATTTAGTATTCTTTAACATGGAACACCATCTTTTAAATGTTTTTACAGCAATTTTTCCTGAAATCAGGCAAATCATCATTTTAGAGGTGAAAAAAATATTGTCAAACCAGCAAATAAAACTTTAATGTAATAAAACGGTAGCTTAACTAATATTTATCTGATAATGTTAAAAAGCATGATCTTTTGTGAGGCTTTGAAAAAACTCATTTAATAATTATAATGATGATGACAGCAGCAACAGGCAAAATTTGCCACTGACCATTACTATAACTCAGATGCTGTGCTAATCATAGGCATTATTTACTTATCAAAACAAGTCTAATGAGGTAGATACTATTGTTAACTCCATTTTACAGATGAGGAAACTAAGATTTAGAGATTAAAACACTGAAGCTTTTGAACTGTGGTGTTAGAGAGAAGACTCTTGAGAGTCCTTTGGACTGCAAACATATCAAGCCAATAAATCCTAAAGGAAATCAGTCCTGAAGCCACCTGATGCAAAGAACTGACTCATTGGAAAAGATTCTGATGCTGGGAAAGATTGGAAGGCAGGAGGAGAAGGGACAGAGGATGAGATGGTTGCATGGCATCACCGACTCGATGGACATGAGTTTGAGTAAGATCTGGGAGTTGGTGAAGAACAGGGAAGCCTGGCTTACTGCATTCCATGGGGTCGCAATGAGTTGGACACAACTGAGAGATTGAACTGAACTGAACTGAATGTGAATCCAGGCAGACTCTAAAACATCAAACTGCATCCATCTATCCATCCATCCATCCAACATATCTATCCAATTATCACATTGACTCCCTTACAGATACAGAATATTAGATAGAGCAGGAAAGTCCCAGAAATTAAGTGACTGATTAATTCAAGAACTATCCCAAACCCCAATAAAGAATATTTATGCATATACATCTCTGTATATTCATATTTACATGTAACTCCCTTATGATTATACAGTGGAAGTGAGAAATAGATTTAAGGGACTAGATCTGATAGACAGAGTGCCTGATAAACTATGGACGGAGGTTTGTGACACTGTATAGGAGACAGGGATTAAGACCACTCCCATGGAAAAGAAATCCAAAAATGCAAAATGGCTGTCTGAGAAGGCCTCACAAAATAGCTGTGAAAAGAAGAGAAGCGAAAAGCAAAGGAGAAAAGGAAAGATATTCCCATCTGAATGCAGAGTTCCAAAGAATACCAAGGAGAGATAAGGCCTTCCTTAGCCATGAATGTGAAGAAATAGAGGAAAACAAAGGAATGGAAAAGACTATAGACCTCTTCAAGACAATCAGAGATACCAAGGGAACATTTATTTCATGCAAAGATGGGCTCGATAAAGGACAGAAATGGTATGGACCTAATAGAAGCAGAAGATATTAAGAAGAGGTGACAAGAATACACAGAAAAACTGTAAAAAAAAAGATCTTCACAACCCAGATAATCACAATGGTGTGATCACTCACCTAGAGCCAGACATCATGGAATGTGAAGTCAAGTGGGCCACTACGAACAAAGCTAGTGGAGATGATGGAATTCCAGTTGATCTATTTCAAATCCTGAAAGATGATGCTGTGAAAGTGCTGCACTCAATATGCCAGCAAATTTGGAAAATTCAGCAGTGGCCACAATATTGGAAAAGGTCAGTTTTCATTCCAATCCCAAAGAAAGGCAGTGCCAAAGAATGCTCAAACTACCGCACAATTGCACTCATCTCACATGCTAGTAAAGTAATGCTCAAAATTCTCCAAGCTGAGCTTCAGCAATACATGAACCGTGAACTTCCAGATGTTCAAGCTGGTTTTAGAAAAGGCAGAGGAACCAGAGATCAAATTGCCAACATCCGCTGGATCATCAAAAAAGCAAGAGAGTTCCAGAAAAACATCTGTTTCTGCTTTATTGACTGTGCCAAAGCCTTTGACTGTGTGGATCACAATAAACTGGAAAATTCTGAAAGAGATGGGAATACCAGACCACCTGATCTGCCTCCTGAGAAATCTGTATGCAGGTCAGGAAGCAACAGTTAGAACTGGACATGGAATAACAGACTGGTTCCAAACAGGAAAAGGAGTACATCAAGGCTGTATATTGTCACCCTGCTTATTTAACTTATATGCAGAGGACATCATAAGAAATGCTGGGCTGGAGGAAGCACAAGCTGGAATCAAGATTGCTGGGAGAAATATCAATAACCTCAGATATGCAGATGACACCACCTTTATGGTAGAAAGTGAAGAGGCACTAAAAAGCCTCTTGATGAAAGTGAAAGAAGAGAGTGAAAAAATTGGCTTAAAGCTCAACATTCAGAAAACTAAGATCGTGGCGTCTGGTCCCATCATTTCATGGGCAATAGATGGGGAAATAGTGCAAACAGTGTCAGATTTTATTTTTTTGGGGGCTCCAAAATCACTGCAGATGGTGACTGCAGCCATGAAATTAAAAGATGCTTACTCCTTCGAAGGAAAGTTATGACCAACCTACATAGCATATTGAAAAGCAGAGACATTACTTTGCCAACAAAGGTCTGTCTAGTCAAGGCTATGGTTTTTCCAGTAGTTATGTATGGATGTGAGAGTTGGACAGTGAAGAAAGCTGAGTGCCAAAGAATTGATGCTTTTGAATTGTGGTGTTGGAGTAGAGTCTTGAGAGTCCCTTGGACTGCAAGGAGATCCAACCAGTCCATCCTAAAGGAGATCAGTCCTGGGTGTTCATTGGAAGGACCTATGCTGAAGCTGAAACTCCAGTACTTTGGCCACCTGATGCGAGGAGTTGACTCTTTGGAAAAGACCCTAATGCTGGGAAGGATGGGGGCAGGAGGAGAAGGGGATGACAGAGGATGAGATGGCTGGATGGTATCACCAACTCGATGAACATGGGTTTGGGTGGACTCCAGGAGTTGGTGATGGACAGAGAGGCCTGGCGTGCTGTGATTCATGGGGTTGCAAAGAGTCAGACATGACTGAGTGACTGAACTGAACCTAGGAGTTCTGTTGACAAATACAGTAAAAACCTTTTGGAGCCAACAAATACAAACCCTAAATTCCTGATTAAGATGTAAACATAATTTTTTTAAATGTAATTATTAATAGCCAAATCATTATTAAAATTATAGACTAAGGACATACAGCAGAGTTTTACTCTTTTTGGAAGTGATCTAACTTACTATATCTTATCTATGTAAAACCTTCCTGGTATAAAACAGTTCTAGTTTGGACATTATATAAGGGAGAGTGTTTTTTGATACAGCAAAAGAATCTTCTTATGAAGTATTTTACTGCATCAATAATGTAAAGAGCATTCAAGGTAATGAATACTGCTGCTTACTGTATAAGCAAAACAAATGGTGCTGTAGAGTTAACTAATATTTTGAAATTACACACTCCAAGCCCATTAAATTACTTCAGAGCATTTTACTTATGCTCTAAATAACTCATTCTATTAATGGTCACAATCAGAATTCACCAGCTTTGAATTCTTATTATCATCCACTGTGATCTTGTTATGTCCCTCCTTCAAAAAGACAAACCACAAAAATCCACAACAGCTAAGTGGATGTCTGTGTGGCTAATGGGAGTAACAGTTTTAGAAATAACATCTGCACCACTTTCTCTATATTCACTGAACTTCTTGGCACTGGCTCTCAGACTTCTGCTCCAGTCTAAGTTCTGCATTATCTTAATGTTTATGTTTATGTGGATGACTTATTTAATTGCCTAGCCTCATAATTCCTTGACTCTATTTAGTCCAGTGATTATTTCCTCCACTTTATATAAGTTGCTCATTCCCAGAGGAATATCATTTTGTGGTTAGTACCTAATACAGTGCTCAATAAATGTATGAGTAAATGAATGAATGAACAAAAAAGAACCTAAAATTTATTCAACTAATTTGAACAGGTATTGAATGCTCTATCATGGCTAAGAACTAATTTGTGGATAGTGAGGTTCATATAGTAAATTAATAGAAGACCCTATTATAAATGCTTCTTACATAAGGCAATATTGGCTGTACTTACAGGTCTAGGTAGGGCCAGGTTTGCTCCGTACCAATGATAAAGTGCTCTCCATACAGGTTCTGGGACCATCTCATAATCTCTTCCATGGATCAGCTGTGGGGTTCGTTTTAATCGTCCTCCTTCTAGTGTTAATGATGTAGCCTTAGAAAGAATGGAATGTAAATGTTGACTTTTTTTTTGGCCCCACCTCTTGGCTTGTGGGATCTTAAGTTTCCCGACCAGGGATGGAACCCAGGCCCACAGCAGTGAAAGCTAGGAGTGCTAACTACTGGACTGTCAGGGAATTCCCTCAAATGTTGGATTTTTAAAATTAATCTCTTGTGTTTTAACAAAACCTAGACACAGGAAAATAAACATGTCACTACTCAGTTTCACATTATTAGAAAAAAAAATTTTCTAAAAAGTTTTTATTTTGAATTTTCAAAATAAACTATTCAATAAAGGAAACTCAAGGTAAATCATTTGAAAGAAAATCACTGAAACATTTGAAAATATTAAGGATAGCTTTCATAGACTTAGACTTCTTTCCAACAGTAAAAAGTAGTATTATTTTTTAAAAAAACTTTTTTCACATACATGTAAAACTACATTTTCATGGTAGCTGTTCTAAATAAGAAAAATAACATTCCCAAGCATCACTAAACTGAGTCTATGCAAGTAGTAAATCATAAAATACTCTCACAGAAACATTTTTATCTACAACACGTTAATAAAATGAACCACAAACATTTTCTATGTGCTGAAATCTTTAGAATGAAATTTATTAGTAACTAGAAAGAGATGTCAAATTACTTACCTTTACTGGTTCTTGAGTTACTAGTGGCTGGTTATCAATAGCCCCTGGCTTCTGAGGATTGAGGTGCAACAAAATATTCCCATTGGCTCCTAGCAGACACTGGTTGTTATTGTCGGAAGTGTTATGCTGTCGCGCAAAGCACATATCTGCTCCTGGTGTGGCAGAATACAGAAAACCTATAAGGACAAAGATGGAATCTCTGTTTTATTATACATAAAATAGGCTTGAAGATATGAACTCAGTGTCCATGTATTAGGTTAATGCTATTATTCTGTGGACATGTCAGTACAGTGTTAAGATTCTGTAATTGTGTAGAAGACACAGAGGTATTCCTTTCTGGAAAATACCTAGAATAACACTAGGTAGAATAAAAGTTTTAAAAGCTATTATAAAATGAACATTTGTCTAGACTCCTAGAATATTTAATAATTCACAAGAATTCTATGTCCTCTGATAGGAAAGGAAGAAATATAGGTAAGTAGCTGGACTCTCCCATATCTTTCCTTAATTCTCTCCTGCCCACAAAGTTTCTTAGTAGATAAGGGTGATAACAAGTCTCTACACCAAAGAGCAGGAGCTAAAACAAGAATGCCAACAGGAGAACGGAGAATGCTAGGACAGAAGAAACTGTTCCCTAATAAATCTATTTGAAAGGAAAGCATCGATGTTACAACAGAAAAATGATTGACAGTGACTTAAGAGTTGTGAACCTGAATGGTATCTTAAGGTATTTCAACTCTCAACCACATGTTAATCCCTGGTAAACATTCTAGTCATCAACCACTTTTAACCTTCTACTTGTGGTGCTGCTCAGCATGTGGCCAGCACAGGGCTGAGCTGTGTGCAGAGTGAGCATTTTTCAAGAAGGACCTGAGGGAGGGTCAAGAGACAGTGAAAAACTGATCAAAGACAGCACTTTTAGGACTGCTGAGTGATCGCTGTAATAACATCAGATGGGGAAAGAGAGCACTGAAGAACTGATGCTTTTGAACTGTGGTGTGGAGAAAACTCTTGAGAGTCCCTTGGACGGCAAGGAGATCAAACCAGTCAATCCTAAAGGGAACCGGTCCTGAGCACTCACTGGAAGGACTCACGCTGAAGCTGAAACTCCAATACTTTGGCCACCTTCTGCAAAGAACTGTTTCATTCATTGGAAATGACCCTGATTCTGGGAAAGATTGAAGGCAGGAGGAGAGGGGGACAAAAGAGGATGGCATGATTGGATGGCATCATTGACTCCATGGACATGAGCCTGAGCAAGCTCTGGGGGTTGGCAGTGGACAGGGAAGCCTGGCTTGCTGCAGTCCATGGGGTTGCAGAGTCAGACACGACTGAGTGACTGAACTGAGCTGAGATTCTACAAGGAGTTCTGTAGAGAAACTGCTAGCTCTGTTCAATTTGCCTTCTTGCTTCACAGAAAAGGAGAAGAAAAATCTCAAAATCAAACAACAGAGTAAGACTGAGAGTCCTGCTACTGTACCAGCAGAATAATAGGAATCAACTAAATTTATTTGATTTAATTTATCTGGTTAATTTATTTATTTGCCAAAATACAGCAAAGCACCTTCCACCTAAGTATAAAACTACTAAGTTTTAGGTAGGTATCAACAACCAAAGGGGATTATGGGCAATATTATCAATTATTTCTAAATATGTTGACAAAGTAACTCCCAAATTCTAGCCTGGAATGTTTGAATCTGATATGAAGATGCATTTGATCCAATGAAGGTGTGCTATGGTTAGAGTTCTGGAGATAAAAATTTAGATTTCCTCCAAAAATGTCTTCTCTAGTCTAAATTTATTGAGAAAATGATTTAATAACAATATGGAAAGATTGACCTAATCAATGAAAACTGTGAAAACATTTTGAAATTGAGAGATCAATGACTTAGAATATAGAAGAGTTCCTCTTTGTAAAGCTACTAATACATTCAAGAATCTGTTGACTATTTCATTCAAAACCTGTTTCTGTCAACGGAAGCTTGATGCCCATATCCCACGAAGCATACTCTCTGACAAACTGTACCACTTTAACAAATGACCCTGCCTAAACTTCACGGAAAATAAGTCATACTTACCACTGCCAGCAGTTTCTGAGGCTTCAGATGCACTAGAAACGTTGTCTGAAAATTTTTCTTCTGTGGTATTCACATAACTTGGGCTGCCTCCTCCAGTTCTATCTTCACTCTGCTCTATAGGATGTACTGTTGTTCCAAATGGATATTTTCCTCCATTCAGCACAGATGATGGCTCAATCACAACTGGGCTGGTATCCTAAAAATCATGAAGTCAGAAATTAAGAAGTAAAATTCAATAATCTGACAATTATGCAGCCTTCATAGTAACTGTCTACTGTTTCTAATTCTCCTGCAGCTGGCTATGGCACTTAAAACATTTGGATGCATAACTGAGTTTTAATTTCTTCCAAGAAGAATAGTGTATGTAAGTAAAACTGGTAAGGTAGAATGGGAATAGACTGCAAGTGACCCTGTGCCACATCAAGTAATGACTTTACTCTGTTGAAAGTTGAAAATAATGGAAGGTTTTAATCGATATTAAAAAGCTAAATAATATTTACTCTTTTATTATTAAAGATTACATTGTTATTATAGAAAATATAGAAAAACATGAAGAAACTAAACATTACAAGTATTCAGATTCCATCATTTAGCATTAATTATAGTTGACATTTTGATGTGTTTTATTTTTTTGTGACTGAACATATACACATATCTATAAAAAATAAATGTGGGGAATATGGTTAGAATTAAGGGCAGGGTACTGACTTACCAGCTATTCAGCCTTTCATAAAAGGAACTTATAAGCCTCAGTTTATTTATGGGTAAAAACTAGGCTATTAGTATCTCAGAGTTATATGAAGATTACATGAGTGACACATATAAAGAACCTGGCGCTTAGTAAATGTGAACTATCATTCTGGTTGTTGTCAGAAAACACATTTTAAATACTGCATATTGCTTCTTTTTCTTTCACTTAACATTATATTGACAGGATTTTTCTGTGAGAAGCTTTTAAATAGGGGATAGCATAATCCAGTTTTTGTTTTAAAAATAACTCTATAGTGTGCAAAAAGCAGGCAGAAAGTGAAAATTAAGACATAAGTTGTTGAAAGTGAAGTCGCTCAGTCGTGTCCAACTCTTTGACTCCACGGACTGTAGCCTACCATGCTCCTCTGTCCATGGGATTTTCCAGGCAAGAGTACTGGAGTGGGTTGCCATTTCCTTCTCCAGAGGATCTTTCCGACCCAGGGATTGAACCCGGGTATCCCACATTGTAGGCAGATGCTTTACCGTCTGAGCTACCAGGGAAGTCCTTGACACAAGTTAGAAGACTTCTATAATAATTTAGGCAAGAGATGCTGAGGTACTCAACCATAAAGCTAGAACTAGAAGCAAGGACATGGAGAGAGAGCACGGATTTAGGAGACAAAAAAAAAAAAGTGACAATTAATTGTGTATGAAAGAGGTGCACAGATAATTCCAAAGTAGAACGTGAGATGCTGACTTAGATGACTAGATGGGAGCTGACATCTTCATAAGATAAGGTATGTAAGTGAATGGGATCGTTTTGGTTTGAGATTCTGTGGACATTTAAGTCTAGCGCTCAGGACAGAGAAAGAAATGACATATAGATTGGGACTATATAGATTTCTGGAAACACAAGAATATGGCATATGTAGAATAAGTCTGAACTACCAGGGAAGTCCTTACGTAGAATAAGGAGAGAACAATATTTATAGGATAGGTGGCAGAAGAATCTAGGAAGGTTACTGAGTCTGAATGACCAGAGAAAAATCAGGAGAGGTAGCTTCCCAGGTGGCAGTAGTGGTAAAGAATCTGCTTGCCAATGCAGGAGATGCAGATTCAATCCCTCTGTCGGTTGCGAAGATGCCCTGGAGGAGGAAAATGGCAACCCATTCCAGTATCCTTGCCTGAAAAATTCCATGGAAGAGGAGCCTGGTTGACTACATACAGTACATGGGGTCAAAAAGAGTCGGACATGTATGAGCGACTAAACACACACACAGAGCCCTAGAAGCAGAGACAGCTAGCATAGAATTATTTTCTACTAAGCTTATTTGTGAGAAGAAAAAAAAAAAATCAGCAAACAAAAAACACAGAGAAAAACAGAGAGAGCTAAGATTGCGGAGAAGCAGAAGGGAAGGCGCTATGAGAACATGTGTCTGTGAGTGCTTTTAAAAGATTAGGATATTTTTAAGGGAAGGTAAAGAAAAAGACTAAAGGTCCTAACCAGTAGAACAAGATCCCAGAGGCATGTGAGGAGACAGATAGCATGGCTAGAGGAACTCATGTGGTGTTCAATCAACAGCAACATAAACTGTAGTAGATGAAACTGATCAATGGATGAGGGTCTTGAAGGCACCACTTAGAAAGTAACTAACTGAAACTTATGAAAAACATCAAATTTAAAATATAAACTCCAAGTCACAGCATAGCAATAGCACAGTGGAAGCTTTAGATTCTTTTAATGCAATTATAGCATGCCTGTGAAGTTGCTCAGTAGTGTCCGACTCTTTGTGATCTCATGGACTGTAGCCTACCAGGCTCCTCTGTGCATGGAATTTTCTAGGCAAGAGTACTGGAGTGGGTTGCCATTTCCTTCTCCAGAGGATCTTCCCGACCCAGGGACTGAACCCACGTCTCCCGCATTGCAGGCAAATGCTTTACCATCTGAGCCACAAGGGAAGCCCTAATTTTAGCCTAAACAAGGAGACATTATATCAATATTTTATTAGGTATTTTTTGCATCTTTGATCTGTAAGCCAGGTGAACACTATCAATTTGTAGATTCTTCAAAAGCCACTTCTGAAGAAATAACAGTGATTTAATCAAAAGATTGGCAAGAAGAATGAGAATAAAACTTAGATTTCTTTCTACATACCAATTAACTCTTATTCAACTAAAAAAAGTTAAATGGTTAAAACTTTAATGTTAAAACTTCAAATAATTCAGAAGCACACAGATTCATATTCTTTATTACAAATCCAAATGTTAGTACATTCTATTAATTATTAACTTTCTTAAAATATGTGAAAGGTAGCAGATTATGTTGGGTTTTAAATAACTCTACTTCACTGTGAAAACATTATTCCCTATTCAATTCTCTTCCAGTCCTTTGATTACGTTGAGGAAAGGGTCTCAGTTTGGTGTTAATGTGCTAACTGAATACTTGATATGCCAATCTAACACATGATAATTTCTAACAGAGAACAAATCTCAGTATCAGTCTTCAAAAGGCAACACTACTTGAAATTTAATATAGTTTATTTCCATTAAATTTATTTTTATTTTTGTCTTCTATTTCTGGAATATGACACTAATTTTCTATTTAAGATAGTGACATAAAATCTCCTTTTAAAATAAAATATATTTATTTACATAAAAATGATAGTTATTTATATAAATGTAACTAACAAAATAATAGAATGGAAATTATATGGCAAAAAAATGGTGACCACAGTATGCTGCTGCTGCTGCTAAGTCACTTCAGTTGTGTCTGACTCTGTACGACCCCATAGATGGCAGCCCACCAGGCTCCGCCGTCCTTGGGATTCTCCAGGCAAGAACACTGGAGTGGGTTGCCATTTCCTTCTCCAATGCAGTGAAAAGTGAATGCGAAGTCGCTCAGTCGTGTCCGACTCTTTGCGACCCCATGGACTGCAGCCTACCAGGCTCCTCCGTCTATGGGATTTTCCAGGCAAGAGTACCGGAGTGGGGTGCCATCGCCTTCTCCAATCACAGTATACAAACGATTAAAAACTGGCAATCTACATTAAGCATGAATTTGGGGCCATCAGTATTTTAAATTTCACTATTAACAAAAGAAGTCATAATTCTATGGACAACAATACAATCACACTGACCTATGGCCTGTGAATTAGTCCTGAGTACTTAAATTATTAATCATATGTTTGGACTTCAGTTTGTAGACTTCTTGGAAATTCATTAAAGATAATATTGATGTTCTCACAGCTTTTCTGACAGCATTCATACCGACAAAATGCATTCCACTTAAATTAGATTCCAAAAGAAAATTTTCAGTATACAAAAATGACTTTTTTAAATTAATTCAAACCCTTTCTCCAATTATGCTTTATAAATGTTATTTGCTCAGGAATTTTTTTTTAAAGCTTTCTATGTGATTCTGCTATGCAATCAGAATTGCTAACCACTGTCCAAGTGAGAATTACAGTCGCATACTTCTGTTTTCATTATGTGCTATAAATGCTAAGTGTATAGTACTTGGTTTCTTAGTGAATCTATTACTTGCTCTGGAACTTGCTTTTTAGAAAAGCAGGTTGGTTCTTAGCAAGCATTATATAGGTATTCATTTCTTTCACCTTCAAATTTTTTTCTAGGTTGGAGCATTTTATTACTGTCCAGCAGTCACACAAAGTGTGATAGAGGTAAAAATCTTATTTTAAATGTAGATAAATAGGAATCTTACTTACATATTTGACATATTCTTTCCACTGCTGCCACCACTGCATAGAGATGATAAACCAATTGTGTCCTGGTTGTAGACCATACCTGCTCTCTCGCTCTAACCACCCTCTACATACAAAAGAAATTCAGTACATCAAATGATGTGTAAAACAGATGATCATATACCCACAAATTATCATTAGATGCTTTTCAAAGGAAAAGCATGAAACAGATATACTTGGGAAATGTCCACATATTAAATTAGTGAAACACTGATAAGCCAATTAGAGGAGTCATAATATCATTGTTAAGCCTCCAACTGATGTTTCAAAAACAGCTTCATTGAGGAATAATTTAATAGCATACAAGTTATCTGAATTAAGTGTAGAACTCAATGATTTTGGTAAATTTACAGACATGTGCAACCATTACCACAATCCAATTTTAGACTATTTCAGACACCCCCAGAAGACATTTTATGCTTTAGTCATTTTTTCAGTCAAATTACTGCTCTTAGCCTCATGACACCACTAGTTTATTTTCTATTTCTTCAAAAGTCACAGTTATGTCTGACTCTTTGCGACCCCACGGACTGTGGCCCACACCAGTCTCCTCTATCCATGGAATTTGCCAGGCAAAATGAATGGGAGTGGATAGCCATTCCCTTCTCTAGGGGATCCTCCCAGGGATCAAACTCAGATCTCCTGGATTGTGAGTGGACTCTTTATTGTCTGAGTCACACACTCCTGATAGGAGTGTGTAACAATGCCTGTTCTCCCAATACTGCCATCAAAGTGGCTTGTCAAAATTATTTTTTGTCAATCTGCAAAGGAGACAAATGATGTCTCATGGTAGTTTTAGTTTGTACTTCTTTTATTATAAAGTCAACCTGATCCTTTCATATTGATGGGCCATTACATAGCTTTTTTGTGAATTGTCTATTCGTGTCTTTCCCCCTTTTTTTAATACATTTTTTGGGTATTTTTTTAACTTTGATTTTTAAGAGTTCTTTCTATATTAGATACACTATTGTACAGTTGTTAAATCGTGTCCAACTCTTTTGGGACTCCATGGACTGTACAGTCAGGCTCCTCTGTCCATGGGATTTCTTGGGCGAGAATACTGAAATGGGTTGCCACTTCTGAACAGTTCACAATTTTAAAATGGGCAAGGGACTTAAATAAATGGAATGTTGTAACACATGGTCTCTTGCATTGAATCTCTTTTACTTAGCATAATGTTTCTGAAGTTCATCTATGTTGAAGCAGATACCACTACTTTGTGCTTTATTTTTTTAAATTATTACTGAGTAATACTCCATAGGGTGTTTGTGTATGTTTTGTTTCTCTGTCTAATACCTGATAATCTGCAACTCGCAAACTGTTTTGCAAAGCGGCTGCACCATTTAACTTACCCATCAGTATTGTATGAGGGTTCTAGTTGCTCCACATTCTCACTAACACTTGTTATTGTCTGTCTTTTCTATCACAAATCTATCTAGTGGGTGTGAAGTGGTGTCACAATGTGATTTTAAAAACACTATTCTTATTGAGAAGAAATTCATATAACAGAATGTGGTCTCTGCACATTCTGACTGTGCTAAATGCCACTGAATATTATATATGCTTTACAATGGTTAATTTTATGTTATGTGAACTTCTCCAAAACAATTTCATACACCACAGCTAAGCAGTTATTTTCTATTACTCTTTTTCCCTAGCCCTTGACAATCACCAATCTGCTTTCTGTACTGATAGTTTAGTTTTACCTATTTCAGATATTTCATATAAATGGAATCTTATAATATGTCACTTCTTGTGTCTAGCTTCTTTCACTTGCGAGGTTCATCCATGTTGTATTATGTATCAGTACATCATTTCTCTTTACAGCTGACTGATATTTCATGGCATATATATACATTTTGTTTATCCATTCACCTTACTGATTGATATTTGGGCTGTTCCCACCTTATGGCTATTGTGAACAGTGCTAATAGGAAGATCTGGGTACAAGTATTTTAGTGCCTATTTTCAGTTTTTTAGATAAATACTTAGAAGGGAATTGCTGAGTTATGTGGTAACTGCAATTTTGAGGAAATACCAACTTGTTTTCTGTAGCAGTTATACCATTTTACAAATTCTACCAGTGACGCAATGAGAGTCCCAAATTCTCTACATCATCATTGGAGAAGGAAATGGCACCCCACTCCAGTATTCTTGCCTAGAGAATCCCTTGGCCAGAGGAGCCTGCTGGGCTGCTGTCTACAGGGTTGCACAGAGTCAGACACGACTGATGCAACTTAGCAGCAGCAGCAGCTACATCATCATAAAATTTATTTTCCATTTAAAAATTACAAACATCCTCGTAGGTACAAAGGGGAATTTCATGTGGTTTTGAGTTGCATTTCCTTAATGACAAATGATTTTGAGCATCTTTTCAAATGCTGGACAACCATGTGTATATCATTTGTGTATATCATCTCTGGAGAAATGTGTATTGAAGTCCTTCACCCGTTTTAAAACTGAGTTATATTTTGGTTATGAGTTGTAGGAGTTCTTTATATATTCTAGTCACTTGACTCTTGTCAGATCTATGATTTACAAATATTATGTCTCAGTCCGTAGGTTTTCTTTTCAGTTTCTTGACAATGCCCTTTAAAGAACAGTTTCTAATTTAGATGAAGCCAAATTTACCAATTTTTTTTCTTTTACTGCTTCTAAGAGTCATATATAAGAATTCATTTCAAAATCCAAATCACTCTTGAAGAAATATTTTTTTGGGATATAGAATTCTTGGCTCCAGTGTTTTTTTCTCTTTTAGCTCTTTAAATCTTATTAAGGATACACATAGGTATCTTAAAGCTGTTACTGCTTTAAAAACTCTCTCCCTGGCTTTTGACAACCTAATGATAATGTGTCTTGATATGGATCTCTTCATTATCTTGACAGCTCTATTCTCATGTTTACTACAACTTTACTCACAATAGCCAAGGTACAGAAACAATCCAAGTGTCCAAAAATGGATGAAAGGATAAAGAAAATGTAGTGTTTATGAATATATAAAATGGAATTTTATTCAGCCTTTCAAAATAGGAAATCATGTCTTTACAAAAACACACAGATGAAGCTTGAGGGTATTATTCTTAATGAAATAATCTGGACAGAGAAAGACAAATACTGCATGGTATCCAAAAAAGGTTGAATTTAGAAACAGAATAGAAAAGAGGCTGCCAGGAGCCGGGAGAGAGATTGGTAAAAAACAAAAAAATGGTACTAATTTTCATTATAATATATGTGATGGTGATGGGTACCTTAATTAACTCAGAGGTGGGAATTCTTTCAGAACACATACAATATACCAAGTCATCACATCTTACACTTTAAATATCTTAACCCAATCCCTTGGTTAGGAAGCTCATTTAATAAAAACACTTCATTATGTGATTTATTTGGAGAAACAGGGCGCTACCATAAAGATTACATTAAAATGGAAACATAGTGTTGTCCAGTAACAATATATTTCAGATGTCAGAAATTGTAACTATTTAATTAAAATATACACAGACTGTATCTATAAACTTACCTAATAATTTGTCCTTCCTCTTCTGGAGTAGCTGGTCGTAACCCCAGAACTATGTGACATACCTCGGGATAAAATGGTAAATTAAACTTCATCGGTGCCAATGACTGGACTATAGAATATTTCACATTCTCTATATTAGATCCACTTTCTAGATGGGAACCTAAACTAGCAATAGCTTTTTGTTGATGAATCACAAATGAGCCACTTGAGCAAAGCTGAACTTTAAATTTTGTTTTGTTTTTTTAAAGAAATAAATCATTTCAATGGAATTAATTTCCAAAATCTCTGTGATGGTGGGGGGTGGGTGCGGGGAAAGAGAGACAGAAAGGAAGAAAAGAAGAAAGGAAGGAAGGAAAAACTACTTTTTAGAATGTTTCATTATCACTATATACTTTAATTATTTCACACAGAGAATATTATCTTCTTTCCTGAAATCTGAAGAGCATACTATGGCACTCGGGTAGAAAGGTAAAGGGAAGATGAAAAGGATACCAGGAATGAAGGGTAAAGGGTAAAGGTAGCATTTCAACTTGAACAACTCTAAGAAGAACATTAATGCTACTAGCACTAAATATGCTTTTAAAAAAAGAATTTATTTATTTATTTTTGGCTATGCCGGGTCTTTGTTGCTGTCTGGGTTTTTTCTAGCTGCGGTGAGTGAGGGCTACTCTGTTTTGCAGCGCACGGGCTTCTCATTGTGGGTGACTTTTCCTGTTGTGGAGCATGGCCTCTAGGGTACGTGGGCTTCGTTAGTTGTGGCATGCAGAAACAGTAGCTGTGGTCCACAAGCTTAGTTGCTCCATGACATGTGGAATCTTCCCAGACCAGGGACTGAACTTGTGTCTCCTGCATTGGCAGGCAGATTCTTTTTTTCTGGCAGGCAAATTCTTAACCACTGGACCACCACGGAAGTTCTAAGTATGCTTTTTAAGGCTCATTTTCTCCTCAATTTATTTGCCTTCTCTAAATCATTATAAAAGAAGTGATTTCCCGCCCCACCCCTGCCACTTTATCATGAAAAATTTCAAAAATACAGAAAAGTTGAAAGAATTTTACACTGAACACCACATACTCATCATCTAATTCTGACATCAGCATTTTATTATATTTCATCTATCCATCCCTCAATTCATCTATTAATCCATCTTAATTTTTGCATGCATTTCAAAGTAAGTCATAGATATTAGTACAGCTCCCTGTAAATATATCAGCCTGCCTGTTTATAATTTTGTTTACCTTTTGAGGTAAAATTTATTTAACAATACACAAATTAGGTTTATGAGATTCATTCATTATCAATAGTTCATTCTTTTATTGTTGAGACAATACTTTTTAAAGGTTTTTTAAATTGAAGTATAGTTGATTTATGATGTTGTGTTAGTTTCACATGTATAGCAAAGTGATAAAAGTAGGCAAAGTCCAGTGACTTTTCACAAAGTAAACACACCCATGTAACCTTCATCCAGTTAAGAAACAGAACACTGCTACCTCCCCCAAAGTTCCACTTTGAGTTCCTTCCCAGACATTACAGCACCCTTTGATGTATTCACTACTCCGAATCCCACCACCATGGACTGTTTTTTGTCTGCCTTTGAGTACCAAAGTTCTACATCTTTTGGTGCTCAGATATACAAGTTTCTATAGGGTATCTATAAAAACAGCCAATACTTATAAGAATTTATATTCCTCTGGTCCAGTATTTTCCACTCCATATTATGTAAGATTCCTTGATGTGGCTGTGTGGAGCAGCAACACATTTACTTTCATTGCTTTAAACTAAACCATGTGTATGCAAGGATCACCATGTACATTTATATATTTACTGCTGACAGGTATTTAGGTCATTTTCTGTTTGGGGCTGGAATAAGAAGTGATTATAAGAACTTATTCTACGTTTTTTGGTGCTCAGATATACAAGTTTCTATAGGGTATATATAACAACAGCCAATACTTGTAAGAATTTATATTGCTTCTGGCAATGTGAAAGAGTCACAATTTATTATCTCCAACAATGCTTCATTATCACTTCAAGGCTTATCATTCTAGTGGATGTCTAATGGTATTCCAAGTACAATTTTAATATGTATTTTCATTATCACTAAAGAAGTAGGCCCCTTTCATAATTATTAGCTATTTGGATATTCTCTTTTGTGAAGCACCCATTCAAGGTTTTTGTACATTTTAATATTAAGCTTCTGCCTTATTTTTCATCGATTTTTGCTCTTTGTATGTCCTAGAAGGGCTTCCCAGGTGGCGCTAGTGGTAAACACACCTGTCAATGCAGGGGATGTAACAGATGTTGGTTTGATCCCTGGGTCAGGAAGACTCCTCTGGAGAAGGGCATGGCAACCCACTCCAGTATTCTTGTCTGGAGAGTTCCATGGACACAGGAACCTGGCGGGCTATAGTCCATGGGGTCAAAAAGAGTCAAACATGACTGAGCAACTAGCACACACATGATCTATATACAAGTCTTTTGCTGGACAAAAGTAAAGCAAATAAATTCTTATCATTTTCTTAAAGGCATCTCTTGAAAAAAAAAAAGAATTCTTAATTTTACTGAAGTCCAACTTAAAACTTTTCTTTGTGCTTGGCACTCATTGCGGCCTGTTTAAGAACTCTTTGCAACCTCAAAGTCATTATAATAGTTATGTTATTTTCTTCAGTTGCTCAGTCATGTCCGACTCTGCGATCCCATGAACTGCAGCACATGAGGCCTCCCTGTCCATCAACAACTCCTGGAGTTTACCCAAATTCATATCCTTAGAGTTGGTGATGCCATCCAGCCATGTCATCCTCTGTCGTCCCCTTCTCCTCCTGTCCCCAAACCAATCCTTCACAGGATTAGGGTCTTTTCCAATGAGTCAACTCTTTCCATGAGGTGGCCAAAGTATTGGAGTTTCAGCTTCAACATCAGTCCTTCCAATGAACACCCAGGACTGATCTTCTTTAGGATGGATCTACTTGCAGTCCAAGGGACTCTCAAGAGTCTTCTTCAACACCACAGCTCAAAAGCATCAATTCTTTGGTGCTCAGCTTTCTTCACCGTCCAACTCTCACATTCATACATGACTACTGGAAAAACCATAGCCTTGATTAGATGGACCTCTGTTGACAAAGTAATGTCTCTGCTTTTCAATATGCTATTCAGGTTGGCCATAACCTTCCTTCCAAGGAGTAAGTGTCTTTTAATTTCATGGCTGAAGTCACCATCTGCAGTGATTTTGGAGCCCCCAAAAATAAAATCTCATACTGTTTCCACTGTTTCCCCATCTATTGCCCATGAAATGATGGGACCAGATGCCACGATCTTAGTTTTCTGAATACTGAGCTTTAAGCCAACCTTTTCACTCTCCTCTTTCACTTTAATCAAGAGGCTTTTTAGTGCCTCTTCACTTTCTGCCATAAAGGTGGTGTCATCTGCATATCTGAGCTTATTGATATTACTCCCAGCAATCTTGATTCCAGCTTGTGCTTTTTCAGCCCAGTGTTTCTCATGATGTACTCTGCATAGAAGTTAAATAAGCAGGGTGACAATATACAGCTTTGATATACTCCTTTACCTATTTGGGACCAGTCTGTTGTTCCATGTCCAGTTCTAACTGTTGCTTCCTGACCTGCATACAGGTTTCTCAAGAGACAGGTCAGATGGTCTGGTATTCTCATCTCTTTCAGAATTTTCCACAGTTAATTGTGATCCACACAGTCAAAGTCTTTGGCACAGTCAATAAAGCAGAAATAGATGTTTTTCTGGAACTCTCTTGCTTTTTCGATGATCCAGCAGATGTTGGCAATTTGATCTCTGGTTCCTCTGCCTTTTCTAAAACCAGTTTGAACATCTGGAAGTTCATGGTTCACATATTGCTGAAGCCTGGCTTGGAGAATCTTGAGCACTACTTTATTAGTGTATGAGATAAATGCAATTGTGCAGTAGTTTGAACATTCTTTGGCATTGCTTTTCTTTGGGATTGGAATGAAAACTGACCTTTTCCAATACTGTGGCCACTGCTGAGTTATCCAAATTTGCTGGCATATTGAGTGCAGCACTTTCACAGCATCATCTTATAGGATTTGAAATAGCTCAACTGGAATTCCATCACCTCCACTAGCTTTGTTTGTAAGTGATGCTTTCTAAGGTCCACTTGACTTCACCTTCCAGGATATCTAGCTCTAGCTGAGTGTCAGTGATCATACCATCATGACTATCTGGATCAAGAAGATCTTTTTTGTATAGTTCTTCTGTGTATTCTTGCCACCTCTTCTTAATATCTTCTGCTTCTGTTAAGTCCATACCATTTTTGCCCTTTAAAGAGCCCATCTTTGCATGAAATGTTCCCTTGGTATCTCTAATTGTCTTGAAGAGATCTCTAGTCTTTTCCATTCTGTTGTTTTCCTCTATTTCTTCGCATTGATCACCAAGGAAGGCTTTCTTATCTCTCCTTGCTATTCTTTGGAACTCTGCATTCAGATGGGAATATCTTTCCTTTTCTCCTTTGCTTTTCGCTTCCCTTCTTTTCACAGCTATTTTGTAAGGCCTCCTCAGACAGCCATTTTGCTTTTTTACATTTCTTTTCCATGGGGATGGTCTTGATTCCTGTCTCCTGTACAATGTCATGAACCTCCATCCATAGTTCATCAGGCACTCTATCAGATCTAGTCCCTTAAATCTATTTCTCATTTCCACTGTATAATCATAAGGGATTTGATTTAGGTCATACCTGAATGGTCTAGTGGTTTTCCCTACTTTCTTCAATTTAAGTCTGAATTTGGCAATAAGGAGTTAGTGATCTGAGCCACAGTCAGCTTCTGGTCTTGTTTTTGCTGACTATACAGAGTTTCTCCATCTTTGGCTGCAAAAAATATAATCAATCTGATTTCGGTGTTGATGATCTAGTGAAGGCCATGTGTGGAGTCATCTCTTGTGTTGTTAGAAGAGGGTGTTTGCTATGACCAGTGCGTTCTCCTGGCAAAACTCTATTAGCCTTTGCCCTGCTTTATTCTGTACTCCAAGGCCAAATTTGCCTGTTTCTCCAGGTGTTTCTTGACTTCCTACTTCTGCATTCCAGTCCCCTAAAATGAAAAGGACATCTTTTTTGGGTATTAGTTCTAAAAGGTCTTGTAGGTCTTCATAGAACTGTTCAACTTCAGCTTCTTCAGTGTTACTGGTTGGGGCACAGGCTTGGATTACCATGATATTGAATGGTTTGCCTTAGAAACAGAGATCATTCTGTCATTTTTGAGACTGCATCCAAGTACTGCATTTCAGACTCTTTTGTTGACCATGATGGCTACTCCATTTCTTCTAAGGGATTCCTGCCCACAGTAGTAGATATAATGGTCATCTGATTTAAATTCACCCATTCCAGTCCATCTTAGTTTGCTGATTCCTAGAATGTCACTTTATTTATTATTTTTCTTTGAAAACTTATTAGATTTATAATCTACCAAAAATTACTTTAAAAAAATTATTTTTTACCGCAGGATAATTGCTTTACAATGCTGCACTGGCCTCCATTGTACAACAGTGTGAACCAGCTACATTAGTTGCTCAGTTGTGTCTGACTCTTTGCAGCCCCATGTACTGTAGCCTGCCAGGCTCCTCTGTTCATGGAATTCTCTAGGCAAGAATACTGGAGTGCGTAGCCATTCCCTTCTCCAGGGCATCTTTCTGCCTCAGGGATCGAACCTGGGTCTCCTGCATCGCAGGCCGATTCTTCACTGTCTGAGCCACCAGGGAAGCCCAAATCAGTCATAATTACACATACAGGCTTTCCATCCTGAGCCTCCCTTCCCACCCCCATCCCACTCTTATAGGTCATCACAGAGTACCAGGCTGGGCTCCCTGTGCTATACTGCAGTCTCCCACTAGTCATCTATTTTATACCTGACAGTGTATACATGTCAGTGTTACTTTCTCAATTCATCCTACCCTCTCCCTCCCCTGCTGTGGCACAATTCTGTTCTCTATATCTGCATTTCTATTGCTTCCCTGCAAACAGGTTCATCAGTGCTGTTTTTCTAGATTCCATATGTATGTGTTAATATACAATATTTATTTATCTCTGACTTACTTCACTTCGTGTAACAAGGTCTAAAATTATTTTTCATGTAATGGGGTGAATAATGATGCATAGTTTTTCCCATAAGAATACTAATTAATCCAGTACCACTCACTGAAAGACCACTCCTTCTCATCTGCAATGCAATGCCTTCTTTGCTATAAATCAAGTGATCACACCTACGTAGGTCTATGTAAGAACTTTCAGTGTTCTTCCATTGGTTGGTCTAACTTTAGGCAGACATCATGCTGTTGTAACACTGTTGCTATTGTATAAAAAGTTCTAATATCTGGTAATATAAATCCATTGTTTCTGAATTTCTTCTTTGCTATATTTTTGACCCTCGTACTTCCATGTGTACTTAGATAGAATCCTCTGGTCAAGTTCTACAAAATCTCAATGACAACAATGAGCTTCTGGGGATTCTGATTTTGAGTGCACACATCTTTAAGTCAACTGCATTTAACACATTGAGCCTTCCAACCCATAAATATGGGTTATCTCCCTTTGTACTGGATTTTTATTACTGTTGTGATAAATTATCACAAAACTTATAGCTTAAAACAACACAAATCTATTATCTTACAGTTATGCAGGTCAAAAGTAAGGGAGAGATATCTCCAGGCTAAAAGAAGATGGCAACAGGGTGGTATTCCTTTCTGGAGGTCAAAGGAAGAATATGGTTCCTTCTGTTTTCCAGTGTCTAAAATTCACCCACAATCCTATGCTCATGGCCCTTTCTCTATCTTCAAAGCTAGCAGATCTGCACCTCTATAGCCCTACACTTTCAATGACATCTCTTTCTCTGACCATAGCTGGGAAAGGTTTTCCACTTCTACGGACTTGTGTGATTAGACTGGACCCATCTGAATAATTCAGGCCAATCTGTTTACACATATATTAAGTGAACATAAAGTTTCAAAAGCATGTCTAAATATGGGATAAAGTGAGCATGGTAAAATGCAATGCTAAGACTTGGATGATGGGTAAATGGGTACTCAATGAAAAAAATCTTTCAACTGTTCAATATAATGCTGGAAACACTGACATACAAAAACAAATCTCAAGCATATGCTTATTTATAAAATAGAATCACAGGAAAATACTGTCACTGCAAGTCCCTGATAAGCGTGAGCAAATAGTCAAGGCAATACAAAAATTCAAAATGCTCTGCTACGTGAGATGTACAGGATGACGCAAGTACAAACTCAAGTGGTCAACATGTTTATATCATTAATTATGAGTTAAAATTTGAGAATATCATTTTAAGTGAGATTTTAAAAAGAGCTCATCAATTTTCATATTACCAAATAAGTCATTTCTGTTTACAGTAGTGATTTATATGACTCTTGTACATTCTTTCTTTTCTAAAGCCATCAACTTAAATTCCTGTTGAAAATTGATAGTGGAGTAGCTGAGTGATTTAAATGGATATTATAAGCATATCAGATCGCATATGCTTTAAATATACATTAGTTAGTAATTACCCATCAGGAAGAGTTCAATTTCCATTTATTCTAACAGTTATGTCATAGACCTCTTTATTTATAATGGAAGATCATGATAAAGACAAAGATACCAAACCTCTCTGACTTTCACAGGGGTGCTTTTATAGGGAAAGGAAAATAAGGAGAATCTAAAATATCACTATTAAGTCAACTTACATATTTATGAAAAACTATGAAAGATAGAAACCATAAACTATTTTTTAAAATGGGAGCAAGAGAACAACTTTAACTGGGAAAACAGTTAAAATCTGGCTGCTCCTTCCTAGCAGCTATTCTTCCTGCCTTCTCCTTTGACCTTTTTTTGGACCTTATAAAGAGTAGGGGGAGAAAAAGTAACAATTTTGCATCTAAGATAATCTCTTAACTGGAAAGACCGAATATTTTGTGAAAAATATACAGGTGCATATTTATGAACAATCTCTTTTCCACGGCCTTATTAGAAGGGGTCTTTGAAGAAAAATAGCAATTATAAAGCTTTTACAATTTAAATTATTCTGTGTCTACATTCTGCTCTGTCATGAGTTTTAAGATAAACATAATCAGCTATATTTCACTTTCCTAACTTCTCATAACTCTGAGAAACTTCAGTAGACATTCATGCTTTATCTCACGTTTCAGGTGGTGTACAGGATAATGTAGTTCTTTTTATAATATATGGTTTTGTAGCTTAGATGCAGTAACTACTATGTAATGGAAAAAGATGCAGAACTACTGGTATCACTGCCCTCTGTACCTGTCATTTACCTTAAACATACCTGGAAAAGTAGATTCAAAAATTCATTGGCAAGAACATTTTTCACACTCCAGATCTGATAGTCTTCTAGAGTAAGATGACCCATCTGAAAGAGAAACAGTTTTTCAAAAAACCTCATTTTAAGAATGCCCTCATTTTTTATTTAAGTAAAATCTGGTTTATTAAACTTCTAATGATTATTTGTCTGAAAGAAGCCCAACAATTTAAGGCAGGTGCTATCTGTTTATCTGAGAAGTAGGCCAGCCAGGGTAAGTTTAAAAGCAATCAAACTTCATTAAAGTAGTCAATGGCAATGAGGACAATTTATCACCAACTATCTTCTTCCTTCAATAATACCTGGGAAATAACTTACCTTATCTTCTGGTTCAAAGGTTACCTATGGAACCTACAAAAGGCCCCAGGAAGGGAAAATGAAGTATTTGCTAATTTTGAAAGCATTTTTACAGACTCTGGATTATGTGCTTTGATTCTAACAATTTTCTAAGACCTCCTTCTTAGAAATATCTAGCAACTTAATCAGAGTTCTTAGAGATTGAAAAGAACTTAATAAAAATTAAAAATGAGTATCTATATTACATTTCCCTAAAATACAATTTAAAGTTACTCTTTTGAGTAAAACAATATTTTTTTGGTTTCGAAGTGCACCAAAAATTAAATTTTTCATACATTCTGTATGAAAATCACAGCAAGCTACAGGAGAAAACCTATTATAATATTCCTAATAAATGTTGTCAAACTAAGTTCAAGAATTTATTCTTTGTAAAGTACATGCTTATTTCTATTACATGGTTATTCTGGGTGCTATTAAAGAACTCAGAAGAGACCTTTACCAATATTACTTTAGAAATTTTGTAAAAGAATGTATGTATTCAGATTAAGATAGTCATTTCCATCATCTCTTTATGGTCCTTCCCAGTTGAATCACTCATCTGCAAAACCACTGTTGTAACACCCATTACCATTTGCTGGTTTTGTCACTACTCTCAAACTTCATATAAATGCAATCATACAATGTGTTTTCATTTTTCCAGCGTTTCCTTTGCTCAGTACAAGGTTAGCCTTTCTTTAACTTATTAAAATGGGAGAAATGAAGATTATAAACTGTAGATGGCAAGGGCTGTGTTTACTTAATTTTTATAACATGCCTACCTTATAAAATATAAATGTTTTTATGTATATAACACTTTAGCAGAATTATTTAAAGATGGAATGGGCTGTGCTTGCTTTGACAGCACATATACTAAAATTGGAAATATGGAATGGGCTATCTTTAGAGACAGCTTGGAGGGACTGGAACCACTGTTCCAAATAAGCACCTGGTTGAGACAATATAGAAGAGATTTAAATATGTATACAAGCTATATATACCAATTCCAAGTATGAGGTATTTTTAGAAAAAAAATCAGTCCCAGCTGGACTAACCTTTGTGGTGTCATGTGCATTCAATATGCCTTCTACAATGTCACATAGATCCATGTGTAATTCCTGTAAAAACAGAAACCCAAAGAAGTAATTAGAAAAAAGCAGATATCATTTTTATTAGTCACTGACTAAGTACATGATGTTAGGCTTCCCTGGTGGCTCAGAGGTAAAGGATCTGCCTGCCAACGCAGAAGACATGGGTTCAGTCTCTTGGTTGGGAAGATCCTATGAAGAAGGAAACGGCAACCCACTCCAGTATTGGTACCTGGGAAATCCTATGGACACAGGAGCCTAGTCAGGCTACAGTCCATGAGGTTGCAAAACAGTCAGACACAACTTAGCGACCAAACAACAATAAGAAAAGCATATGATACTTTGGTCAAATATTTACAATAAAATCAGTTTATTAAATTTTCTAAGGCAAATTCTCTTCCCAATTCTGTACTTATAACTATAGATATTTTGAGTAGCATAATATAGCAACTAGAAATCAGAGCAAATCCTTTATTCTTGATCTCTTTAAACATTTTTTTCACTCCATTTTCCTGTTGGCGTGAAGTTTACATGCACCAAAATGCATACAATCAGAATTTACCGGGATATCGTCGGTGCGGTTGTCCTTCCAGACCTCTAAGAGTGCAACCACCATGTCTCTCAGTTCCACCTTGGAGAGAACTCCATCACGATCAACATCAAACACCTTGAAGCAAACTAAACAAAAGAAACTCTTTTGGAGGGAAATCACTTTTATACTCTCAAGTACAATATATATTACTAGAAGCTGCCCTAGTAAAATTACTAAGTTTCTCAAGCAAGTATATTCTGGATTAAGTTCTGATCTGGAGCAGACTATGTCATGGAAGTCCTCTGAACTTGTAGGGCCTTCCTGCACACATTTCTAAGTCTCTCTGTGCAAATCATTAGCCAGGCTGGAGAACCCTATCCTTCCCCCAAATCTAGAGTTAAATTCCTTATAAACTGAAAAACATTAATAAGAGCCAAGTTACTATACATTATCTTGCAGATTTTGAGGTGGTAATTCAAGCCTTTAATATCCAATATTTAAAACTGATCATTTCAGAGTTGACTCTCACGATGCTGAAAATATTCCATCTACATTAAGAATTAACAACAAGCTGGTACGTTTGGTCCTCCATACCCATGGTTCCACATTCCCAGATTCAACCACAAAACAAAAATATATAAAAATTTAAAAAAAACTTCAGAAAGTTCCCAAGAGTAAAACTTGAATTTGCCACACACTGGCAACTATTTACATAGCATCTACATTGTATTTACAACTATTTACATTACATTAGGTATTATAAGTAACCTAGAGATGATTTAAAGTACATAAGAATATGTACGTAGGTTATATGCAAACACTATGCCATTTTATATAAGGACTTTATTCATGGATTTTGGTGTCCGAGGGGGTCCCAGAACCAACTCCCAGCTGATACTGAGAGATAACATACAAAGATTTTCCTTCTCCAGTGTAATTAAAGGCACACCCAATTTTTTTTTTGCCAAAGAACAAGTTCAACTCGTCAATTTTTTGTTTATATACAACAGGCTAACAACTAGAAATACTAACATTTGCTAATTAACATCAAATGAATCACTTAGCTTATTAACTTGCACTAGCAAAAACCAATTTTTAAAAACATTTAAGGCAATAATAAACCTCAACTGAGAAGCAAAGATTTCAGTCTTTTTATTTCGTATTTGAACTTTAATGAAAACAAATAATCTATCATAAAATCATGTTGGAATAATAGTATACCATATTAAAAAAGAAAAAAGAAATCTAACAAGTAGCATATCCAAAATAGGCAACATTTGTGAAACTATATTTTTGAAAGACAGAGATAATGATTTTTGTGAATATATTAGAATTAGATTCCAATTAAATGTAAACTGATACATTTTCTCAAATATGGCTAAGAATTATTAAAACAATATGCAAATGCTTATAAATTAAGGCATAACATTTTTAGCTAGGTTTAAAAGACTTTTAGTATTTAATAAAATTGTGCTTTGATCATAAATTTCATTTTAATAAAATATTAATGTATAGAAGTGACAGAAAATAAATTATAATTCAAGTCATGTAAGACACAACATTTTCTATATAGACTATCAGAAAATACTTCCTAAATGCTTAACATTTTCAAAGATATCATGATCGATGTAGTTCATTTATCATGAGCTGCACCTTCATCTGGAAAATCAACCCCATTACTAATGACAAAGATTCCAAATTACTTCACAGCAAAAAAAAAAAAGGTGACTAAATCCTTATAGTGACCTCATTAGAACTTTAACATAGATATTTGCCAAAGTAATGAAAATTTAACCCTTAATCCACAGATGATTTCTACATGAATGAATGCTAATATTTTTCTCCATACCATTTGCAAATTTTGTGACAATGTTTAACACACTCACATTTTTGTCTTTCAGCCAGAGGTCCTCTGCAACAGGCTGATAACCCACAGGATATCTCCTTAAAATCTATGTGATTGTCACGATTTTCATCAAAAGCATTAAACAAACCTGCAAAATAGGAAAAGACAACATAAACCAAAACCAACAAATTTCCTAATATTAATGACATGTTTATGAAAGCAGGCATGACTTTTTCCCATAAACTACTGAATTAAAAATAAAAGTTTATTAGTAGTTGCCACTGTCTCAGGAAGTTGTTTTTTCTTTTTCCTGATATACTTATAAAACTTAACTTTTTAACAGAAAATGCATTACCATCATTTAGTGTTTGGTTCTGTTTGCCTGCCTGTCTCTATCTTATATCAAATCCTATAGCTAAAAATGACTATAGTATGTAAAAAATAAAAACAAATATTAAAAAGTAAGAACTGAAAAAAAAAAAGCCACGGGCCACAACTATCCTTATTTGGAAAGAATGAGAAGAAAAAGGAAAAAAGAAGAAAAGTTGAACTGCATATCAAAGATATACTGTGCTGTTATTAATAAGCTCCATTAAGCTCTTTCATGAGGCAAAGAAAAATAATACACTATAAGAGAAATTCTGTATTGCAGTCTTCTTTGTGCTACTTAATATTATAAATATTTTAAATTTCAGAAATAAAAGGGAATTTATAGTATAATCTTGCGGTTTTCAAACTTTTTATAAAACATAGAAATGAAATAATTTTGTTTTCAAATAAAATGACTTATCACTCTCTAGTTCTAAAAAGGTTAAAAACACAACTGCACCTCTGAAGTAGGTGATGTCCTATCTGTTCTGCTTCTCCTAACAAAGTATTTCTGAAACACACTGGGAATGTGGAGAATACAGATAGTCTACAAGACTCTACTTCTGTGCCCTCAGTTTAAGGAGTAGGAAAATCAAAGCTAAGGAGGAGTTAAACGACTTGCCAAAAGAAAAGTTTAAAAAGGTCTGAACCAGAAGAAAAACCCAAGTATTCAGACTCCATATGTGGGTTTTGTGATATCATCCGACAACTACTCTTTACATTTCCATCTTTTTAAGTGATAGCAATGAGAAATTTAGGGCTAAGTGGGGACTGTAGACATGGTCCAGTCCAGTGGTTTCCTAATCTTTTTTGGGTGGGGGAAGGAGTGATACTACAGTGGAACCTTTTTTTTTTTTTTTTTCATTTTTGCCATGCCACACACAGGATCCTGCTTCTCAACCAGAAACTGAACCCAGGGCCTTGGCAGTGAAATCGAGGAGTCCTAACAGCTGGACTGTCAGAGAATTCCCCAGTGAACCTTCTTATGTGAAAGAAAAATTGTGGAGGTTCTCAAGCTGAGGAAGAGGTGAGGCTGTATGTAGAAGTCCAGAGCTTTCCCTACTCAGTGGCCACCTCCCTAATCCCGGCACTATAGGAGTGAGTTTCTGAGGCACCCATAGGAGTACAGTTTCGTAACCACTGTCATGGTCAAAATATTTTATATATGAGAATACACAGGCAAGAGGGAGGCTTCCCAGGTGGCCCTAGTGGTAAAGAACCTACTTGCCAATGCAGGAGCCACAAGAGAACCTAGTTAGGTCCCTGGGTTGGGAAGATTCCCTGGGGGACAGCATGGCAACCCACTCCAGTATTCCTGCCTGGAGAAATCCCATGGACTGAGAAGCCTGGCAGGCTACAGTCCATGGGGTCAAAAAGTCAAACATGACTGAGTGACTAATTAGCACATACGTACAGATGAGAGAGCTAAACTGACTCATGCAAGGTTACGTAAGTAGAATAGGATGCTCAAGACTATAATCTTAATTCCCAATTTAATTTTCCTCCCCACTGAACTATTTGCAAAAACCCTGCAAACCTATATGTAACATTATGGCCTTTTTTTTTCTTTACATTATCATGTTGGTTTTGACATACATTGACATGAATCTGCCATGGGTATACATGTGTTCCCCTTCCAGAACATGTGTTCCCCTTCCAGAATCTCCCTCCCTACATTATGGCCTTTTAGAGTTAAGATGTATTGGTTAGAAATAAAAGACGGTCTCATGTGTGTTTAGCAAGGAACATCATAGAAACAGAATGATTCCTACCTTCACTTAGAGATGGACGAATTGGTGGTGAAACCAATGGGCCAAATGTCTCTAAATCGAATCGTCCAGTTCGGGATTGAGCCTTCAGCAACCAATAGCGTTTCTCCAGATCAATGATGTCTGATTCCTCCACTGAGAGTCAAATCAAACAAGATCATAAAACCTCAGTCTTCTCTTCTAGGCAGTTGGTTAGCTCATCCTGTCAATGCAATTTCTAAGGATATATTTTAATTTCCCGATTATACTGCTAAAAACTACCTAAAACAAAACTCTGAAAGACAAACACATTATACCTAAAATAAAATTAAAAGTAAGTCAAATTAACATAAAATGGGTTTTAAAATGGAATTTTTCCCCCAGTAGACTGTTTTAAGTCCAACATGTGAAACAGTAAACAACTGAGATGTTTCATTCTGGCTTTCCACAACATTTTTATCTGCACTCATCTTTGGTAATAGTCAATCTCTATCCTGGGTTTGATGATTTTACACACACACACACACACACACACACACACATACAATCTCTATCCTGGGTTTCATGAGTTGATATATATATACAAATATATATTCTCTCCTGGCTATACTGTAAACATTCTAACAAAAGGATTCCATGTCTGATTCATCCTGTTGATATGGTAACTACTTACACATTCAATACTTCTTAAAGAAACGAAAAGGAGCAGAATAAAAGATGTTAAAAGTAAGGAAGTTCCCTTTGATGTTCACCTGAAACTATCACATTGTTCTCGTCATTCATCAGAAAATGCATTTTTTAAAAAAAAATCACAGATAAGCTCTAACTATGGTTTCATTCTATATGTGTGTTTTTCTTTTCCTTCCAAGGAACAAAGACTGAAAAAACTATTAGAATCTCAGTGACCTGTAAGGCAGTATCCAAAGCACAGCAAGGCTTCCCTGGTGGCTCAGCAGTCAGAGTCCACCTGCCAACGCAGGGGATGGGGTTTGACTCCTGGTGAAGGAAGATCCCACAGGGCGTGAGGCAACTAAGCACATGTGCCATGACTACTGATCCTGTTCTCCAGAGCCTGTGCTCTGCAGCTACTGAATCCTGCTCACTCTAGAGCCCACGCTCCACAACAAGAGAAGCCACCGCGATGAGAAGCCCACGCACTGCAGCTAGAGAGCAGCCCTCTCAACTAGAGAAAAGCCTATGCAGCAACCAAGATTCAGCACAGCCAAAAATAAAATAAACAAACATTTTTAAAAAGCACAGCATACAAATTATTGGGGTCCCATAAAAAATGGGCAGAAAATGATTAAAACAATTAACAGCTGAAAAATTTTCAAATTTGATAAAAACTATAATCCCATAATCCACAAGTTCGATGAACCCTATGTCAGAAAAATTCAAAGAAACCAAACCAAGGTAAGATGTGATCAAATTGCTAATAAAGAAAAAGAAAATCTCTAAAGCAGCATGAGAGAGGAGAAAAAACACATTATAACCAGGGGAATTAAGCAATGATTTCTCTTCAGAAACAAGGCAGCCAGAAGACAATGGGGGCAGGGGGAGGGGAAGATGATAAAAAAGGAGAAAAAAAACTAAAACCCTATTAATCTCAAATTCTACATCCTATGAAAAATCCTTCAAAAATAAAAGTAAAATAAAGCATTTTTTTGACAAACAAAAGCTGAGAGAATTCATCAACAGCAGAACTATACCAAAAGGAATATAAAAGTTTAGTGATACCAGATGGAAACCATTATCTATACAAAGGAACGATGAAAACAGGAAACGCTCGGCTCCTAACGTCCATCTGCTATTATTAATTATAACAGGTTGTGGGTAGGTGTTTAGCTGCAGCTTTGGTTACACGAAGTATACCTCTAGTTCAAATGTTCTGAAGGTGAGCTTAGATTTCTATTCCGGAGAGTCCAGAAACTACTAGTTTTTGAAACTAGAGGTCTACAAATTCTAGCTTCATTGGCTGTATGCATTTTTATATAAATAATGTTTTATTAGCACACAATAACATTTACATACATTTAGTTTATGGTTGCTAATATGTTACAATGGCAGAGTTGAATAACTGTAATGAAGAGCCATATGGCCCACAAGTCTGAAATATTTACTGCCTTTTTAACAATATGTTTGCTAATCCCTGTATTGAAATTGCACGGCCACAAGACTCCAACTCCATAGAATGACAGCATCTGAGGACCACAGTCTTCAGACTGCAACCGTCAAGATTCTGAGACTTCAAAACTATGAGCCCATGAAACTGCCTAGCCTCAATCTCAGCAAAATTTCCACAGGACAGAACTACTGGCTGGAGATGATTATCTCCTGACAGTGTAAGGGTAACATGGGGAGAGATCTCAAGGAGGCAAGGGGTCCAAACATGGAGAAAAAACACTTTAGACAGAAGGAACAAGGATAGAGGCTTTGAGATGAGAGCATGTCTCGAAAGCTCATGGAAGAGAAAGGACAAGAGTAGCTAAAGTGAAGTTAGTAAGAAGCGGAGGGAATAATAATAATAGTAAGGAAAGAGTAGTAGGAGACAATGTCAGCAAGAAAACGGTGGTCAGATTATACAGATCACTGGAAGGATTCTGATCTTAAGTGAAACTGTGAACCACTGGAGGGTCTAAAGCAGAGGAATGCCATGATCCAACCAATAAACACCACTTTTGACTGCTGAGTTAGGAATAGCCTGGTGGCCAGCTAAGAAGAGGAGTGTGTTTAAATCAATACATGCAGTTAAAAAACATAAAGACTACAATAGATTAACAAGTATAAGACATACAAGTCATAAAAATGGGGAGATCTTTTCACTAAGAATAAAATGTCATTTGAACAGAACAATTTAAACAGAATCATGCTACTTCTCTGCTTCAAAACTTTTTAACCCTCTATACCAAGATACCTGCATGGCTATTTCCACAACTCCTTCAGATTTCTTATGTCACATTCTCAGATCTTCCAAAGTCCATCCCATCCAATGACATTCCTCCACCCCTTTCCTTCTTTATTTACTTTGCTCTCTATGACTCATTTGGTTTGTCTATTGCTGTCTTCTCCAACTAGAACATATACTCCTTGTAGACAGGTTTTTGGGTCTATTTTATTCTTTGCTATGTTCTAAAACTTAGAATAAAACCTTGTACATTTTGAGCACTCCATAAATATTTTTTAATGGACAAATAGCTTACAAGTTACCTGGGAAGACAAGAACAATGTATTTTAAATTTCCAGTGACTTTGAAGCATTCATTCTTACACTATTTCTAAGCAGTTTTAATAAAAATTTCAGGGAAAAACTTGTCCTCATCAGCAAGATATCTAAGAGATAGTCAAATCAACATATGTATTGTACTGTGTTTATATAAGGATCATAGTCATAAAAATTGGTTAATAAATGAAAACATATTCCACCAACTTACTTTTAAGAAAAAGTAAGAAAAATTTTAAGAAAAAAAACTACTCCTTTGGCTTGAGCTTCAAGGGGCTCCCAGGACAGAAACGTAATGTTTCTCTGTCTTTCCTTCCTATTCCCTACTCTACTCTGATGCTCACTATGTCTAAGATCTAAAAGAGAGAATTTAGTTAAAGGACTTAGGAATGACTTTCTTTTGAAAAAAAAAAAAATCCTTTGCTGGGAGAACACAATTTTGTATACATCATCTTATATATCAGTAAATGAAAGAAGCGAGATTTTCAGAAAGACACTGTTCTAATTTATTGTTAAGTAGAAAGAAAAGTTCATGGGAATAACTATATACCTGCCATAGCTGAAAACAAAAAAGGCCTTGAGACATGTATCTGGAGTCAAGTATATTGACTCTAATTAGTCCCCACAATTTACAAAGACGAATGCTCTCCTGGAAAGTTCTTGCCTTGCCTATCCTAGAACATATACTCTTAAAACCTACGGAGAAGGAATCCAGGAGCAACAATGAAGTAAGGGCTTCCCTGATGGCTCAGACAGTAAAGAATATGCCTGCAAAGTGGGAGACCTAGGTTTGCTCCCTGGCTCTGGAAGATCCTCTGGAGAAGGAAATGGCAACCCACTTCAGCATTCCTGCCTGGAAAACCCCATGGACAAAGGAAACCATCAGGCTAAGGGGCTGAAAAGTTGGACACTACTGAGTGACTAAGTCAGAAAGTAGTCACATTCAACTTCCTACTTCTTGAAGTAAAGGAAACTAATCACATATTATTTACTAAAAGTGATAAGTAACTGAGTGACAAGGATATAAGATAATGTATTTTATGAAGTTAAAAAATGAAAATACTAATACCACTAAATTGATTTAAAAATTTGTATTACTTGTTTTTATTAAACTAGTGATATATTTTGCTGCATGAAAAATATTAAAAGTGTAGGTAATCAAAAAAAGGAAAAGGAAATATAGTTCTTTGGCTTCTTAGCTATAATCATAAATGTACCTGATTGTCACCTTGGTTGTTTGGGAAGACTACATCTAATAATTTCATTCTATCATCTATACCATTGTATGATTTTTCACATTACATAAAATCCTAGTTCAGAGGGGTTTCTTTTTGCTATGCCTCATGGCTTGCAGGATGCAGAATCTCAATTCCCAAACCAGGAACTGAGCCCAGGCAGCAGCAATGAAAGTGCCGAATCCTAACTACCAGGGAACTCCCCCTAGTTCACAGTTTTAAATAATCAATGGGATAAATTCATTTTTAAGATTTTACAGAAAAATCATCAAAAGTGAGTGAAAGTCACTCAGTCATGTTCTACTCTGCGAGCCCATGGACTATATGGTCCACAGAATTCTCCAGGCCAGAATACTGAAGCAGGTGGCCTTTCCCTTCTTCAGGGGATCTTCCTGACTCAGGACTGAACAGAGGTCTCCTGAATTGCAGGTGGATTTTTTTTTTTTACCAACTGAACTATCAGGGAAGTCCAAAATCATCAAAAAAGATGACACAACAAAAGATACAATTTTCATACAAGGTACATGTCTCAGGTACATATAATATATTTTTTGCTTATTTAACCAAATAACAAATATACTACATCCATACTACATTCATTACTATATTGTAACTTCTTGATGAATCAACCTTTGCAAAAGTTCAATTACTTTGTAACTGGAATTGATTATTAAAATTATATGAAACTTCTGTGAGTTGTCAGCTGAGCTGCTAAGAAGAAAAACAACTAACATTTTCACTTACAGAAGTTAGAGGTAATAATTGCAGTAGTTACTCTATTTGCAATTCATTAATCAATACCAAAACTTCTACTTTATTTGATAAACAGGAATGAATTTATCACCCACCTATGGGTATAATTTTTTCTGGTTCACAACAGTAGCATAACATATTCTCAACAGTCTAAATAGTTCTTGGCCTGCCCTTCGGGCCATCCTAATCAAGTCCCACCTTACCGGAAGGCTCCAGCTGCAGAAACTGCTTTTTAATGTCAGAATTGGATTCTCATTTAAAAACAAAAACAAGGCCCAGCAAAGTATCAAGTATTTTCAAACAGTAACACAGTTCTGTAACATTTCTCAGAAAGCAACCTGTTCTCCAAAGCAATGACCTTCTGCAATCTACTTAAGCCTTACATCATTACAACCAGATAAGAGGATAATGAAGAGGATATTGAAGAAGGGACATGAAGATTTACTAGGCAGTTGATGGCCTAAGAATCACTTAAGTACTTTTTTCTTAAAGGAGGTCTTAACATTGCAAACTAAAATGTGGCAAGGGAATAAAATAATATGCGTATTTTGGCTGAGATAATAAATGCTAAAATCGAGACTATATAAATTTGACTCAGATAAGAAAAGAAAAACAATGAAAAAGAGTTCAATGGCTCTAAAATTAGCCCCAAATATTTATAAATTACCTCAGGATCTAGATTCTACTATTTGAAAAACATATTTACAAAAAGAATTAGCACACATATTTTCTCCTAAATAATATACCTGAACTCTATGAAAATATAATCATCATTAAGGAAAAAAAATTCTCAATTTAAAACACAGTCCTTAAAAATCATAGTTCTTCTAGTCACCTATTTCACTGTTGGTAAATGGGCAATCATTCAATGATCTTGCTGGATCCAATGAAATTAATTATTAAAGAGAAATTAAAAATAATAATCATTTGAAGGTATCCCAAGGAAGGAAAAAAAGGAAATTGGAAAAGTGAGCCTGCAAGGCTGTCCAAAGTAAGTCTGAGGAAGATGGCTCACCGCAATCACAACTATCACATGACCACCTCCTTTTACCTGCAATCACAAACTACTCATAAAAGATTAAAGAAACAAAATGATTGTGTGTCAATAAACTGTCTTCAAATCCTAAAGTGATAATAATATGCACTCTGGGTTCTAATATCCCAATTTCAGCACCTCTTAGCTATGTGTTCTTGAGAAAAGTTTCTTTAACTCTTCATAGCTGTGGTTTCCTCATTTTTGGAATGGAGATAAAATGAACTTCAGAGGTGCCAAAGGCTTAAATGAGACAATGTACAAGGAGTGTAGTGCCTCTTTTAGTAAGTGCTCAATCTGTATGTGGTAAATTGGAACCTTTCAAAGCATTTTTCAGGGGAAAAAAAAAAGAAAAGGAGCAATAGTCAAGATCATTTAATATTTGGTAAACATTCATAAAAACATTTTATGTGTCTGACATTGTGATAAAAACTAGACATGATTGTGAACAAAATAATTGTATTTAGATTCTAGTCGAAGAGAAAATGGGTCATTTTAACCCGTGTGGAAAGTACAACGAAGGAACATAGACACAGAGTTTTCAGAGAACACATTAGCAGAAAGGCCCTGGAAGTCTTGATATTAAAAGAGGTACAGACAGAACATCTAAGGGTTGACCAGGGAAAGGAAAAAAGAGTGCAGCAGCAGGATATTACAAATGAGGCAAAAACATGTGTAAATCTCTATGGAAAACAGGTAGTATTAGGTTGGTGCAAAAGTAATTGCAGTTTTGCAATGTTGCACTTTGCCATTTGATACTGGAATATATTCTTAAATAAATGTGGCTATGTTATACATCATTTTAATGTGCATTTCTCACTTTACATTTTTTTGCTAATGACTTATTACTTGGTGTGTATTTTACATTTATTTTAAACTAGGGAAATTATGTCAGACAAAAAGCAAATTTGAGGGATTTTCTTATTCATGTTCAAAATAGGTCATACAGCAGCAGAGATAACTTGCAACATCAACAATGCATTTGGTCCAGGACCTGCTAGCGAACGTACAGTGCGGTGGTGGTTCAAGAAGTTTTGCAAAGGAGACAAGAGCCTTGAAGATGAGGAGTGTAGTGGCTGGCCATCAAAAGCTGACAACAACCATTTGTGAACAATCATCCAACCTGATCCTCTTACAACTACATGAGAAGCTGCTGAAGAACTCAATGTTGACCACTCCATAGTCACTTGGCATTTGAAGCAAATTGGAAAGATGAAAAAATTTGATAAACATGTGCTGCATAAACTGACAGCAAATAAAAAAAATCATCATTTTGAAGTGCTGTCTTCTATTTTACGCAACAAAATAAGCCGTTTCTTGACTGGATTGTGAAGTGCAACAAAAGTGGATTTTATATGACAACCAGCGACGACCACCTCACTGGCTGGACTGAGAAGCTCCAAAGCACTTCCCAAAGCCAAACTTGAGTGAAAAAAGGTCATGGTCACTGTTTGGTGGTCTGCTGCCTGTCTGACCCACTACAGCTTTCTGAATCCCGGCGAAACATTACATCTGAGAAGTATGCTCAGCAAACTGATGAGAAAACTGCAATGCCTACAGTCGGTACTGGTCAACAGAATGGGCCCAATTCTCCACGACAAGGACCGACAGCACATCATACAACCAATGCTTCAAAAGTTGAACGAACTGGGCTTTGAAGTTTTGCCTCATCTGCTGTATTCATGTGACCTCTTGCCAACTATCACTTCTTCAAGCATCTCAACAGCTTTTCGCAGGTAAAATGCTTCCATGACCAGCAGGAGGCAGAAAACACTTTCCAAGAGTTCCTTGAATCCTAAATCACAGATTTTTACGCTACAGGAATAAACAAACTTAGTTCTTGTTGGCAAACATGTGTAGACAGTAATGGTTCCTATTTTGATTAATATAGATGTGTTTGAACTTAGTTATAACGATTTAAAATTCATGGTCTGAAACCACAATTACATCTGCACCAACCTAATAATAGAACAGACAAGCAAAAACAAAGAATAACCATTGTATTCTGTTGTAATTCAAAAAAAAGGAAAAGGAGAACCTATAAGAAAGATTTATGCTATGGAACCACAATAAAAGACAAAAAATAAGAAAGAATTTTAGTTTCCAGTGAGTGACACCTCCCCACCTCCTGACAAAAAAAAAGGAATGTTAAAGGTGGCAATTCAACCTAGAATTAGTAGACAGTTCAGTTAGAATGTAGACATTCCAAAGGTTAGCATCTAAAAGGATGAGCCCGTCAAACTCAAGCAGAGCTTCCAAACTGTTTAGATAGGACTATGCATGTACAATAGTAGGGGATTCAATACACTAAATCTGTAAAAAGCAGATTAAAACAAATTACATTTTGAGTTTATAGTCGGTATCTCCAAATTTCAACACTATGTAATGCTAAATAATCATGAACAAAATGGATAAGGAAAGGGTATTACAAGAAAAAAACTGATTAGTTAGTCTTAGAAAGTAGAATCTTCTTTCAGATATCAATAATAATGATGACAGCAACAATAAAATCTCTACCAAACTATTTCAAATATTTAAACTATATAGAAAATGTTTATGTTATCTATACATGTTCTCCAAATCATAATATCATCAAAATGTGTAAAAATTAACTTGTCTATATATATATATATATACACACACACACAGAGTTTTATAACATTATATAAATGTAGTTATATAACATTCGACAAAAAAGATCTTTTTAGGAAATCTAATCTTAGGTATTTAAGTAGCAAATTACAAGATAAAAATATATCATAAAAATCTGTTTAAAAACTTGATAAAAATCTGCTTAACAACTTGACCTCTTGGCTGAAGTTCTAATTCATGAAATTCCCTGGTAGTCCAGTAGTTAGGGCTCAGTGCCTTCACTGAGTTCCTGGTTGGGGAACTGAAATCCTGCACTGTGGGTGACATGGCCAAAAATCCAAAAAGTTCTAATTCAATTTCTTAAATTTAAATAAAAGGTAAGGTAACAATAATTTGGAATCTTCAGTTCTAAAAACTACTGGCCATGACAAAATCTAAAATCTTGTATAAATCAAATCAGTTAATTATTCTAAATTCTGTACTGAATATAAACAGTGCCCCAGTTTCATCTGTGATATACAAAAAAGAGAAAAAATTTGATTAAAAATTGCAGTATGTTCAACTTACTGGACTTCAAGTTTTACTTTATAATCGTATGTGAAAAAGTAACAAAACACATCTGTACTCTAACAGATGTTATTTACAAGTGAAAACTGATAATCCTTTTTGTTTCCTAGATACCTTGGCTGATTATACAAATTTAAATGGAGTCAATGATGCTTTAAAATAAATGTCTACTTCTAAATGATGAGTTAATAACATTCTCTATTTTTATTCCAATTTTCCACATTCCTAATATATTATTTGAAAAGTTTAATGTACCAAATATTTTTTGAGTGGAAACCCCTGCAAAGTGGTCCACAGTGAACTGCTTAGCCAGAAGCTTAGAATTTATAACTAATACAATAAATCACAGTCATCAGAATATAAACCTACCCATGTCAGAATTTCTATAAGAAATTTAGCAGTAATTCTGATTTTATAATAATGCTTTCATAGGAAAGTCCACTAAGAAAGCAGCTATTTGCTGAAGCCAGGAACAACTGAGTTGTCTGTTACAACTTTATTTTTATAAATTGTAAAGTAAAGGAAAGCAAATTGGTAAGGAAAACATTTTCTTCCGGTTGACATGGATAAGTTAATTTTTGTAGTGATCTATAGTCCTCTGTTAGAAATTGCTTTTTCCCAAAACAATTACTCTCTGGAGAAAGTGGGATGAAGCTTACTGACATTCCCTAGCCAAGTGTTCACTAATACAAGAGGATGAAGGGAATCCTTTGGTGGTCCACTTGTTAGGACTCTGCTTCCAATGCAGGGGGCACTGGTTCAATCCCTGGTCAGGGAACTAAGATCTCACATGCCTTGCGGCACCTCCAAAAAAAAAACAGCATATTCGTTGTAAAGCACCTATTTTATACTAGGCACAATGCTGAGTCCTTTAAAAAAGGTAATACCTCACATAGCACCATATGCTACCGGAAATGCTGCCTCAGCATAAGGATTATTATTATTGTTTTTTTTTTTACTGTACACTTTATTTTTATTTTATTTTTTTATTGTTTTTGCCATACATTGTCATGATATCACCATGGGTTTACATATGCTTCCC